>CM067354.1:17309553-17317053 GCA_034190875.2 Urechis unicinctus
CGTACCATATTCAAGGCCAAATACGACCTACGCGCCCCTTTTGTTAATCATTTGTTAGGCCGTGTAATGAACGTTATTTGTAATCAGATGGGACCGCCCATTAGCGAGGCTACCGACGGTAGTATGCACGCAGTGCATGCGACAGATATATTATGGTACCATGTAAACAAGCCGTGACATGCATTTGAATGATCCATCACCGCGCTATTGAACAGCAGTTTCCGCATGCATGTAGTTCCCATTGTCGATCACAAACCTCATTAGCATGACCACTATTGGAGAATTAGTTACTCGTCAGTGAGTACTAACGGCAACACACGATATGTGCGATGTTTTTCATACATGAGTTATTATTGGAACCAGTATGATGTATTGTACAGGCTGTGTCGCGATTGTTGCTGGGTGACTATTGCAAAAGCTGTATATCATACCAACTGCGGGTTAAAGACGATTCGGAAACTTATAAATATCGTTCCCATTACCCTTCACCCCATCGCATGAATTAAAGCCGTGCGAAACTATTGCTTTCAATCCTTGTTGACAAAGGCAGTAATTGAATTTAAACGTAATATAATCACTTGACTGGTTGAATGTTTAATGCCTGGCGGATACAATATAGTGCCATTTTCTGATGGAACATGGGTTGACATATTTACTCGCTCGGTTGAATGGGGTATTAATAAAGGCTGATTAACGGGAGCCATTAGTTAATATATCGCTTCAAAGACAGAAACATTTTACGTTATAATTTGAACGATACTTCAAACTTTTGCATTCGCGAAGTAAGTCAAAACAGAAAGCTTGTCGGGACTCAAACAAATAGCCTTCGATATATTACATAATACATCTGTGCAATAACGACTAGTGCTGCTTGTAAAAGATCAATCAAACTGATGGCAATAAAGGCATCAAATGACTTAGGAATTAAACTATACCCCCTAATAGAAATAGCTGTCAGGTGGCAAGTAGGATAACGAACGAGAGTCGGAACCTTGTGTTGCATCGGATAATTATTAGTTTGGTCCTATAATACCTATTTCACACAGCTATTCGACGTACAGAATTGACACATGATAATGGACCGATAACAGTAGTTAAATTGACGCTACGGTGCACAATCAACTACCGCCTAACTTGAACACAGACATCTGCCGAAGTAAAGAGCGTAGCCTTTATGCAGTTGTTTTCAATGTAGATATTTGTTTTATATTCAATACAGAATCAAATGGACACGGTGAGAATTAGTTTTCCGGAGAAAAAGGTTGACACGCTTTGTAAGGTAAAGTTTGAGGCTGTTCAATGAAAAGTGCATTACTAGACTACACAAACATGATGGGTGTATGCGATGTAATTTGTAATAGGTAACAAAATATATTGAAAATCGATTTAGCGTTTTGTAATTATAAAGTCTCAACTTGTATTACGTTATGATTTGATTATATACACTGATTGGCACCGACGATAAAGCTTATTGTCTTTATGAGCCCTAGCGGTACTCCATGCGAAAAACATACACTCCTATCAACTACGGTTTATCGATTATGCATTCAATATTTGTTGGAGTATTATGAGCTTGCGCACAATCAGTTCCTATGGAATGATTATTTAAATTTGAAAGGACATCACAATGTGGATGCATGTACTTCTGGATGCGAATAAATGCAGATATCAAAACTATGCAGCGACAGTAAGATCGTTACTTGCTAACATCTGTCATGCACAGCTGTGCAACCATGGCAACAACAGCTGCACATCTTGCACACACCAGGGCTTGTTAGTAGCAAGAAGGCGTCCGTTGTATATTCACGCTGCTGAGTCTCATATATCACTTAGAGGGAATGTATGACGTGTCTGCAAGTGGGTTCCTGGGTGTGATGGATCTACTGAGGTCGTATCTTCAGCCCCAATCTCAACCCACGTCAAGTCAGGAACACATGATAATTCATCAATCATATCCAGCAATAATGCAACATCTCCCGCGGAATGGACTTGGACATGATCCCAGCCGTGTTGATGAAATTAATATCCGCGGAACTACCGAGTTCGAAAATCCCGAGATGGTTGGTGCAGGAAAACCCGACCGAAAATCCAACAGGAGATAGATTTAATTAATGATGACGTGGCACTAAAGCAAGATGGCGTTGGACATAGCAGCATGGATTTCCAACCGTACGCAATCGGATTCATGTTAATTCATTCGGTTCTGATGATGCCAATCACAAACAAGACATCCATCGTCATGGACTGGCATTCACCGCTGTTACATAATTCACTTTATATTTTGGTCGCGCCAGTTACGAGCGGTAATAGCATGTGTTATAACTTCATCATAAAGTAAATAAAAGATGCGTTTATGATATTCCCCATCGTTTCTAGCTTTTATGCGAATCAAAAGTTATATAATTAGTCAGCGCCTCTCATTCATTCAATTAATGATACACAGCTAACCCGCCTACCACAGGGGATGATCGTAGACTGTTTCTAACCTATTAAAGAATAGTATAAATGTTCAACGAGTTATTGGGTCAATACAACAAAACGGTTGGATTCCGGTTGCCTGGTGAGATATACCCAGTTTGCTATATCTCTCAAACCGTCTCAGATAGCATTTTTTACATTGGTTAGAATAGAAAGATAATTCAGAGTTGTCAGCAGAATATTTAATAAATAAGGAATAATTTGGCCTTTAGGCGAGTTGTCATTAATATTGTTTTTGCATTATCACCATGTTGTCAAATTCAATGTTATCCGTCGTTCTATATCATTTCATTATCATGTAACATATTGCTATAAATGATAAAATGTCTTTGCTATGACTGTGCGTTAGTTGTAAAGGAGTGGATGCTTATCATATATTCGACCTGCTCATTTTATCCATCGTTCGAGACACAGCCATGAGCGCAAAGCACACATTCCCAAATGGGTCATGCGTAATTTGTCGAAAGGTTTTCAGTGCATATTATATTCCAATCAGAATATTATAGGTTATCACACGGGTTCCGAGTGACCGTGTGAATAAGTATTTGACGACGAGGAGGATTTAACAAAAGAGCACTGTTTGCAATGATCCGCCGATAAATCGAATTCTTTGTTGCTTTAACAACAACCACAATTAACTTGGTTCCTTTGACGCCCGATAGCTCATTGTGTCCGTTCAGTACATCAGCATTATCTGAACATTGCATGCACCCTAGTGTACAAATTCTGCTAATGTGGCTGAGAGAGCATGCTCACCCGCAGTTATGTTTGTTCTCCTTACAATAACAGTCGCAATTTTGGTTGGATTAATGCACCGAGCTTAATAAGTCAGTTGTTTTGCTTTATGTGTTGCCTCGTACATCACGATTCGTCAACACTTGAACAAGTTAATCTTGCCTCCTTGATCAACGCGTTCTATAGACAAGCATTCAAATGTTTTAAAATACGGCACTTGATTTGCCAACAAGTATTGATTGTTGATAATGCCGTGGTAATACGTACAATTGCATAAGATTCAATTTGATCAAAGCCGCTGCATCATCCTCCGGGTTAGTACTTGGCAGTTCAATATTTTGCACTATGTATAGCAGGTGAGCTATAGTGTTAATGTATGTAAATCTGTCTGGTAGAAAACTGAGCGTGCCATTGTTATAGTGTATCATTTGCAAAGACACATTGCTGCCTATCAGCTTTGATTGTTTCGCTGTGCTGATTTCCAATTTGGGACATTTCGCAATGCACGAATTCGAGAGCCCCATCAATATGCACAACAATATAAAAAGTACTCATACCATCCGCTAGGCACGAATAGTGATGTAATTGTAAGATGCTTTTTTGAAATTTAAGTAATGGCATGCATGCGAAAGACGCATTTGCCATGACACACACATATTCCGCATAATATACCTGTTTGATAATTGAACCATCGCAGGCCTATTGCCGCTCGACTGATCTGTCATCGCAAACAGTATCACGACAAATACTGTAAGGTGGTGATAAATTAAATCCGACAGTCAAGTAAGTCGATAATACCGACAGTAAGTGAGTGGTTGAACTGTTAAAAGCACTCAAGATGTTATTTCTGCTCATAACGGGCTGATGCAAATGGTGATATGACGCTCAATAAGCTGCTGTTATAGTGTCGCAAGTGTACGCTAGATTGAGGGGATTTCTAACACTGTGCTAAACATTGTATTCATGTGTAACCAATAAATGTCATAAATCAATTGTTTCGTCTGGACATAACATTGCCGGCAACAAATAAATGTTGACTAGATTTATCTCAGACATTTTGCGGGCAATTGGCTATTTGTGCGGGAAAATGATTATTAATGACATTGGGTGACAGTAAAGCCATGCTTATGCGAGAAGTACTGATGGGCGAAGATCGAAATGTTTGATCGTCTAAGCAAATAGATAATTTGTTGGTAGTACATTTGTTGGTTGTGGGTCAGTTAGCCCTCGCTAGGACGATACGCATACGGGTCTGTTCGCCTTCGGGACGATACGCCCTCGTTTTACACAAAGGAATATACTGAATGCTTCATATTTCATTTAATAAAGGAGCAGTATTAATGATTTATATCTCTTGATATGAAAAAAATTCAAAGCATAGTGTCTGCCCCGTATAGAGTACTGAAAGGGCATTTGGACTCGGCGGCCAGAGTATTTGGCCAGGTAGTTGTCTAGGGACGATATGCCCCTTGAAAAAAAAGCGCGCAGATGCAGAAAACGAGCACCAGAAGAATGTGTGGTATATTTTATATATTGTTGTAGCATATAATGTTTTAAATGATCATTTGAAAGAACCAAGAATACGAAGTAAATAGAGGAACACGAACTTAAAGCGCACACAAAAATACATATAACCCAATACATCTCGGGCTCTTTATTCAACATCATAAACATACATCAAAATAAACATGATACAAGTCAATTTGAAAGATTGAGTAGATAAGATGAGCACGTGCTTTGCGACGTGACACTTTGTGAGTTGTGAGCGGGAAGCGTCAAGAATGCCGTGACCTGGTATACCTATATAAAGTACTGTTTTGCATGCGATCATTCACTTATCAGATTTTCGCTGCTCAAGTTTCACAATCCTGAATAATGAACATCTGCATAGTTTGCGCATTTGAAGTAAGAAGAAGGCAGCAAACTCTTGAGTGAAAGGGGTCCAGCCAATGACAGCATAGAACTTGCAACACAGGAGTGAGCCAGCATATTCAGCCTAATAGCCGAGAGCTCCAGAATATCTCCGACGACAACCACTCTCGTCCATATTAACCCAGATAGGTAGCCCAAAGTACCTCATCGCTGAACGGCGGATGACCTATCCTTGTTCGTCACTTTACCCATAGATATAGCCAAAAATTGATAAAATGCATCAACAGTTGTCAAGGCAGTCTCTTGCGCAAGTGTGCGGACTAATGCAATCAGCAATCAGTGTATGATCTCCTTGTGATAGAACTGTGGCGATGGAAAACAAAATCAACAGCTTCTTGTCACATATACGGTGTTCTGCTATCATTAATCTACATTGCTTTATTTCATTATGCGTGCGATACCATTGACATTTACATTATTAATTATGTTGCGAATGGTTGCTTGCTATGAATTGATCGGATTAGAAACAAATCACCGTCTCTCCGTAGCAAAATAAATAGCGAAAAGCATATGCGTTTACACCGTATGGTATGAACAGCAATGTTGAATTCATGGCTATTAGTTTACTGTAACAGATTGCTGTTTATGTTATATGTATATATATGCTCGCTGATACATTTAGACAATGGTTACGTCAAATGCATCTAACGGCAGTTTGTCAAACGATTGCAGTAATATGTATGTAGTTTACATGCAATATAGTATTGTCAGATGAAATCCAAACTCGATTCTGGTGATGCGCTAAATTTTGCATGTTCGGTAAATGTCAATGCACACTGCACAAAAGAACAGGATTTGGGAGTGTGTCCTTGTATCACGGTTGAAGTGCACTAGCGCTATATCTCAAATGCTCAATGAAGCTAGCCGCGATAACCCATGACGTGAAATCACGTACAAAATAGCTTGAGCGTTGAACATTTGTCTGAACAATTGTAGTTCAGTACTTAATTTGATTATCGAAATCCACTTGTAAGTACTGAATAACAGCTGAATCAACACCACGATAAACATCAAAACTGGAACTAGTGACCTTGTCGTGTATCGGTACGATCATATCATAGCAATATATATGCTCATAAACCACACGTGGATTTCCCACTTCCTGCGTTGACTTACAATGTACATTTATTAGCCGTATGACTACATCCACTCTCATATAAATGCGACGCAGCTCTGGCATACAAGGGCTATCGCAGCAGCTTACCACCGCGTTGAATACATTTGATTCATCCATAACGAAGCAATCAAATGATGTCGGATAGACTTCCAGTGAATTGCAAGGGGTTATGATGATGGATTCAGTATGTCATAATTGCGGTATACGTTTTATGCAGGATATCATATATTTGTTAACATTGCTGACGAAGAAGAGTTTGTATTTCCTTTATCCCTAACGTTGTTTCCAGAATAGTTAGCCATTACGCCTTTTGCCCGTCAGTATTTGTTAACGCAATGATTACACACGGAGCATTAAGTACGAAGATGATCCTTTCACGGGTCATAAAATAGTAGTACACATGGGGTGTCTGTTATACCATTACGATAGTTGCCCGTAGCATGTATTGCTCAGCTAACATCGTCATATATGAGAAGTGACAATCGGTCACATCGCATTTCTTGTTTAAGCACGTACTTTCTCAAGGCACGATATTTTATGATTCCGTTGCTTTCTTATTCCAGTAAGATCTGCTTGCGCAGTTAGAATTAACCATAGGTGAAAATAGAATGGCGTTATAACGATGTTAGAGCACCTACAAAATCTACAAGAACGACATGTTTGTCACTTGGCGTGGCTGGCAAGATGATGTCCGACGTGGTACGAACAGTGTCTGTATCTACTCCCACTTGTCACGTGCATTGGTAACACACGTCCATTTCGGAATGACTGTCACGTTTTACAGTCGTCATTTTTGTATGATACAACCTGTTATCTTTGCATGCCATGTAAAACCTCGGCTCAAAATAGCTGGGATGCTTCCTAGGCAACATTGCAAAACTTCTACAAGACTGGCGCATCATATAATAGCTTCGGTCAATGCATGCATTGGGTTTCATCCATATCTGCCAAGAGCTATTGTCCTTTCAAACAAAAAAATATAAAATTATTCATCTGGGCGGCAAAACGGTAGCGGTTAAGAGTTTTGCTGCGTGTATTTGCAACTGTGTTCTCAGATAGGAAACATCGTGCCTGTTCAAATGTGATTGCAACAATTGTACCTGTAGATAGTAGTGTGTCGATATAGTAACGAAAGTTCCGAGACACGACGATATAGCCTGATACATACATACATACATACATTGTACAGACATACATACACAGACATACACATACATACATACATACAGACATACAGA
>CM067354.1:17319553-17371677 GCA_034190875.2 Urechis unicinctus
CCAGATCAAGGCGTCACAACGCTCGAAAGAATACAACTAGGATATGCCCCACATGTGAATAGAATTCTCAGTTGTTGAAATACCGCTTAAAGTCTTGTCGAGTCCTACATCATGTCTTAAGTGAACACTTAATTCAACGACACACATAATATACAAAATTTTGAAATATTTTTAACTTTCTGATACTGTTCGCCAAGATTCCCATGTCCCCATTGGCCTCTCGTTGGCATTATTGAATGGTTATTCACTACTGTTGCGCTCTCTGTTGGTATGCTTTATTGTAGAGTGGTGGATGTCGAAACTACCAGAGGACTTGCAGGACACAAAAAAACCCCGCCAGATTCGGATCGCAAAGGTTAAGAGAAAAGATCAGAAGCCAACATAATCTACAGTTGTTTGCTCCGACCACTTTGATAGGGACGCCTACAAAACACACCCCCAGTTACTAAGAAATATAGGTTTTATCAAAACAAGCTAGGCTTTGCCCCGATACATTACCATCCATTTTCAAACACGTGACTGTAAATGAAAATCAGGTGAAATGTCGATGTTCCTTCGAGAAAAAAACGGGGGCTTGTATATATATTAAGTCACCTGAATGCCTTTGATCACTTTTAATAATTTTCATTCCTTAAGAGCTATATAAATTGCAATGCAAATCACAGTATATTTTATCTGATAACAGATAAATACATTTTCAACCATTATATATTGCTGATAAAGTGCTGCAAACTCTTCCGTTTTTTCGGCTACGAGACAATACACGAGAGGCATTAACATTTGCTCGCTCTGCGTAAGAGCCGGGAGCACTGCAAATTCCGCCCACCAATAATGATCAGAGACAATCAGTACAACCCAAACCCACCCACATGAATCAGGGATCAGTGACTTTGAAGCTGACTAGGATGCATTATAGATGCCTATAATTTCGCTCTCAAAATATTTTTACCGAATCCTATAACTAGTGAATCGTATATGACCGCCAGGCTAAACCCTACTGATCAAACTTTACTTGTGGTATACAAAAATGGCTCTTTCATATTATCTAATGCAAGAATGCAAATGTTTGGTATATTATATTTCTTAGCAACTCGGGGTGTGTTTTGTAGGCGTCCCTAAACCATTCCAAATGTCTAGGTCGTTGCAACTCATTTAATCGTTGTAGATCGTTTGATCGTCATTCGAGGTGCGAGAAGGCCGACTATTGACTGAAAGGTTTTGTAGATAACATAAAGTATCTACTATACTATAGCCACCGTGCAGTTAACGGTGAATTGATTCTTGTCAGAAAATGATCTTCTTGGAAACAATGTAATGGAGGCAGTGTATAATTGCCAGCCAAATTATACGATAACATATAGCTGGGGCTTGGGTTTTATCAAACAACTCTTTAACCTCGATGAATAAGCCACACAAAAAAGCACAAAACAAGCGACGCACTAATGAAATCTCTCTCTCTCTCTCTCTCTCTAAATCTCTCTCTCTCTCTCTCTCTCTCTCTCTCTCTCGGTCTGTCTCTCTGTCTATCTCTCTTTCTCTATAAATTTACATATATATATATATATACATATATATATATATATATATAATATATATATATATTAATATATATATATAAAAGTATATATATATATATATTAAATTATATATATATGTATATATATATAAATATATATTATATGCAAATGAATATATATATACAATATAGATATAATTTTATTATTAAATATCTTTCAAAAATCTATAATTCTCTCAAACCAATTTATATTAATAAATACATCTTTATATGCATGCATATACATACATAATTGAACATATACAAACATACATATATAGCTATGTTATATAACATATACATACGAATATATATGAATGTATGCTTATGGGTATTTACATTTATATATGCGTATATATGCATGTAAATAAATAAATATATATATTTATATGTATACATATATATGTATAAATGTATATATATAGATATATATTTGTAAATATATACATATAAATGTATATGTGTGCATGTTAGATTCCGCTGGTAAACGCACTTTCCTGTGTTATTTTTTTCCATATAAACGTTATCAATTGGTTATAATTGGGCCTAGATTTTGGTCGTTACTTAAGTGCAGGCTCGCAAAGAATGATTTGTAGATTCTGCAGACGTTGAATACCTACTACCTGTCATATCCATCGAAAATATCAGTTGGCGTACATCGATGGTTTCGCTTTTATAAACTGCAGCATTTGTGCGTCGACAAGCTGTACCGAATGTTTGTTCGGCCCATGTTTATTCATCTGTTCCCGTAGCTTCAATTATTTTGGTAGCAGTCACTATCTTTTTCGTCATTACATAAACAAGCAATGTTCCGTTGCACGTAGCTGCCTTTAGTCTATAACAAATTCATACAGATATTTCTGTCTAATTACCATTGTATTGGTCGTTTGAAAATCATACTGTTAATACAAACAATGCTTAGTTAAAAGTAACAGATCGTGGTGATGCGCGATAGAGCGGTATATGCTTCCGTAATCCTTCTTTATGTTCCCAAAATTTTGTGTACCTATGTAAACAGGTCAATGTGTAAATATAAAGCGGTATGGTGATGACAAAGACACAGCCAAGCATTTTCTTGACAGACGCTTTGCTAATATGTCCGACTGCTTAGCTGTAATCGCTGTCTCAATGGGCATTCTGGTAGCATGTTACTATCGATTCTCTACTGAACAGATAGCAGGCATTACCAAGATTAGAGATATCTTGATTTATGTCCTGGAAACGCAATCGTTCTAATGACTGAACGCAAATTGCATCAATATATCTCAGGCAATATTCACATTCGCTTATCTTGGTTCTAATTTGTAGTCGTTAAGGCTTAGCATATGCCGTGTTATCGACAGGGCGTAAGGGGGAATTACCAATTATCTGCGGCGCGAGCTGCCAATTCTCATTATTCAATTTATATAAGGGTGATAATACCGGTCGATATTACAATGTCGTTGTATTCGATTTCAAAGTACTGCGAGATAGATTCCAACATTATTGCACCGCCAATAATGTAGGACATTTTGGACATGAATGACTAAGGTTAAGAACAATCCCCTTTTTCATGAAAACATATGGCTAGGTTCAAGGATCAGATATAGCACACAACAACGACTGTGTGCTGTTGTTTTTGATAAATTGACCATCACTGATATATAAATTTTACGATGTCGCAAGATATGCTACTGATGATTTTGAACATCTTGGCGATGTCGAGTTCAGCATACGGCAAACAATGATGGTATCTGCATAGCTGTGGACCTTACATGCTAGTTAAAGCGGTCTGTAGACTACGTTCTCTTTAGTAGGCCAATAGATAGTGATTGATGTCTGGTTGGAGGGCAAAGCCAAGTTTTTATATTAACATTCTGATGTCCAGATTCGGCTTTTGCCGCACCGACGTCCGCAGTAGGCTATTTGATACTTTTTGTACAAGCTTCTATGGTAGACCTTAATGGAAACTGGATTTAAAGTCACTTGAAAAAATAAGTGTTGCGTGGCCTAAATGTGTAAGGAGAGTTCTTAAGCTTAATATAGAAGAACGAGGTCTCGTTTTTTACCGCTGCTTGTAGGCAGACCAGATATACGCACTCAGCTATTGTAACGTTTTGTTAATTTTTGGGTTAAATGCACCTTAAGTAACAACCCAAAAGCTACTATGCTCACTAATGTAAGCTCATTTGTCGTATCGAATTATTTAAGATCATGTCTGTCATTACTAAATTTCGACTAACAACAACTAAGTTTAATTTATGAAGGTAACCTAAATAATGTACGTGAATTGTTTTTAAATATTAACAAAGTATCAGCAGAAGACAGGGCGGCAATATGCGCTTTGCAAGAACTGTGTTAGCAGCTTGAAGGCAGTTTATTAACTTCTCTAACACTGCATGAGGCAGATGAGCTTCTTGAGTTTCTATGTACAAACAAATTGGTACTCTTGTAGTTTTTTTAGTTTTTTTGGGATAGTGCTTTATTAATACATCTTTTTGTAAGCTTCGATGTGCGGATAAATGATATTTCACAATCGCACTCTTTCTTTATTTTATCTGCATCCTCTACCTCACATCAGATTATAACCATAAGCATCGTTATTATGGTCTGGAAAATGATCTTTGTAATCCTAACATTGATGTAATGGCGCATTAGAGCGAAAACAAATGAACGGATTAAGACGTTTATATTGACGATTAGTTGTTGTAATAAACAAGTAGATGCAACCATGGCCACTGTGAGTTAACGTTTTGTTAGATAAAGCAGGTTGCACTTTCATTGAGTCAACGATCTTAGAACGAGTTATCTGTAAATAGCACCTTTTGTATACATTACTTAGCCGCAGTCGACTATCGAGCGTCTACAAAGACCATACCACGTCATCACATGGAGGCGGAAATTGGCTAGCAGCACGCGCCATGTATATTGAATGAAACAGTCAAAGGTCACTGTGTATGATTGATTCACTAGATTTAAATAGATTGGCTATCTACTGCTAGGGTTTTCAGAAGGATCGTTTATTGTTAAGGTCATATGGTGCTATATGCCGACTCAGAAGGTATATTTACGAATCATACACATCCCTGACACTGCCCTAATCGTTAAGCAAATGTAGTACACGTTCAATGCGAACCACCATGAAGCTACTTTCACAAGACTGCCTTTGAACAACTCATCAAATATATTGCGGTAGTAGTTTGTGCAATAATGTTTTTCTTTCGAATACATCCATGCATGACAGCCTGATATGTATATGATATTCCAAAATTAGTTGAGCAAGATGAATGTTTAACGTGTGCATTGTTTGCTGAAATCGGCAAAACTGAAGTGACCAGATGCTGAATATATTGTTTAATACCTTGTTCTACAATATGCGCTTTGCAAGAACTGTGTCAGCAGCTTGAAGGCAGTTTGTTAACTTCTCTAACACTGCAAGAGGCAGATGAGCTTCTTGAGTTTCTATGTACAAACAAATTGGTACTCTTGTAGTTTTTTTGGGATAGTGCTAGCCAAGTTTAATATATCTTTTTGTAAGCTTCGATGTGCGGATAAATGATATTTTCACAATCGCACTCTTTCTTTATTTTATCTGCCTCCTCTACCTCACATCAGATTATAACCATAAGCATCGTTATTATGGTCTGGAAAATGATCTTTGTAATCGCAATTATATCTAACATTGATGTAATGGCGCATTAGAGCGAAAACAAATGAACGGATTAGGTTAACGGTTACATTTGTATGGAATAGCCATTCAATTGGGCTTTTCCTCAGGAAATCGTACCAGAAAACACATCAGATTTCGTGCATTTTGCTAAGTCTGCATGGCTTATTTTGAATATCGTTAAGACGTTTATATTGACGATTAGTTGTTGTAATAAACAAGTAGATGCAACCATGGCCACTGTGAGTTAACGTTTTGTTAGATAAAGCAGGTTGCACTTTCATTGAGTCAACGATCTTAGAACGAGTTATCTGTAAATAGCACCTTTTGTATACATTACTTAGCCGCACTCGACTATCGAGCGCTTACAATGACATACCACGTCATCACATGGAGGCGGAAATTGGCTAGCAGCACGCGCCATGTATATTGAATGAAACAGTCAAAGGTCACTGTGTATGATTGATTCACTAGATTTAAATAGATTGGCTATCTACTGCTAGGGTTTTCAGAAGGATCGTTTATTGTTAAGGTCATATGGTGCTATATGCCGACTCAGAAGGTATATTTACGAATCATACACATCCCTGACACTGCCCTAATCGTTAAGCAAATGTAGTACACGTTCAATGCGAACCACCATGAAGCTACTTTCACAAGACTGCCTTTGAACAACTCATCAAATATATTGCGGTAGTAGTTTGTGCAATAATGTTTTTCTTTCGAATACATCCATGCATGACAGCCTGATATGTATATGATATTCCAAAATTAGTTGAGCAAGATGAATGTTTAACGTGTGCATTGTTTGCTGAAATCGGCAAAACTGAAGTGACCAGATGCTGAATATATTGTTTAATACCTTGTTCTACAATATGCGCTTTGCAAGAACTGTGTCAGCAGCTTGAAGGCAGTTTGTTAACTTCTCTAACACTGCAAGAGGCAGATGAGCTTCTTGAGTTTCTATGTACAAACAAATTGGTACTCTTGTAGTTTTTTTGGGATAGTGCTTTATTAATATATCTTTTTGTAAGCTTCGATGTGCGGATAAATGATATTTCACAATCGCACTCTTTCTTTATTTTATCTGCCTCCTCTACCTCACATCAGATTATAACCATAAGCATCGTTATTATGGTCTGGAAAATGATCTTTGTAATCCTAACATTGATGTAATGGCGCATTAGAGCGAAAACAAATGAACGGATTAGGTTAACGGTTACATTTGTATGGAATAGCCATTCAATTGGGCCATTCCTCAGGAAATCGTACCAGAAAACACATCAGATTTCGTGCATTTTGCTAAGTCTGCATGGCTTATTTTGAATATCGTTAAGACGTTTATATTGACGATTAGTTGTTGTAATAAACTAGTAGATGCAACCATGGCCACTGTGAGTTAACGTTTTGTTAGATAAAGCAGGTTGCACTTTCATTGAGTCAACGATCTTAGAACGAGTTATCTGTAAATAGCACCTTTTGTATACATTACTTAGCCGCAAAGACCATACCACGTCATCACATGGAGGCGGAAATTGGCTAGCAGCACGCGCCATGTATATTGATTGAAACAGTCAAAGGTCACTGTGTATGATTGATTCACTAGATTGAAATGGATTGGCTATACTGCTAGGGTTTTCAGAAGGATCGTTTATTGTTGAGATCATATGATGCTATATGCCGATTCAGAAGGTATATTTACGAATCATACACATCTCTGACACTGACTGCCCTAATCGTTAAGCAAATGTAGTACACGTTCAATGCGAACCACCATGAAGCTACTTTCACAAGACTGCTTTTGAACAACTCATCAAATATATTGCGGTAGTAGTTTGTGCAATAATGTTTTTCTTTCGAATACATCCATGCATGACAGCCTGATATGTATATGATATTCCAACATTAGTTGAGCAAGATGAATGTTTAACGTGTGCATGGTTTGATGAAATCGGCAAAACTGAAGTGACCAGATGCTGAATATATTGTTTAATACCTTGTTCTACAAACTTCTATGGCATAGTCAGTCGGTGTATTATCCTCCTTGCTTTAATACAAAAGGCTAGCGGCTAAATCCAGCAAAAGTCACTGATCAATGGCTGGAGCTATTTCAGACGGGTTTTCCAGATACCCATCATCCGTTACCGTCCATGAATGATGAAAGAGGCTAGCCAAGTGAGTTTGTCACCATAGATAACTGACCACTGTCTTTTTGTGCTATTCTAATTATTTGATACTAAGTAGGTCCTAATTACTACTCCGCAGAGCAGTGTTAACACACACTTTGCTTAGATCTATATGTAAGTAGCAGTTTTCCGGACGATGTATCGCTTGGTGCTTATCGATAATCACTACTCTCACGGTATCATTCACTTCTCTCATACATCCTTGCATGCCATAGCCGCTGAAATATTGCATCCAGCCAAAAGATTTATTCGATTGTGTCTGCACAATATTGTGAAAAAAAACACTGGCAAAGACGTTTGATGCCACACGATAAAAAAGAATTAGTTGTGAGGATGTAGAAACACCTGCAAGTATAGTCTAGTTCACAACAGTAGAAACTACATTAGAGTCTTAGAGAGCTGTTATGCATAAAAGAATGCGGCAACCGGTTTTCTTGACGTTAGCCCTTTTTTTCCTGGTGACCATCGAAGAACCTTGAAATGGAAACTAATATTATCGATCGTTTGACGGTCAATTAATGACACTTCCATAGGTAGAGCGTAAATGACGATGCATATATAAATGATTGCATTAATCAGGCTCTTTGAGAGACAAGCAGTCGTTATTTGCAATCCTGTGAAACTGTTATACATTGTGAAAGGTCCTATATGTTTTAACCAATGGTATTACGAGTGAATATTGTTAAGTCAGGACCAATTCGCTAATATGCAAGTCTAGGGAAGATTCTCGTTGCAATTTAACAGGCTTCACATGAGTAATTGCTAGATACAACGCCAATATGTTTATAATGATAAGTGGAACGATTTATCGGCAAGCAATGCGGTCAACTGTATATATTGATGCCAATCGCTTTGCGTTCAACATCATTTTAAAAGGCCCGTATATCACATCACCGCTCCCTATGTACACCTATCGCCAAGCAGCAGTGTATATATGTCATGGCAATTTACCCAAGACGACGAAACGCAATAAATATAAGTTATATGTATGGGTGATGACGAAAGCGAGAGTGGCGCGTCAATCACATCACACACCATATAGCTGCATAGGCTCATGAGTAATGCGTGTAATACCGATGCCTCTTTATTATGGCCAGAGTACAACATGTGACGTATTACTTCAAGTTACATATCAAATTGTCGGTGTATAGGTTGTGCAATTAGTTCGTTCAGTTGTCGCAATTATTACATTACAGGTTTACATGATCGTTACGCAGCCGAAGCCGCATATAATTGTTATATACAAAAACCATTACAGTGACGATGTATTATATCCAAATATCCAATTGTTTATGTATTTAAATGTACCAAGGTGAGAATGAGCTTGGTAATTCTGCGGTTGTCTACAGCTTTGAAATGACCTTTTGACAAGTGCGAGGCCATATTCAGTTGCTAATGCTTTTACGTTTACATACTACTGCAGCAGAACAATTATATCATTGATGCAGTGGATGTACTTTTAGATGTCATGATCAGCGTAACACAACCACACTATTCAGGACGTGAAGTTAACATGATAAATTATTCTGTGTTGCTACAAATCATACGTTACTGCTATGGTAGATGAATAACAGCAAATCAGCATGGGATACGCCAGGCAATGAGTATTTGCTGCAATCATTGAAAATACGCAATGCGTCGGCCTTATCCGGCTTCATTTAGTCTCCTCCCAGTAGCAAAATCAAACAATAAGAGTTCGGCACCGCCTCTTGTTAAAAGCGTCACTAGTATGGATATCAGTATGCAGCATACACTTCGTTCCTGGCACCCTATTCCGGTCCATGCAAGTCTGACCAACATGCTAGTCAATGATGTAATTTAAGCGCAATGGTTCCAAACAAACTCAGTCAAACTACAGCAGATTGGACGAGGCATTATGCATATGGTATGTTCCCCGAAATCAAGCTCCTATATGATGCGAGCAAAAACAATTGTAAGAAGAAAGGCATAATAATTCGAGTACTTTGCCATCGAATGAAGAATATATTCACTAAGCGTCTCTGGACATTCAGGACCGGCTGCTGCAATTGTTTGCAATACTTAAATTAGCAAGAATATGTTCATTTGCGATTGCTAGCATACATGGTTCCCAAAGGTCACATATTGCTGTCAAGAATATCAGGAATCATCGTCTCTGCTAGAAAGGTTGGCGTGTGAAATCATGATAAAAACAATAGAGGATAAGTCACAGTATGGGAAAGTGTCAAAACCATAATTCGAACTAAGCAAATTTTGGCAAGTCCAATTGATTTACAAAAGACATTATGAAACAATCTCCATAAAAGCGGTGCTATTTGAAAGGCATCGATAACCCGCTTTATATCGACATGCGATAGACTATTCTCCATTTTCGCTGAAAATAGAATCAGTTGTCTGAATGCGTTGGAAGAGCAAAACAAACCTATATTACGTTGAGTTGATTCCATGGAAATGCATATGGAAGATGCAACACGAGCATCGACATTTCACGAACAAGGCGGAGTTGTTGACAATACTGCAATAGATAAATCGTTAAGCGATGTTCAAAAAAGAAAATTGTGTGCGAGATATCCGACAGTGTCTGAAAAGGCCTTTTAATGTCACGAAATCACTCCCATATAAAACGACTTCAATTCATCCGAATTCCTAGTTAATTTACATTTAAAATATAAGAGATGATGAATATGTGAAAAACGTCAACCAGATAATAATATATCTTTGTATAGCTGGACGCAGTAAGGACCGTTGGCAACCTTATATTACTGCTAGAACCTGCGTAAAACAACATTGCAGACAGTTACAACAGCTAATTAAGCCATTAATGCAATGGTTTGTCAATTTCGTTTATCAGTGTAGCTGATGACTGTGGTTAGTGTAGCTCACAACTTTAGAGTTTGTGTTTGCAATGAAGGCTTAGAAGAACTAGATTTCCCCGTTTAGTATGCTGCATGAAATAGCTATAGAGCAGGATTATATGCAATGACATAAAGAGTGATCATCGATATCACGCAATTGAACTTCTTGTATATGTATGCTCAAGTATACGATTGCAGGTCCGGCGTGGACCTACACATATGTACAGTAATTATTCGTTAGTGAGTTCAACTGATTTCGGAAAGTATGACAGCGTACCACACCCTCTGCCTCCCAAATACCCCCGATATTATGTGGCAGCTGTATGTGAATTTACATGCACACATACACAATTAATTCATGTTTATTCTATCTTTCTGAGAGCTCCAAACAATTAATCTAGTTCTGCCCTCCCAATCTGTTATCATTCGTTGTTAAAATTAATCGTTCGCCGTACTGGAGCATCGTTATCTACTCAACTGCCTGCTATCAATCACCTATTTAAAATAATAAATTGTTAGCTTATGACAATCCGCTATGCGCACACTTTGTTCTCTATATAATCACGCTCAACCGATTTACGAACATATAATGACCATGCTGATGACCGTTACATTTTTTATTTGCGTGGATTGTGTAAGGGACAGTAATTTTGTTTCCTATTGGCCTTTCTTATGGGTCAGTGGGCATAGACGTTGGGCATTATAACTCTCCTCATTAATGGCTACATTCAATATTGATAGCATCACGTAACACTTCGTGCAATTTAATTTTTCAATAATTCACCTCGCCCTATATCGTCACATATTTATCCGGGACAATTGGCTGAATGCGGGAAACCTTTGGTTAACATTTAAACATGATTGTGTTATATTCATTGCAAACGCTCCAATCCTAGTATTTATCTCGTGTCCTACGCCATACAGTTATTACAGGCTGCAATAACTAAGCATTCAAATACTAAATGGAGCAATATATATTGTATACTAAAATAGTTGCAGAGATTGTGAAGCGGTGTATCACCACTAAGAAATTACTGGAATTGTTAGCAGTGCAATGCACCCCGCTCCCGACCAGAGCCTATAAACATATACTAGGACAATATAAGTGTGTTTGTGCAATATCTCGTTGCACATGGGATGTCAAATCACGGGTATAAGTACAATTAAATGCAATCGAGGCGGCTAAATCTGCGCAGAGAAGGTTAAGGCTAAAGGGAAAGATGCGCCAGTTGAGTTATGGTAGCAGTGGACCGCCTGTGTTATTCTTTACTTCGACGAAAAGGTAACATGTAGAACATTGATGCCAAAGACAAGCGTTTGCCATTAAATTTGTCTAGTGCTTAAGTACCCAAGGAACATGCATCGGTAATGATCACCTCATAAACGGAAGTAACTTTTTGGCACAATAAGCAGACTAGTTGCTTGTCACGAACTATTACATTGCCTTTTGACTAAGTAAGTGATTATAAGCACGTTTGTCATGCCTTGATTCATAACCCATTTATCAAGTCGGATGATGTAGCTCTTTTACAATGAATGTGTTTATTAATACTAAAACTTTCCCCGTAACTTATTGCTTATGTTAGTAACAAACGTTCTTTGCCGCACGCAAGTTTCCACGGGCTTGGAGTCAAACGAGAGAATATTGAAGAAACATATCATAAATATTGATTAAAGGCTTACATACAGCAGTGTCGTTTGCTGCCTGTATGTCTATTGAACCACTGCATCATCGGCATATATGTAACCCTAATCAAATAAAGGACAAAACTTGCTGTTGTCTAATTGTATGTGTTGAGTGAGTGGGGAATCAATCTTAAACAGATATGGGTCTGTATGTCAAACGTATATTACTATCCTTTTGCTAATTCAGGAGAACGATACCGTGCGTTACATGAAACCCCCTTTCCGCAACAAATGGTAGCCAGGGAACCCAATGCTTATATTTTTCCGCGTTAACTTAGCATTTGTGTTAAGATTGGAAATGGTAGTGGCTGACATTTTAAGTATTTTCAAGATGCTGCTGTTCTTTGCAATTTGTTATCACTGTTCTCCTATGTTGTTACCACAGCTTGTTTTGCTTTATTTTTTACAGCATACTTTTTATATATGGTAATGCTATGGCATCTCCTATATGGTACTCATCTTCTTGTTACATCTGCAACGATCCTTTCACACGCACCTCTTCCAAAATATTGGTCCTATCGGTTTGACTAATAAACTCTTAGACCCTGCGGACATCTACAGCCTGTTTACTTTTGAAATTATATCAAATTGTAAAAGCACATATTCACCAATAGTCAATTAGGCTCGTCGGTCTTCCATCGCAATAATAAGAACAAAAATATTCCTCTTGTTGGTTCGGATACATGCCGATACAGCAATTCACCTTGGACATAGATGACAAAGTTTCATCGTATCGCGCCACAGGGTGGTCCTGTCAGTTAATATCCATAAATGTTAAGTTGCCCAAATTTACACATGTCCTTTACGGTTACATGGCTGAAATATGTAAATCATATTCTTAAGGTGGATAATGCAGACTAGGTCAAGTTGTTTCCTTTTACTGATCATCTAACCTAATTTTTTTCCACATTTATCTCACATTGAGATCATTCAGCTAGTGCTGGTAATGATAGACAATTATATAAAAATATATACATATACATACATTTATACTCATGTATATATAACGGCACATATATATTTTTGTTTGTCCTTTCGAATATGATAGTCTAGTCTCAGTAACGTAAAAAGATAATCTTTCACGATCGATTTCTTTGGATTTTGAATATTATAGCGAAATAAAATTTTAACAACTAACCATTCGTTGACATCGACCGCAAACCTCAATATCTTCACTACAACCATATATACTTCGATCCAGATTGCCGAAATAATGTTTAATCATGTGTGTTGGTAATGTTTAATTGAAAAAATTTAAATATTTTATTTATTTTTAAATTTTATAACCGAAAACTTTGTTTTTCTCCTTATTCATCAATCTACAACATTGAATTATATCGCGAAATGCTACCAATGGTTCAAAATGATTGCATCTACAGCAAATATTAAGGTTCTAAACTATGATGATAAAAATGATTTAAAATTTTCGGGAATCCGCAAATAATAATAAATATATATATGGGCACCAAAGGTTAGATCTATACGCATAAATTGGTGTCTTGACCTTTCGTGGACGACCTTCGAGGACCAAAAGTATAAACCAGGAATAAAAAGTGACAAAATGATTTTTATTCGCATTCAACTTTTTCATTGTACCAATTAAGATATGCCGAGTAAATAACTGATAATCGATGTACTATTCCAATTTGTCCACGAAACGGATGGGAGTCAACGAATGTTTGTAATCGTCACTATATATATATATATATATATATATATATATATATATATATATATATATATATATATATATATATATATGTGATATATATATATATATAGTATATATATATATATATATACATATATATATATATATATATATATATATATATATATATATATATATATATATATATATATATATATATATATATATTATATATATATATATATCTGTGTATAATCTCAATATATCCCTGATCTGGTTTCCCCTAAATACCGTACTATGCACGATTTAAACTCTGCAAGTCAACGTGGTTTTGCAAGCACAAACAAACACATAATTCAATTTCATTCTCTCAGCGAGAGAGCCCCTAACGATCAATTATAGTATGCTCGCCAATCCAGTTGGCTAGCAACATTATTCGTTCGGCGTACTGGCGCATTGTTATCTTCTCAATTGACTGCGCTTAGGTACTCCTAATGCGTTATTAATCTTTGTAAACGTACGACATTTGGCTTTGTCATCGACGTGCCCACTGTTTGCTTTACGCCTCTACAGTGTCCAGTTATTTTCGGTCTGCATTATGTAACAGGCAGGTTGAATAACATTCACATGTCGTTGGTTAAGTGGAAAAATACATCTCGGCTACGTTCAAATTTGCTTTGTTTTGGTTTGATTAAAGATAATGAATATGGCTGCTTCCTAAGCAAACCATTAGTTCGGATAATAATGTCAATAAATTGTTCAGGTACACAATAATCTATTCTTACTGTCGTGGTTGCAATTTCCCGAAGCTGCCTTCAATCATGTGGCATGGTAATGGCGGGGGACATCAAGCACTATAATAGAATAATATGTGTGTCACTATACGCATCCGCAAGATCGATTTCAAGCGAAAACAACATCTGTCCATCAAATTAATTATGCAGTCGTCGCTATGGCGTCGATATGAAGATATCTGTGAAGCGAAGCAGTATGATATCTGCGAAATGATATACTGATGTAGTTTGGAAATTGCCGTTAATGTACTGTGCCAATACATCATCTGCTGCTAGTTCTTCAGGCTACACATCATGTCCTTCATAATGTATCACGCAAATATTCACACTTCAAGGCATGTGGTTTATGACTCATAGTAGTTCCTACTACGAGACAGGCGGTAGTTTGTACCTCACCAGGCTATATGCCGTCTCCAGCTAAATTTTGCAAACACCAAATACAACGTTCTAGGCGAAGTCACAAGAATAACAAACATATGGATACATATGAGTAATGTTGTCGTCAGGGGCAGGTACTCGCTTAAAATTTTGTTCCGTTATTTTTCCACGTTTGGTGTGGATCCTCGTTAGTATCATGGCAAACACGGGAGTTACCTATAATTCCATATCAACACAAAGTCGAGTCGCGCATTCCCACGGGCTTTATAGTAATGCAAATAGACGGAAAGGTTGTAATAAGCACGATGGAACATCAGTAGCTGTCACGGGCCAATGGTCGGTCGGGTACAACGTTTTAAAATCACACAAATCTAAAGCTCGCCAGTGACTGTTAGTGATAGTATTTACCGAACATAAACTAAAAATCGTAACATTTACTGTTATTTACCTATAATGTTTGTCCATTTTCCTATGCTGTGGTCATTAAAATGCTGCTCAACCGAATACTCTGCTTGAAATGATGAAACAATCCTGCCTCTATTGGCTTGTACAAATTGGGAATGTTTTGTATAATTTTATGAGCATGCCCTAAATTAGCCATAAATATCCTCGAGTCATTTAATTCAACAATGTATTTTGATAGCTTGCTCAGTTCGGGTACTGTGTGGTTAACACCGCGTATTATATTTTGCAACATATAACACTCCCCGTCGGGGAGGTAACGAGTAAGTCACATCCTTTGCTTATTTGATCAACGATTCCATTAAGAAATTTGACCTATGCTGTTGTCAACGCAACAGTTTGCTTTCACAATTTATACAACAAAAGTAGTACCACTATATAAAATATCGGAGAGTTCTACATCGATTTCATTAATGTTCATTTGCTCGAAAATGTATTATCTATATTGTGAAGGGTGTAAGTTATACCGTTCATATCCGTTAATATGCAAGGCATTATGTATTTAAATTAGAACATGCGTACTTAAATAAGCACTTATAGCTTCTCATAAAAATGCGTCAGCGCATTTATATGTTAAGTTTGCCTCATTATGGCCACCAATTCGTGGAGATATGCAGCTGTGCTAATACAGTCTATTCCTTGACACAAATGTTTCCAACATCACACTTATAATGTGCAGCGGTATAAGATCGTCCGCCTATTTTTCAAGCTTTTCGGATGCATTGCACTAGTCGTTCAGCTCATTGAATGTCTCGAGGTGAGAGGATACTATGAATAAGCAGCCTTGAACTGATTTTCTAGGGGTTACTTATATCACACTTAGATAACTAGCATATCTTTTCGGTGCATATCTTGGCCATTGATGTGTTTAACTACAGAGCCTAGCTGTAATTCTTGACATAAATGCTTAATGTCTGATGTCTATGAACTGGCTGGCTTAGGAAGCAACCATATTCATTGCAAGCAATCAAACCAAAACAAAGCAAATGTGAAGGTAGCCGAGAATTTTTGCTGGTAAACCAAACACATGCTTAAATCATTACAGCACCATATGCCCATGGTATAACAATGAAAGTACATGGCCCCTATTAATCATGCAGTAATCTCAGCACGTATTGCAGCTATTGTTATTTGCGGCCCGCATCGCATACTTTTCCAAGGAGTCGGTGTCGCTGCAGATTAAATAAAGCAAGTGTGTTGAATACCCCGGTTTTAGGAGAAGTCTTGCAATCAACAGTAGACGGTAGCAGATCTCAGAAAGGGTTACTATAAAGACCATAAAGCGATTCAATTTTCAATCATTGCATCATTAACAAACATCTCAAGCCCGTAGCCAGGATTTTTAGTGGAGGGTGGGGGGGGGGAGGGGGTCTTATCCCCTCAATTGTGGACCTTTCTCCTGGCTCATACTGATGCGGCTATAAGACCATAATTAAAGGCACCATCGACACTCGATATATCTATGCGCTAGAGTAAGGCGGACCTTTCTGGGCAAAGTGGGCGGTTCGTTCAAACCCCTCGAACCCCACCCCCCCCCCAACCCCACCCCTGGCTACGAGCCTGCATCTACTTCGATAAGCTGATTACAAGGGGTTTGTTGATTGTGGTTAAATAAGACAAAGTGATGTAACACACAAACGGGCTCTCATGCATATATATCCATTTTCTAAATAAAGAGCCAAGCGCATATCCTACTGCGAAGTAAGGTTATTCTCGCGAACATCGACCCCAAGACGACGGACATCTATCGGCTCGCCATACAAATGCGGTGCGACAACCAGGACGTCTCCGGGGGAAAACCAGTGGAGAACGACGAGGACGAACTGTTACAAGATGAGGATGCCAAGAGAGCATTCCCAGCGTCTGCCTAACGTCCAGTTTCCGTGGAACCCAGACGAATTTTCTATAGAGACTCCAGTCGATAGCCCGGTCATGCGATCACCACAGAGATGATAACCAAGGCCATCAGCGGGTTGGGTCTCCGCGTCCACCAGGTGTCATCGCTGAGATGCTGAAGCCCGCTGGAGAAGCTGCTTCGATCCTGGTGCGTGACCTCCGAATAGCAGGAGAGCTACATCGTCAGCTTATACTAACTTGTGCTTAAAGTGGCTATGCTTGACGATACGTTTTATCATGCTAGCATTGTGTGAACTAGCGGTTCATGAATTGCACATTTTGTGTATATTTTTATGCGCAGATTAATATCTACCATAGTGCAGACTTAATTTGTTTTGGGACTTCAACAGTGACAGCATTGGAGCAGTCAGAGCATTAACTCTTAATAAAACGTGACCTTCAAGGCACCGTCTTATGATGCTAGCTAGTTATTTTCAGTTATAGGCACGTCAAGTTTCGCTATTTTAATGAGAACATAAACGAGATGGGAGATTTTTTGGATTGGACTAGCTTATTTATTGTCTGCCACACTTCACGTTTAATTTCGACGCAAGGCCATGTATTCACGTTATACCAATTGTCCTTTACGTCCCTGGCTATGTATTGTAATACGGTAAGAGGACCACCGGATCTCAAGAGCATGCAGCAACACAACGAACAACTCATACAAGCTAAGTATCCTGTAATAGAATTACCTTACCTTACCCCTCTCCTCCACTCGACAATGTGCCATTCATCATCAGTACTGCACACACTCACGGATAGGGAGTCACGTTGATTGATAAACGGTTCGTACTATGTGAAATATTGATCAATATAATGATTAGGGGATTTCGGAATCTTGTATCTTACACGATTTGCTGTAAGAAATACACTATCTTGCAGGTATGATATCTGAGCTCATGCCACACAAAATTGCTGGACCAAACATCAGCGCTGGTCAGATTGAATTATAAGAAAGTGTGAGGCAAGCTTGCACAACAGCCAGAATTGAAGAACACCTAACACCACCTTTGGAAAAACTGAATAATAAACCTTAAATTTATCAATGTTAGGTCAGCTTCCAATCATTTGGTTTTTTGGTATTTTATACATTTATGATAGAATCACCGTATTAAGACCACTCCAAGCCAACACGTATATCCAGTACGAGTACAAAACCTATAATTGAATGATACATCAATAAATGTTCATTGCAATTGGCAAGATGCCCCTTGAGAGGTCAAGCATAACTCATTGTTTGCCATCCAATGCAGCTGACAAAGATCATTATAGCTATGTCAGCGCATTACCTTAACCACAATTTTGATTTGTAAATATTGTTACCAACATCTATTAATTCATCTTTATGCATCTAGGGGGATATCAGTTTTTGCTATGCCCCGCTTGGGATAGCAAAGCCCACGAATTACCCATGGAATGCACAGCCACGTGCCACTGACACCGTATTCCATCGAATTGTTCTTATTATGTCTTGCAGATAAGAAGGAATATGCTATGAGCTGAGCCTTAATGACTACACATCAGAGCCAAGATAAGCGCAAGTGAATATTGCCCGTAGATATATGGATGCAATTTGCGTCCTGTCACTAAAAAGATTGAATTTCCAGGCCCAATATATAGGCATTCATAATCTCGATTATATCTACAATGAGGCTTAGAGTAAGTTAATTGACATTGCGGTAGCGGTATGATAATACACATCACCGAAAGCCAAGATCCAAAAAAGCGCACACGTTCACGCTTGCAATATTGCAGTGTAGATGAATATGGCTGCAAAAATCACAAAATGTTGCGTCGTGTCGTAATAGGGATAGCCATTAAATTGCTGCATACAACTAATTCTTTTCAACTAATTCTGTCACAGTCCCTAAGGATGAAAAATTCCTTTGTCAAAGTTATTTGAGACATTGGGACATGCAACAATATCACGAACACTGATATAGAGGTCTTGTTCATGTAATAACGGACTATACGTCAGCAAATAAATATGCAAGAACCGGCTGATAAGATGTCAAGTTAATCCCTTGACATGAACAACATGAAATAAATAAATAAGTGGGGGCATATATATATATATATATATATATATATAGATATATATATATATATATATATAGAGATATCATATATATATATATAATACCGAAAGTAACACATTTGATCCATATATATATCTATATTATCTATAAAAAAGGCAGCACACGTTCACATCTTGCAGTATAAATATCTACATGATAGCAGTAGTTGAACATGCCATGCGTCGCTGCTGTCTTTGTCTTGTTTATTACCAGAAGTAAATGCTTCAAAACTAACAGAACGAACAGTATTAGGGGTAACTTGTTAAAGTACGGTTTGTTTGTTTTGCACGATTGCTTGTTTCGTTTATTTCACGCACTTTAGTAGTAACATTAATACTAATAACCTTAGATAAGTCCTCATATGTTAACCATGAATTGATAAAAAGGACAGGGACTGTAGTTTCTGATGATACATGCTTCCTCCATGAGGAAATCAACAAACATGCAATATTTATATTCAATTTCCATAAGAGCATTGGCTGACAAATCGAAGCCCTTTTTGTCTGTTCTGTGTTCATGAGTATCGGTAATAGACCCCTATCTTGGGCATCGCCTAGCAAGATCTGTGTGATGATCAATAATGGCGGGCTTCGCGATCACTCAACTGGCTGACGAAACACATAGGCACTCCCACCGATCACGTTTTAGGAATATGCGTTGGTCTACCATACCCGCATAGCATTTAGGTATACCGCGCTCGTAAGAAATGCATTCAGCTATAAACAAGATAGCGATAGTGCTCCAGCATGGTGTTCGAACTCGTCCGAGGTAAGATTAGTTAGATTCAATAGATTATTAACACCAGCAAACTCTCTTTTTAGTAGGCCAGACATTCAGCGACAGCATCGATTGATCCGTGTGGATAAACATAATAAATTACAAGCAATTGCGTACGATCAATAATTGTTGTGACAACCTGTATCTAAAACAAACCAACGGCTATACATATTCATTCATGATTACGATGGGACAAAGTTAACACATCCCTGTACTTCCACTAAATACCCTTACTGCATTTCTCCTCACCCAAACACATAATCTATATCTGTTCTTAAGGCGTTGATAGCTCCAACAAATGACTTGTGTGCTACGGTCTCATCATCACACGATGATATACCATTCCTTACGACATAATCAGGATTTATGAGAATAGTACTGCTCTTTGCAGCCAGCGTCATATACAGTAATCGCTGCACTCACAGTAGAATTAAGTAGTGGGTATTCATAGGTTGTCTTTTAAATCATGACATAAGTTGTTCGATAGAAGTTTAACTGTGCAAACACCTTAATAATGTGTGTGTACTATGCGTTCAGATTACGCTGCTTATTTCCCTATGTGTCTGAGTCCACATACATCAATTGACGCGTTTATGTTACTCATATATTTTGCTAATATCTAGCTTTGTTGGGGAAATATCTCGCAGCTGATATCAATCTTCTAGCAGGATATTTGGAATACCTCAATCATCTAACAGTATCATTATTTGACGTAACTGCCACTTTGGTTCTCAACATGGCATAATAAAATGAATGTTGAACATCCCAAATGATCAATTCTTCAACAGTAGCTGTGGCATAAATATTGCAATTTAAGGCGTGAAGCGTGAGGACATTCTTCGCCATGATGTGTAGCCTGCTATGGAATGACAATGGACATTTGTGCACAATGCACCGTCTGTTCGAGAACAGTCTTTCAAGGGTTAACACAGCATAATTGCTCTCAATGTCAGATAAGTCGTGATTCGGCTAACGTTCACAAGCTGACACAAGCCGCAGTTGGTGCCATGACCTTGAATGCAACAGTGAATTTCTAATTCAATATTCCTAGGTCGATCCACTATGACCAGTCGTTGTCTAGAAGAAATGGTGGTGTCAGAAGCTGTTACTTCCGCGTATTTGAATCCCTGTAATGTTGACAACAAGCTCAGCTCATAATTAATCCTCGACAGCAAGTTGACACGACTTTGCTATTGCCGACATAATAGAGTGTAAGGTATATTGAGAAAGCATATGAATGCGCATATTGAGCGGTGGTGTTTCTGCCACCCCGATGCAATCTAACGTTGCTATCAGCTCAGTGAGCCAGATGATATACAACGTTTGCGCAATTTTCTTTAGTTGGTAATTTACTACTGCAAATAACCTAATACATGGTTATGTTCATGAAGGTAAATCATTAGATGTTCAAGGTCTTACAACCAGTCATGACCCTGCAGCTCACAATTTAGCGCCGAAAAGCCTAATCTCGGTGCTATCAGCCAATGCTGGGGGCCGTTTCGCCTATGTCGTTTTCTGGTCGAGACGCCACGAATGTAACAATCGTAGTAACCCAACTTAACAATTCGTTAAATACATATTCATTACCTATAATGAGAACTAAGTTATACTTTCGTATGTGTTTATAATAATAAACTAAGATATACATGCCACTTTTGCGAGACGCGAGTTATAGCACTTTTTCTTTGGCGCGTCAGTCATTAAGACTTCAGCCAATTTCTACTTGCACCTGCTCGCAAATAAATTATGATATAGCGCAGTATTTGAAAAGGCAAGCTTCTAAATATGTTCTCGGCTATTGATTATTACTGAAATTGTTTCAGACGCCGGAATGCGTGTCTGGAAAATGGTGTTGATTAGCAAGCGGTATATGTAGATCACCTTATTGGCAGCGATGTAAACAACACATGAAAGTCTACGAAATTGTTGGTGCATTGCTTAGGTAAGAATTGAATGCTGCCTGCAAAAAAAAACAATCATCACTTGGTGGCTATACATCTGTACCATTGCTGCACAATTGCCTCGATTGTCTGCAGCGGATAAGAAGCCGTTTTTATCGTCGGTAATCACGTTGGTAATTATAAGTCTAAATAATTCACAGCTTAGTGCAAACTCAAACACTCGTACTTGTTTCTGAGTTAACATTTTTATTACACCTCTTTTCCTTATATATGGTATCCTACAGTCAACTGTGATAATTGTTTATATAACAACATCAATTTATTGCCGTTGTATATTGCGTGTCCGATTGTTCGCTTAGGATTTTTTTCCGCACAGGTATCGTAGTTCGTCGATATGAGTCCGTATCATTTTCCATTGTTTATCTGAATCTGCATCCTAACTAAGCAATATTTGCGCCACGTCAGACATAAAGGTGCAACCCTGTTTTCTGGCAGGTATATGCCCTCGAAATGAGACTTAATTAGCTTCTACGATAGACTACTGAAGTAAGGTAAGCTCTGGCATCTGAGCTTAACTTATAATCTTCAATGTCTTGCTCATTTTCACAAGATACATATGATATACTTATGCCATGTTTTGATGCGCAAAAGGTTGTTTTTGTCATACTGGTGAATAAAAAGTATGTTCAACACTTCATCTGATTATCGCTATTGTTATGTTAGATTTGCGAAAATAATGTTATATGCATCTCTAATTTCATATATATGCCGCACTTGGCTTCTGGAATGAGCCTGAATATGCATCGCCATGGTTTTTAATTAGTCTACACACTCGCACAATAATTCCCACATAGTACGTGCTCGCCGGCACATAGTGTGCATCTCAAAAGGGAACATGTATCATAATTCGGCGATCCCTTCATAAGGCAATACGAGGTCAGGAAATCAGGTTAAGTCAATGAATAGATATTTTCATGTTAAGCAAGCAATTCACCATCAGTTGCTCGCGCTATTATGACTGACTTGTGTGCTCAGATAGAGCTAAGGGACCCTCTTGGAAAGGATTATTACTCGGCTGCAATGAATGGAAAAACGTGATTGTTTTGAGCCAATGCCCATGAATCATCTGATTCAATAAGACGGACCTGAAACAGAAGTACACCAAAAGCCGCTATGAGTAATAAGATTCACTCGCTTATTACACAGTGTCAAATCATATGTAAGGCAGCAGAAATTCTCCGAAAGCGAATGAGTGTAGTCTACATATGCAATTCCGCTGTGAGGGATGCACCACATCTGAAGGTTTTCGTGTATATAATCTCAAGGCACTGAATTAGCTTTCATACGGTACAACAAGAGGGACAAGTTACATGCACTATATTAACCACAAAATGTCTAATCTCTGAAATAAGATGGTTAATATTACAGACCAAGACTGTCAATCTTGTGGTTACTTGATATTTTAGGAAACGCCATAAATTAGTGTCAAGATCACTTTGTGTACCTAATATTAACCTACTAAAGCATAGCATTTGACAATGCAATGTTTAACTGCAACGGGCACATAGAAATTGTAATATTCACAACGTCGACTCACAACGTATACGCCATTTTGTAACTTGATGAAATCAGTCATTGAACTATAACACAAAACCGACAGTAGAATGTGGTTTTGGGATCCGTCAATAATTGCAATAGAGTGATGTCATTGCATGCATTCTTGCACAAAAGCCACATATGTAACCTAAATAAGTTGATGAACTCTATTGTAAGGTGGATGAATAAGTTCAAGCAGCAAGATAATTGGAAATGAATAATATGATATGCTATTGTACCAATTGGTGTATGTTAATGCTCATAAGGTCGGCAACTGCGACTACTCAAGTGGCTTATGACTTGTGACCTATGTTTCGTAAAATACTGTAGTTAGCAAATGTATTAGGTATTGGACATGCATTAGCTATACCATATGGCATGCCGGGACCATATCAGCATGGTAAATCACGATGTTGTACATGATGCAAACGATCAATCGTTATCTTTCTCTTCGTACATTTCCACTACATTTCTTACATAGTCAAATGCAATCTTACTAACCGATGGTGTTGTAACTGTCCAACATCTGCATAAACATTAACAATAAACACATCAACTTGTGTCAAATTGTAGGTTGATCACCTTAACATGCCAATCATAAAGTCCATAAAGATATATATGTTGTTGTGCATCGAATACAATAGATGCAATTTCTTTTAAATCTAAGAATGTTTATTATTTTGACAGATAATGTTACGCACGTTTAGTTTAGCTTTTCAATCGGACGCAATATCTAGTTATCGAGTTGGTGGGTGTGCTAAGTCGCTGAAACGAAATGACTTATTTAACTGACGTCCTGTTATTGCGGGGATTATTGCTTTGTGCTGTGATGTACGATCTATGCATTTACAGCATTGGGAAGTGTAGATATGTAACCATTACGCATTTGCAGGTAATGATGAGCAATTTTTTCCCCATATGAGTAACGTTTTCATACTTACGCGCTGTGCACATGGTAACTCAAGCAACAGAAATGGGGATTTTTTTTCTATCGTACACTTGTTGCCATTCTGTTAGATCAGGTAATTGATGAAGTAGTTTACATTTAAAGCCAACAGCTAAGCTGAAACAATTATACGGTTGTGAAACAATTTGAAAGTTCCTTCGATATTCAAATAGAGCATCGTTTCATTTAACATTGTGCATGCGAGGTTTGCGTAACTTAATCATTGCTCAGTAAATTGCGCTCTGCAACCAATATAGGGGAAACAGTTGGGCGCTGTATTTAGGTCAACAATCGCCAGAAGCAGTGTGAATTATTTGTGTGTTATCTCATCGCACTTACGACCGAGCGCTATAGCTATTAAACGACACTCGAATGCCTGAAGCATGTTGAAAATGCCCTGCATCGACGCTTCATGTGTAGCATGCGTTCATTCCCATGCTCAATTATTCATTGCCTCCATATATTAGAGGCTGCACGACATGTCGTGTTATATTCATCTCGATGATGAGGTTCTTCTAGACGAACGACAAGCACCATAGTAAACGCTAAACTGTCCCTCAAGGGCTTCTCGAAGGCGCCCTAGGTTACACTTTATACTTCTAATATTCATTATATCGACAGAAGTGGCCGTTGAATGTGCAGAGTATTATCAGAGCATTGTCGGACGAACAAATTGCACAAGAGCGGTACTCTCCACTCAAAATATATTGCGTGATGTCGGTCTTAGTTCTAGGTCCTAACAATACAGTCAAAACCCAATTATGCAATGCTCATAGGATACTACTCGCTGAAATATCCGGAGCAATATGCTTTGTTGTTAGTGAAACAATGTAATCAACCCTGAAGGCCTAACAGGACGAATTGACGTTGATCTGTTCCTAGAGTGGCTCGTTATTTTCATTTGTATTTATATGCAGTGGTTGGCACTCCGTATTCCTTGAACAAGTTTTGCACAGGTAATATATATTACTCGAGGGCCCTGTGATATACAGGCGTCACACTGCACGCAGTTAAATAAGAGCATTTAAAAGTGCATGACCATTACCAACCATTGGTGGTAACAGATTCGAGACTGAATAACAACTGTTGCTGCTTGTATGAGCTTAATCAAGCTAACTGATGGCAATAAGAGCATCAACAGACTTGGGAATGAAACTATACCCCTCAATCAAAATAACTGTCAGACGGCAAGAAGGATAACAAACGAGAGTCGTAACCTTGTCTTATATTAAAGAACCAGTGGTTCGTTCATATAATACCTATTTCACACAGCCGCCGTATCCAGATGATAATCACATGCCAGTGTGCCGTTTACAGTAGTTAAATTAGGGCTACGGTGCACAATCAACTAACGCCTAACTGTAACACAGCCACCTGTCGAAATGAAGAGCGTTGTGCTTTTGATCCCAATGTGTAAAAATCGGAGGAGTTCCCGTGACTCGGATGATCATGTAAAATAACGGTGCAGTCTATAAAGGTGGATGCACATGAGCCTGTAATTCAATGGTACCGAGCTTGACCCTCAACCAATGGGCGTGGGTTTCGCAGACCTGTCTGGACCTCTGGTTTGCACTTAAGTCGAGCCGACTAATCATCACAATAATCCTCATCTATCAACGTTGCGATGTTTCTTTGTTGTTGGAGTCGACGTGACACCTCAATATCATAACCTGTTGCTCAGAAATATCGCAGGTAGGCCCTCATTAAATAATTAAATCAAACTATGAGGGATAATATGATGGTCCATCAGTCAATATAAGGGATATCTTTAATTTGTAATCAGATTGTACAGGCTGTTAAGACATGAAGTCCATGATGTTGACTCCTTTCAATGTGTGATCAGTAAACATCCATTGCACCAATACGAGTGTCATATTGAACAATTAAAGGTACGAGTAGCATTGCAATATTGTGACAATCAATTGTCAGCGTACTTATTTGATCTTTCATGCATCTTTCGGTACATAAGTATGTGTAATGATAAAAAGCTGCGAGAAATTGACGCTTTCCAATTTTTCACAGCGAAATTTATCTTCTGCCTCACTGCTTCAGTCGGAATTTGCGACATGATTTATAGTATTCTGACTGTTAGCTGATCAGCCGGGACTAAGCGATTGCAAACAAGGGTTATTGTTATTGAAAACATGTATGTTAACTCTTTCTATTGATCGCTGTAAATTGTTCTGGGGGTATGTTTACTATCTAACATTCAACATACAGGCATTGGTAATTTTATATATATATATATATATATATATATATATATATATATATATATATATATATATATATATATATATATATATATATATATATATATATATATATATATATATATATATATATATATATATATATATATATATCTCTCTATATATATATATATATATATATATATATATATATATATATATATATATATGTATAAACAGATAAAGGAATACAACCCCATGGCATGCTATATATGTTCAGAATATATTACCCAGCAAATATCTCACCACGGCGTTACATTGTGGTGATATGCTATCCCCAAGGTAATAAGTTTGCAGTTAATGGCCGGCGGTTCAATACCTTGCACAACTGAACTCCAGCTTATATGTTTGTTTTGTATAATCGTCAGACGAAGAGTCATACATCTAATATAATTCAATAACTGCAGCTGGAATCAACCGGACAACAAAACTCTACTTTTTACCGTATCCTGCAGTTGACCACCCCAGGCTTATATGCACACCATGCGCAGTCGCAACCAGATGAGCGTACAGTGTTAGATATGTACACAGGGATAAAAACGTTACGCGCACAACAGAGTGCAAATATGATGGTTCTAACGAATTGCATACAACCATGATGAATTTAATTCGAGCAGAGTGGTCCATATTCGGTCGTTATATCATAATATTGTCCTAAACTAGATGGCTTTCTTATATATTGTTTATAAATCTACTTGCATGCATTGTGAACGTGGAACCGCATATAATCTATGTGAACGGCTAAATGGATCAATTTAGGCACTTCATTGAAATTGAAGCAGTCAAAACCAAATGCCTATACTTGTAGGGAATATTTTTCCAAACCCATACACTTGTGGCAGTTTCGTTCGGGATGCTGTGGAAGGTTTTTTTTAAAGTTTTGGCAGTAAATAATATTATAGTGGCGCAAAAGAGAACTCTATAAACGATTGATCTATCAAAACACACAACATTTAGCCCTGCCATTAATGCGTCTAAATATATTTCTTTTTCACAAAGACTAATTTATGAAATCGAATAACCGGAAGTGGCGGCACATCGATTGATGATATCAGGCTCCGTTGATGTGTTGCAACAAATGGTTTGTAAACACCATATGCCAAGACCAAGCTTACATTGCAATCGGTCAATTTATAATAACACTGGATGTAAAAAGATAACATTGCTTAACATTGCCGGTAAACAAGGCCCGAGCGAGTTTGCCACTAAGCCAGTCTTTTGTGTTTACTCAATGATGGGTACTGACAATATCCTCTGTTGGGTATGTATGTTTACCGAATGCAGTTGAGCGTTTATTATATCGTGCAATTTCGCAATTGAATGATGACCGACAATCCAAAGCACTGGGCATCAGGCGTTTGATCGGGAATCGCACAACGTAATGTATATATAGACATCAAATGGCTTACTAATAGACACTCTGGTTCATACGCTACATGGCTGCTTCCCTTAGAGCCATGCCCATAACAATCACCTCTACCAGATTTTGTACATTCATTTGGTTTCCATTACCTATTCCAGCGTAGTGGCAATAGTAAACAAATCGTCGTGGCCTAGCCTCTGACATTTTCATGAAGCATGTTCCATGCCACTTATTAAAGCCTAACTAGCATGGTAGAGTCTCACAAGGACACGGAAATGGAAATTATGCAAACGCTAATCAACAAATGGACTAAGGTTGGGTAGGATGATTAATTGATCGAGTCCATGTTACGAACACAGACTGAAGGCTAGGTGTGTATCTGCTCGTGTTATATGAGCTATTTTTATATCCAATAACTCTGATATGGCTTGCTCTAAGCGATGAGTCTTCACGGCAGGATATAATGAGATACGTTGATTAATCGGTCTGCAAACCTGAGAAAATAACGGTGAAAGAGCATCACTCACAGCCCGGAACTCATTCCGTCTGTAAACACGTCATACATTCCAACTAACTGATACAAATGACTCATGCCTGTTTGTAATGCGGAACCAACATCGGTTTCACCTACATAGGTGTTTTAAATGCGTTATCGTTCACAATTATAGCTTAGCACTAAGACAATTTATACAGGTTCAATTGCTGGAAACGGCAGCCTTACTATGCAATACACACATGTAGCAGGCCGAGCAGTCTTACGATGAGGTCACATGAAAACATTTTAGGCAAAGGGATGTTGGTGTGTTTTACTGGCATCTGCATATATTCAAGGGGTAAGGTAATATATGACGTAGATGTCAGTCATCTTTTTGGGTTTCAAGCACATCCACATCGGACATATTGCGCCGACGCCCGGTAAACTAGGTTGTATATGAGGTGTTTAGTGCGTGTGATTGCTGCCTCGGGTGCCCTATATCTGCTGCTACCACGTATATGCGCAGTCGGTATTACTATATGACGCAATATCGCAGTCTTGCTGCTATTTTGCGATAGATCATCATGATGCCTACTGCAGAGAAATAGCATAATCATGCTGTATCGCATCAAGGCGGAGACGCACATACTGTATTTGGATACCTGTGCACTCATTTTAATGCGTTCAGCTCATTCATTATGACGGTCTATGTTTCACGAATCAATCGAGGAATGATTTTGGCTTTTACATGTGATCACTTGGATCCGCCAAACGGGGTATAGATAGATAATATACGCAATGGAATGTCACGCAAAGGCACAAAATGCGAACTCTATAGTCAGCCGAGATGGAACCAATTACAGGCTGATGCATATCTGCGGGTAATCAATCGAAACTCACCAGCATGCCAAGTAAGTTGTTGTTACATGATTGCCCCGATGCAACATGAGGTTTCAGAACATCCCTAAAAGACCCGCTTTAACTGTTTTTGTTAATGGCGTTTACATCTACTGAATGCTATATTGGCATAAACAATATGGAATGGCACAAATGTATGACATCACTCACATGCTTTTATGCAGCAGCCTCAATCACGCGCACTGGATGGACAAGTCATTCTTCACAGTGAAAGACCTGTAAGGGTCTTTTACAATCGACAGCGTCCTGCATTATAGCCCGATGTTTTTCTCATGGCTGGCAATGAAAGAGCTCCAGCATACGCTTTGTCGCGACTATTTCAATAAGGTTATTTCGGATGTATAATATGAGGCCATTGGAAGGTCGAATACCGTATGGAAAGTAACGCTTCCATCTCCATTCAACGACTATCCGGAATAAAAAATAAGTAAGACATGGCGCATTATTGCTTTGATCCTATGTTGATGGAGATCCATAGAACACTCAATTCGCCAATTATTTTGACATTATCGCGTTGAAAAAGAGCACTGTGATTGATAACGTTACACATACAGAGCACAAAGAAAAAACGGAAAATGAATTGCTTGTAAGTGAGGAAGTATCCCGGGGTGAAGTACGCATCGTAGATTACATTTATCGCTGTTTGACTGCAACATTATCGCGGAATAGCCAACTGCCTTGCTTGTGAGAAATATATCATTTTCCACCTTGTTCTGCCTGTGTGTTTACGTAGTGTCGGAGATGCAATTACTGTTGGCTCGGCTTGATGGGGCCGATTCACGTTGTGTATAGCATCATCAGATTTGCAAAAATGTTCAGCTTGCGAGGCCCCCGTATTATTGCCAGAAAAAATCACTCTAGCACACATTCGGAGCAGCGTCATATGTTATTGTATTCCTTAGGCTATATTTCCGTTAGGGCTAAGTTATACCGTAAGGTATATACTAAATGCCTGTTATATTTATATCACGTTCAGAGGATCGGTCTGGGTTATGGGACTTAAAAATAAGGCAACAATATTATCTAAAACGTTATGATATATACACTATGGCAGCGGAAGAATCTTGCTGCTAATTAGTTTTCATCTTGCGTGTATGGGTTCACATGGATGTCGCATAATCTACCTGAATTAAGGGAAAACAGTTCAACTGGATTGCTTGAACATATTCTGGATTATCATGGGAGTAACTAAATATCAACAAAATTTTATGTTTGAAGGGAAATTTAATCATATTGCTGTTTGAACGGTTAATTATTAAAAAGAAAACCCTTTACAAAGGGTTAGTCGATAATATAGTTAATATGTTCAATTGTTTCTGATGTACTGCAATAAGCCTGTTGAAATCCGTTTAGGACAGTTGTTGGGAGAAAGGCGTCTTTTAGCTGCGCTCATGAATATTGCAATTATTCTCTTATCGATTTGTGGTTAAGTAAATGGATATATCTCACTGTCTTCAAAAAGTTCTAGTATAAATGCTTGCAATTCCTTAGTACACAATATTTTGCTAAATCCACTCGTGATTCAATTATCAATGGATTACCGACGAATAAGGTTAATCGCTGGCAGCAATCAGATCAAAATCTTGTCAACATTCACATTAAGGCCACCATTGCTAATTTAATCCTTCGTTATATACATAATGAAAATGGATACCGATGGATGGACTCAAGTAGCAATAACGTATGCTGTGTTATATTTGTTGTAAAAGGAATAGATTATGAAGAACAATGTGTTGTGAATCTGGAAATCTGAAAATTAATACTGACGAGTCAATATGCTTGTAGTAATAAATGTTGACCAAGACGGATTCTAGCTTCACTGTTGTATTCCACCAATTCTCACCAGAAGAACCATTACACCAGACTTACATCCACTGCCTCGTAAATAATTCTAACTGCGTGTGTAACCAGCGTGTACCCTGGATTAGTGAGATGTATAACTCAGAAAACATCTCTAATACCATGTGTTCTCTTGCTAGGGAAAATAACAACTTACCTTGAAAGAGCATATATTATTCACTGAGCAATAATTAATCCAGCATGTTGAAACATACTTGCTAGATCTAATACTGGCTCAAAAATTCCATAATTGGACGTTTATGTCAATGTTCTTAACCACAATACCAATATCATTTTTGCTAAATCATGCGGTATCAGTACTAATGTGTAAATATGGCTCACCGATTGTAAGGCAACTTATGCGTCGCCGTATAAAGCATAATGATTTATTAGATTTGCGACATTCTGGTGAAGTATGTAAATTATTCATCCTATTCTTAAGACCTATAAGACGCATTTACCAAATACAAAGAATTGTTTAATAGTGTGTCATATAATGTTGATGATTATACGCGATTAAGAGTGGTTCTGAATGACCAAGCTGAGCAAAGATGTAATTCAGGCAAATGCGAATCTGATAATTATATTTCAGTCAGTGATGTCACGGCAGCCGTGGAGAAAATTAAGGCCCATAAGCCTGACATTAATGAAAATGTAAATTCGGACCATATTATAAATGGCATTCGTAAATTGTTCACACATTTATCTTTGTTGTTCAATTCAATGATTGTTCATTCATTTACTCCAGTTGAAATGACAAGGTCGGTGATTGTTCCGTTACTGAAAAACAAAAAGAAATCGGCAAGCGACAGCAATAACTATCGTTCGATAGCGTTGAGTAGTGTTGTAGGCAAGGTTTTAGATAACGTTATTTTGTCAAAGTATTCAAAAGTTTTAAGCACCAGTCATCTCCAGTTTGGTTATAAACTAGACCATTCCATTTCTCAGTGTACGTAAGTAGTTCAAGAAGTTATAGATTTTTATGTCAATTAAAAATCGCCATGTAATGCTGTGATGCTAGACGCATCGAATGCATTTGATAGGGTTAATTATGTTAAATTGTTTCAATTAGTGATACGTAGAGGTTTGTGTCGTACTATTGTAAAGTTGCTCCTTTATATGTATTTCAACCAATCGTTGTTAGTTAAATTGGGCTCTAATGTGTCTGAGGCATTCCAATGCAGTAATGGCATAAAGCAGGGCGGGGTGTTATCGCCGATTCTTTTCTGTATTTATATCGATGAGCTGCTTAATCGTCTTGAACGTAGTAATGTTGGTTGTCATGTCGGTCATCAGTTTATCGGTGCATTCGAATATGCTGACGACTTAACACTCTTTGCTCCCTCAGTCACTACTGCCGAGCTCAAGATTTCAATATGCGAAGAATACGATGTTATGTTCAATAGTGAAAAAAGTATGCTGCTGTGCTACAATATTCCACAATCTTATACCAATCTCGAATTACGGCTGAATGGAGCCATTTTACAAAAGTACTCTAAGGTTGTTCATCTAAGCAGTTATATTGGTTAGGAAAATAACGCTGCGAATATCGAAAAAGCTGTAGGAGAATTGCTTTTTCGTACTAACATTTTGATGTCCAGATTCGGCTTTTGCCGTACCGACGTCCGCACTAAGCTATTTGATACGTTTTGTACAAGCTTCTATGGTAGTCCTTTATGGAAACTGGATTTAAAGTCACTTGAAAAAAAAAGTGTTGCTTGGCGAAAGTGTGTAAGGAGAGTTCTTAAGCTTAATAGAAGAACGAGGTCTCGTTTTTTACCGCTGCTTGTAGGCAGACCAGATATACGCACTCAGCTATTGTTACGTTTTGTTAATTTTTGGATAACTGCATCGTTAGTAACAACCCAAAAGTTCGACTAGCTACTATGCTCACTAATGTAAGCTCATCTGTCGTATCGAATAATGAAAGATCATGTCTGTCATTAATAAATTTACACTACCAACAACTAAGTTTAATTAATAAAGGTAACCTTAATAGTTTACGTGAATTGTTTTTAAATATTAATGAAGTATCAGCAGAAGACAGGGCGACAATATGCGCTTTGCAAGAACTGTGTCAGCAGCGCAAAGGCAGTTTGTTAACTTCTTTAACACTGCAAGAGGCTAATTGGTACTCATGTATTTTTTATTATTATTGCCTAATTAATATATATTTTTGTAAACTTCGATTTGCGAATAAATTATATATATATATTATATATATATATATATATATATATATATATATATATATATATATATATATATATATATATATATATATATATATATATATATATATATATATATATATATATATATATATATATATATATAAGTCCATCTAAAGGAACGGCATATATACATGGTATCCGCTACTTCCAGGTGCGTTTATATCGCTCAAATACCAACATTGTGCGACGTGTACGCTAATAGTGCATTTAAAGTCGTTATCTTGGGCTACCACATGATTCCATTTTGCTTATCAGGTGACTGAATCGCCAAATTGGCGATCAACGAATTATAGCAATAATCGTCTACTTCGGACCAGCTACTTCACAAGCGGTTCTCCTATTCACCTTGCGCATACACGTCACTAGATACAATTTCAACCACAAAACGCCATGCAGATTTATATGGCAGCAAAACTGCGATATTGCGTCATATAAAAATACCGACAGCGCATATACGTTGTAGCAGCAGATGTAAGTAACCCGAGGAAGCAATCACATACATTAAACACCTCATTTACGACCTAGTTTAGCGGCCGTCGGCGCAATATTTCCGATGTGGATGACCCGAAAAGATGACTGATATCTATGTCATATATTACCTTGCCAAGTAAATATAAGTAGACGCCAGTAAAACACACGATCATCCAATTGCCTAAAATGTCTTAATTATGGCTTCATCGTAAGACTGCTTTACCTACTACATGTGTGTATTGCATAGTCCAGCTGTCGTTTCCAGCAATTGAACCCGCATAAATCGTCCCAATGCTATTCCATAATTGTGAAGGATTACGCTATTAAACACGTTTGTAGGTGAAACTTATGTTCGCTTCGCAAGTACAAACAGGTTACGCACATAGCTCATTCCTTTGTATCAGTTATAGGGCATTTATGACTTGTTTACAGACGGAATGAGTTCCGAGGTGTGATGGATGTTCTTTCATCGTGTTTATTGCTGCTGTGTTATTTTCCCAGGTTTGCATACCGATTTATCACCGTATTTTAGCTGAGTCAGCGCCATCGATTCATCCTCGGCCGTATAGGCTCATTGCTGAGAGCAAGCCATAGCAGAAATAGTGGATATGAAAAAACACAAGCAGATGCACACCATGCCTTCGGTCTGTGTTAGAGAGATTCCATCGATTAATTAATCATCTTACCCAACCTGAGTCCATTTGTTGATTAGCGTTTGCATAATTTCCTCTTCCTTGTTCTTTTGAGACTGTACCATGCTAGTAAGACCAATTAACCATAGGCTTTAATAATCGGCATAGAATATGCTTCATGTAAAATTCAGAGCTAGGCCAAGACAACAGCCGCACTATTGCCATTACGCTTGAATAGGTAATGGAAACCAAATAAATATGCAACATCTGGTAGATGTGATTGTTTAGGGCGTTTCTCTAAGGGAAGTAGCCATGTTACGTATGAACAAGAGTGTCTATTAGTAAGCCATTTGATGTCTATATATGCATTACGTTGTGCGATTCACGATCAAATGCCTGATGCCCAATGCTTTAGATGCGGTTCCTCTTGCACAATGTGTGCAAGAAGATTTATAAACGATATATAAGCCAGCCATCTAGTTTAGGACAATATTAAGATATAACGACCGAATATAGATCACTCTGTTCGAATTAAATTCATCTTGTTTGCATGCAATTCGTCAGTATCATCGAATAAGTAATCTGTTTATTGTTCTCTTAACGTTTTTATCCCTGTGGACGTATCTAACGCTGTATACCTATCTGGTATCGACTTTGCGTGGGGATCATATAAGCATGTGATTGGCAACTACACGATACGGTCATAAGTAGATTTTGGGTTTCCGGTTGATTCCTGTGTCAGTTATTGACATATCATGAATTTTATTTGATGTATGACTCATCGTCTGAAGATTATTCCCTTCACTCTAAAATAAATATCCCTTGTTTGCAATGGCTTAGCCCCTACTGCCGAGCCACGCTAAATCACTTTAATCATTTTAATATCAAGCAGGCCAACATGCAATGGACCGAAGGTATATTTCAATAAATGTATTTATCCAATAATCAGGATCAGTGCAATGTAACATGCGGTAGTTTATTCTTATGTGAGAATGATGGTGTCACGTGCAGACGGGTTTATAGTGTTTTTTATTACCATTACCTTTTTTTTCATTACAGCACATATATGTTGCGTCATAGCTTGTTAAGATGACAAAACATTGTATGGACATGAACGGCGAAGATGTTTGAAAGGAATAGAGAGCGTTGCACTAATATATATATAGATCTATCAGACGAGCACAAACTAAACTTGATTATATGTCAGCTTTTCCGACGTAAATATGTGACCGCCATTTCGTCTCCGTCTAAAACATTTTGACCGATTTGCATACCTAAGTACCCTAGGTGTTATAAGATGCAAGGGTTGAATTTAACGATGGGTGCTTACTTAAATATCACAACCCATCACTAAAGCTTACTGATCAAGCGGTGCTATTGCCGCTTGTAATTGGCGCGACCAAAATATAAAGATACTTGTGTAAAATCGTTGAATGTCAGTCTATGGCGATTGGTCGCTAGTTAATGATAGGTACAAGCAGAACAGAATGAATTAACACAAATCACATGGCGTACGATTGAACATCACTGCTGTTATGTCCTATGTCAGCTGGCATTAGTGCCATACGATCATTAATCAAATTTAGCTGCTGTCGGATTAACGGCAATGTTTTCCGACACCAACCATGTCTGGATTTCCAAACTCGACACCTATTTAATGCAGACACGTCATACATTCCAACTAAGTAATATATGAGACTCAACTGTGTGCATACACGACAAAATCGTTCTGTGTTAGCTGTGCCAATATGAATGATCGGTCGGTACGCACTCACATGCTACAAATAAGCGCTGGGATGAGCAAGATGTTCAGCTGTTATCGCTATGGTTGCTCAGCTGTGCACGGCTGATGTTCGCTTGTCGCAGTCTCATATCTGCATTTACTCGCACTCAGCAGTACCTTCATTGCTGCTGCCAAATTGCGCTAACCTTTCCACCTTATGCAGTCGTTCCCTTAGAACTGATTGTGCGCATCTGTTTTTTTTGAAAATGGAGTACCGCTAAGGCTCATAAGAACGTTAGGCTTTATCGCCAGCGTCAATCAGTGTTTATTATCAAACCATAACGTAATACAAGTCGAGACGTTATCATTGCACTAAGCTAAATTAACTGACCGTAGACTTCCATATATTTTGTTACGTATTACAAATGAACTCGAGATATAAAGCTACCACCTTATTGTGGATGACGCAATTGCGCAATTCATAGCAACCAATAAGCGAGAGATAAACACTATGATACAGATGCTCGTGGACGAGAGGAGAGGGATGATCGAGTGAGTGTGTGGGTGGGGGTTGGTCGGTCCCTATCTACATAGGTCTGCTGCCCGTGGTACCATTGCATTCAAATACAATACGAACGATATATAACTTTATAATGGCTAGATATGATGATATCGAATTTTAATGACACGGCTAAATTAGTGCTCTTTATGGATTCAGCTTTCGAACTGATGGATTTGGGCCAACCTGTACAAGCTGTTAGTATATGTAGTGAAATAATAGTTTAAGAGCAAACATAACAACTAAAATACTACCCAGTGGGCACAACACGTGGAATCCACGTGGAAATCATGTGGATTTTTGGTGAATTGGTGGATCCACGTGTTTTCACGTGATATCCACGTGTATTCCACGAGTATTAACCACGTGGAATTGACGTGTCAAAAACACGTGGAAAAGACGTGTATTTTAGGACCCATTTGTAAATTATTATTTAAATATTCTTTTTTTTCAGTTTATACCAGAAATATGGCCATGTGTTAACCTGACAGCCCCAGCTAGGCTTGTGCTAGATATGCCAAGATATAGTGGGTTTCACAACTTTTGGTGCTATCGATCTATGAGCTCTGGGGATGATGACGGTTTTTGGCTTTCATCTGCTTAGTTACTATCGTGACAGGGGTCTCCTGGAATAATGAGTCGAAATTCATGTGAAATACTCTCCAAACGTAGGCGAGGTTCGAACCCGTGACCTGCTGGTCCGTGGTGGAGACCCCACCGGGGGTTAACCGCTAACCGCTGATTGGCGCGATTTGCTGCAGTTTTGGAAAGTTGAGAATTCATTTGCTATATTTTTGACAGTTTCTATGTTTACAAGTGAGTCATATTCAAATGTTATTCTTTCAATGAAAATAAGTTTACTCAAGTTGCTGTACAAAAACTGCTTGCCGTATATAATGTCTTCGTGGTTTATGATTTTATGCTCATTGGTGCATGAAACCTGTATTATCGCTCTCGTGGTTTTTTGGAGGCTTGCTCCTTAATACACCACAACCATCTTATACACACGCCATGGTTCATCTGTTGACTGTTCCTCCATCTCACAGTCATCGGTCATCGTTCATCTGTCAGTCCATCTCACAGTCATCGTTCATCTGTCAGTCTAGCTCTGGTGTAATGGTAACATGAATTTATACCAGACGTCTTGTAGGGCTACTGTCAGTCCATCACACAGTCATCGTTCATCAGTCAGTCCATCTCACAGTCATCGTTCATCTGTCAATCCGCTCCACACGGTCGTCATCGCTCATTTGTCACTCAGTCCCACAGTCATGGCTCATCTGTCACTCATTCTAGCAGTCGTCGGTTGAGCAATGATGGATTTCCTTTAACATAAGTGCACTTTTGTGAATATTTTCTTTAAATATTTTCTCTGTTTTAATGCTGCTATTGAGAAAGGTATTATTTATGAGTTTGTAGTCAGCAGCATAGTAATTGAACACTGCATAATTTGTTTGTGCACCTGTAGGTTTTCAGGAGCGCTGCCTCTCCTGCCTCTGCAAATCAGGGATATACTGAACAGGCAGGAGAGGAGAGAGCTGGCCGATAGTGGCAAAATGCTTCTTGAAGCTGTGCAGATGAACAGCACTGAGGAACTTCAATATTTAAATGAGCAGTTTATGGACAACCAGAGAAAGAATTTGTGGGTATGTAAAATTGCAGTTTTTTTAAGGAGGAGTGGGCATTAGATCTTATAAACAGCAATGAAATATTTTCCAAATGTCACATTTTTGTGTCAGTTTCAGAAGTGTATGAAAATCATTGTGCATTGTCAGGGATACGATGAACGATTTGACAAGCAGGTGAGATTCTCTATGTATATGTATATGATGTAAATCCATGATCCAAACAACTTGCACTTATGTATTTTGTCTGAATTGGCAATGTTTAAGAAATTTTCATGCACCAAATGTATTCATTCAGACAAATTGCTTGTAGATTAATCACTAATTCCCTGCCGTGCAAGCTTAACATGAACGGGTCAGGTGACAAAGCAAGCTTTGAAAAATGGCACTCTGCAAATTAATTGTCGGTAGGTTCACCATTGGCTAATTACTTGGAAGTCCAGGATAGTTTTTGATTTTAATGATGCACAATAAATAATGAAAGTCAGTTGTACGATGTATGAAATTAGATAGCTTATATTGTCCTCTTTGTACTGTGCAGAAAGTGTAGTGAAGAGTCATGGGCTCACCGAGGCTGCTGTTAATGTCTTTCCAGCCAACCGACTAAGGAATGCATCCAAGAGAAGTTTAAATATTGCCTATTGGTAATGATTGTTGATTTACTCACACATTTATATTTTTCATAGATTTGACTAGATCGTTTACTTAAAGAGCCACTTACATGCAAAATTCAAATTTGTGTTGTCATCTAATTATGAAGATGATTTTGTGACATTTTGACAACAGTATGACTGAGATGTCATAACTGGTTGCCGAGATATTACCGATCAAACTCGTAGACTTTCCTGTATGAAGTCATCAAACTCATTCACTCACTTTCGTTTAGTGGTTTACTGATGAAAGCCATTTACCCAGACGAATTTGACTGATTTGTGTCAATTAGGTGACGTCACCCAGAAAGTCACTTAAAAATTATCATCAAAATGCGATAACAAAAATTCGGTTTTGCATTTCAGTGGCCTTTTAAGTACTTTTAAGCATTTTATAAGGGTGAAAGTAAATCATGTTATATCTGTTTATATTCATGATGCTCATGCATGTAGTGACCGGTTTAATGTGTTTCATGAACAAACCTGCCTTTTTCTACTAATTTGTTACCTTTGTATGTTGACATTTGCTCGTAATGTTTAAAACATGTTTAATATTGTTATTTGTGATCATGTAGCACTTATAGTTGGATATTTCTGAGAAATAAATGTACTTGGTTCAATGATCTTGTGAAATATATTAAAAAACAAAAAAATTACTAAAGAGGAAGTAAAAACCACCTGAATACAGATATTTTGTATCGTTGAATTTAGGTGGAAGAGCACACATGTTTTCCACGTGTCCATATCCACGTGAATTCAACTTGCCTTTTACGCGTATTATCTACGTGAATTACACCAGTTTCTCCACGTATTTTCCACGTGGATTTCACGTGTTGTGCCCACTGGGCTACATCTAAACAAGTTTCTAGCGCATTTCATCGACGTCTATGGAAGATGTCTATCACACATTATATGAATGTAAATATCTCTATTAGGGGATATGGTACGGATCCATTACGGATTAAGCGAGATATGTTTACTCGCCGATCGTTAGCACTTTATCCGCCATGGAAGTATTTACCGATATAGTTGGACGCAGGAATAAGGATTATCTACACGCACCACTGTGTAACTCTATTGCTTTCTTTCATCGATGTACTCGCTCACCATACACTTATTTGCAGTCATATGATATTACAAATGAAGCTACCATAAACATTTGAAGCTGTGCAAAACATCTTACAAGTAAAGTACCATAGAGCAGTTTGTCCGGTCAGATGGTTTTTAGACTTGCATCGCCTTACTGTTACCACCGATGGTTGTACATGGTCATACATTTATAAACGCTCTTATTCACGTTCAGTGTGACGCCAGTAAATCGCAGGGCCCACGAGTATAATTAGTTTATGTATGAGCAATGCATGTTGAAAAAATACGAGAGTCAAGCAAGTTTTGTCATCATAACGTTTACTAGGGTGCTTGTCGTTCGCCAACAAAACCACAACCCCGTAAAATACATTTTCTAGATGAATATCACACCACATGTCGTGCAGCCTCCAGTATATGAAGGCAATGAAAAATAATTATGATACACATAAAGCGATGAGCGTATGATGGACATAAAGCGATGAAGCAGGGCATTTTCAACATGCTCCTGCGCCTAGAGTGTCGTCAATAGCTATGGCACTGGGACGATGAGAAAACATATAAATAATGCAAATTGCTTCTGGCGATTGTTCGCCTTAATACAGCGCCCAAATGTTACAAATTGCTTATCATTAACCGTCTAATGCACGAGGGTTACATCTATCGCTCCCAGTACTCTATCCTATGCAGAAAATGCATAAATCGTACATCACAACACAACATAATTAACCCAGGAATAATAGTGTGTCAGACAAATTAGTCGTGCGTCCTAACGGACGTGGATATTGATTGAAATTCCTGATACAACAACTGAATGACGGTCTGATGTAATGATCAACCCAATTTATAGCAGATTTATTTGTTCACACAGAGTATGGTACTTCTACATTACCGATAAACAATGATAGCAAGGGTTACATATCGAATATTACTTTCCGCCACCAATTCTTTATACATGGCTTGCCAAATTGTAACAGCCAATGCCTTATGTGCATATGGCGTCTTTAATGGCTCATGGTAATTATTTGATGCCACCACATGAATATGAACATGCATCTGTATAGAATTTATAAATATATATATAGGTGTACACGTAGCTAACGGCGATAGAGCCGATATATACGAAATAATAGGCATATATATCGTATATATATATATATATATATATATATATATATATATATATATATATATATATATATATATATATATATATATATATATATATATATATATATATATATATATATATATATATATATATATTCTCACAGCTGATGCATGTCCCATTTCTAATGCATTTGTTAACTATAGTCTTTTACGGAACAAGCAGGGTACATTATACGAAGTATGGTTTTCACATCTTTGGTTATCCGTGGGCTAAATGCATGCAGCAACCACAGCAGTGTTAGTTACCTCGGTATCCATTAGTCACTCAGCAAATAGCAGTTGCCGTCCATGTCAGGTCTTCTTAGTTTTTGGTTATTAATATACATCCACTGGCACAATTTGGCCTTGTTTATGACAATTATCCTGTGGCGTTACACACAATAGTGTTCAACGTATTCTAGGTTTCCATTCTGACAATTTTACAGGGCTGCATTCAAAGACATACATCCTTCCATTTTCGCACCAGACAAGCCACAATTTGCTTATTAATGTTCCCGGAAGCGGGGTGTTTTTGTTTATCCGAGTGGACTATGTCTGGTCATGTGCGTGCAGACATTTATCATAATAAGTCAACACTTTGAATGATGGGCTGTCTACAGATTCGGATCAATTGTGTGTTATTAACGCATTATTTTGTCACACTCTGATTCATTTACAAAATATTCATAGACAATCGCTAAATGCTATGCATCTACATTAATAGCATGGCTACACGAGAATAATCAATTTTTATATGAAGTTTGCTAACATTCAAGTTTATATTTCTGCCATTATGCCTGATAATACTCATACAAAACATTCTGCAATTTTCAATACAAAATTTAAGTTGATTGTATAAAAACTTTACTAATAATAATTAAAAAGGAGAGTTTTGGTGACTGACCTTGTTAGATCAACTTGCGGACGTTTAAATGCAATAATGCATCTTGTATTGTGATATAATTCACTGACTAGCTTTATCCAGCTTGATTATGTGACGGCAATTGCAATGCAGGTTAGGCAATGCTTGTCCCTATGGCTAAATTGGCTTTTCTCGACGATCATACAGCAAGTTACCGTTTGGTGGGTCTGATAATTCCATTTGCTAATTAGGAATAGGCCCAAAGTTTGTCAACATTATACGGTCGTGATTACAAAAACATTCTCTGATGATTGCCTTCACTACATTTGTATATAAATGATATGAATCATGCAGATAACGGATATGAGGATCATGTCATCATATTCATTGATATAGCAAGCGCATCATATTCCATTAAACCAAATAAAGAAAGTACAATAACGAAATCGCTCCATATATCAAGTCACGCAGTGCATGCACAGCAGTGGTAAAACTGCATTACATCCTTGTGCCCGTTCCCGTTAAACTCATCGAAAATACTTTGTCATGGTAGGTTTATATTAGATACTCAAAGTGACCGTTACTCCAATTTTGGGCATTTCCTAAAATATAAAATAGCCACAAGATCAATAGTACTGGGCTGTAATATTAACAATCGTATTTCAGAGATTCTACATTGGTTGGTTAATATAATGTGTGTGACTTGTCGTTGCTTTTGTACCGAATGAAAGCAAGTTGCTTTGGGACTATAAATGTTTCCTTATGCGATGGACACTATGGGCCGGCGAGAATGTACAATGTGGGAGTAATTACTCATATCGGTGTGTATGTAGACTAAAGAGGGCCAATCCGTGCGTCCTTTATGATTACATGCAAATGTAGCAGTTTACCAACACACGAGTGTAATAATGGATTAGAAAGCTCGGGCTTTGATGTCTTACACTTTGGATTCTTAAAACGACGCCAGAGTTATAGTTGCCATATAAATCCTTTGATATTTCATTCCCTTTGGTTACTTAACATTTGGTGGTTAACAACATTAAATCGGGATGTGGCGCCGACAAGTCACTGATCAAGCACAGCCGAGTAATGAAATCGAGAATATTACATGTCGCCATTTCTAAATATATATAGAAGGTGGCTGTATTATAGTTTGCCTGTACATGCACTGAAAGACACTAATATGCTACATGACACTACTCATCTAAACGTGCAATATGATCGATAAAGGCTTCGCAAATCAAGTCTAATGCCTGATCAATGCAAGATAGCATGATTATGAAATGAACGAGAAGAGATATGATGCGCCAATATCTCTATATCAGCAGCGTCAAGATTCACTTATATGTAGTCAACACATGTAAAATGGTATCAACGGGCGAATAGCATAAGGAATGGTCCAACATATCAAGGCTCCAGGAATGTGTGTCGTTGCCTCGGGCATTAATGCGGGCTTACTCATGAGCTGAAAAACTTTACGCAAATGATGAAGCTATACACAGCGTAAATCGGCCCCATCACGCCGAACTAACGGCAAACGCGATAGTGCCTCCGACACTACGTTAACACATAGACAGAATCGGTGGGAAATGATACAGCTCTCACGAGCCGGACAGTGGGCTATTCAGCGATAATGTTGCAGTCAGATAAATATGATCCACGACGCGTACTACACACGGGGGTGCTTATTCACTTTGAAGCGATTCATCCTTCCTGAATGGGATGAATTACTGTGTACGTTAATGGATAATCATCAGCTGAATCATGCCTCCAAGCTTGCATGCATCGAGATTTATAGCTTTTTTTTTATGTATATCGCATATCAGACCAAGGGTATGATTACGCGTTTGTGAGCTCAAATGCAAAGAATATCATACACTTTTGCATTCCCATCCTGAATCATCATGAGAAGCTGTCATTCACGAATTAGTTTACGGTTTGTCTTTGTGTTCTGTCTGTGCAACGTAAACTATCATAATTTTCTTCTCAAGAGCGATAATGCCAGAATAATAGATGAATTGTGTGTGCTATTTATCGCATCGAACATTGAATTAAAGCGCTCGTTGGCCATGTCTTAGTTTTTACTCAGGCGATTTGACGGATGCGTTACTTTCCATTTCGTCTTCGACCCTCAGCTAGGCTTGTATAAAACATCCGAAAAAACCTTTGTGAAGTAGTCAGTGGGCTGTGGGCTGCTGCATATAATATGATACGTCAGTATTTGTCAGTATTGTTTATGTCAATAAAGCAGACACTAGATATTGACGCGACAATAAAAAACAGAACGAGCGATTATGTCTTTTAGGGATGTTCTGGAACCTCATGTTGCATCTGAGCAATCTTGTACTTGATGGCTTCATATCTGATACGTTTGCGGCAACAAAAAATAACTTGGCATGCTGGTGAGCCTCACTTTATTACCTGCAGATCTACATCAGCCTGTAATGTATTTATGGCCTATACCTGTCTTTCCCTTGCAGCGACATTGGCTGTTTAAGGTACATACGCAATAGCATAGCTTTTGCCATGTATTTATCATGGTAACATTTGTCTTTTTGCTGTTATGAATTGAAACCCGTATATTCTACATCGACACCCCGCTTGGCTGACCCAAGTGATCATATGCAAAAGCGAAAACAATCCCTTGATTGCTTCATGGAACATTGTCCGTCATAATAAGTGCAAACGAATTGCATGGGGCAGACTAAGCCCAGACCTCAAACGGATGTGTCCCAGATGACCTGTTCCAACTCTCCATGTGGGCCATCACTTGTGCCTTGGTCTGTGGAGCATAATTGCAAGCCAGTAAGTATATTCTTTGTTGCTTCAGCCATGATTGATATTACGGTTATAGACAATGACAAATGTTGCATGCACGCTAAACGTGGCATAACAACTGCGCTCGTCGTTAGTTTCGATGAAACGCATGATTACAAATTAACCCCAATGTATCACTTCGGAGGTCTGCATCAATTGGTATACATGTATCCGTAATGAGGGACTTAATACAAAATGCAAAAGCTTTCGCAGCACTCTACATCGAGATCTTATAACATTTATATTTCCCATAGAATCATATCAACAGACCATAAGCGCGTCTCCGCCGTGATGCGATGCAGCATGAACATGTAAGTTCTCTGCAGTAGTCATTATGATGATCCACAGCCATCTGATGTGCCACAACATCTGAACACATGGATGCGATAGTGACGGGGAAGATCGACAGGAGTCCACGTTTACCTAATATTACAGACTCAAGCCCTCAAAAGAACCCTACCACCTCTGGCCGTCCATTAATAACCAATCAAACGTGACGTGTGCGGCAGGGCAGGGAAGGGTCGATTTGGAGGATTTAACGTTGTACAGACAATGAAAAGCGGCAGAGTTTATATTGCACTGCATAAGGTGCACACTCTTTTTGTTCACCTCCTGATGTTAGAATCAGCACAAATAATTGGTGGCATATCTATTCATGCAAGATCCACAATTGCACAATGCAATCGAAGGTTTCCAAGTAAGTCAACGTGTCATGCAATAAATCAATTTTCTTTGCGATATACCCACAACAGTTGATCTTCGGGCGCTAGGATCTTCAGCAGCAAGGTTTTGTACACGGCTAATGGATAAAACACATTGAAAAAGTAGCTTGCAAGGTCTCTCATAGTTGATCAGATGCTGCCTTGTAATGCTCGTATATGTATATATATAGAGTATATATATATATATATATATATATATATATAGATATATATATATATATATATATATATATATATATATATATATATTATATATATATATATATATATATATATGTATATATATATATATATATATCTATATATATATCTATTCTATATATATATATATATATATATATATATGCACATATATTTTATATATATATACATAAATATGTATTCATGCATATATATACATATATATATATTTACATATATATCTATATTTATATACATTTATATATATACATATTTATATTTATAATATATATATATATATAAATATATATAATTAATGTGTATATATATATATATATATATTCATATATATATGCATATATATGCATATATATATATATATATATATATATATATATATATATATATATATATATATATATATATATATATATATATATATATATATATATATATGTTTATCTTTCTCGTTTTATAATATATTTACCCTTCTAGAGTTGGCAAAGAAATATGCTGTCAAGAGCGATCATTTTGACACGACCTTGTATAATATTGTTATGATTAGTGTTGTGTTTGTACTAGTGTATGCTAATTCGTACGCTAAGTTTTGCTCGGTTGTGGCCGCATGAGGCGTCCGAGCGGTGTATTTCTCATACAGGAAACACTGTGTTTGCAAAGTAATTTTGTTTGCTCTCAGCAGCTACAATTTCAATGAGACTTGTTTTGCAAAGTTATTTAACAAACATTTTGACATTATGTTTTGTTCCTGCTGTATTGATGCAAAACAAATGTGTTTGTCATGGTTCCATCAATTCTTTTGCAAATCTGTAGTACTTCATTCTATTGTATAACACCAGCTAAACTCTCCTCTGAAGTTTCGCACATTAAATGAGAATATTTGCGTGATCGTGTGACACATGATCGCTGTAACAGTGGTTGAGTTTTGAAATGCTTCGCCTTGCTACTGAGTTTGCATGGTAACATTTTTCATAATTCAGTAATTCATTCAAACGCATTTTTTTCGCCGTCATGTTTCCACTGAAATGGAAACTTTTCCATCCTCTGGTTACTCCCATCTCTCTAATTTGTGCAGGATAAATTAACAAGATAGTGTTCAGGGCCATGCCGATCATGCTAACGTTACTTTGACCATTTGCATTTTGGTCACGTATACTTTGCTGGATATGATGACCACGACAGTAATTGCTTTCGTAACTGGTGGAGTTGTCACCTTTCAAATCCTAAATCAATAGTAATGTAAACAATCTGATAATGCACAAACTGCGATAAGCGTAAGTTATTATTCTACATAACTAGTAGCAAATCGGCTTTGGTGAGGCCAATGTTGTACTGGGTTTCGCATTTACCCGTTATACGGCACTCAGTCTACACATCTGCACATCCTTCCCCATACAAACCAAATGCTCGTCCACCACAATATCAAATTAACAAATCCATTAATTACATCATGTTATGTTCGATATTTCGCACTCACATTGCTTATTCAGTTATGCATGTGGAAAGAGCCTCATTATTGAAAAATAATTCATTCTACAACCGTCTAAGACTAGAATATTAACCATCGATCAGATATCGCTCCTGCATTACGCCCAGGTACAAATCCGTCATTCACGTCACTATATGTGATGGTACGGTGGTATCAAGAGAGACTGAGAATCACCAGATTTGCAACATGAAGACAATACGATAGTTTTTATCGGCAATGGCAAGCGGTGAAGACATCACTCAGTCAGAAATATTATATGTACTCGGTTTTCTGAGCTTTTTTTATTCCAACATATTATCTGACGAGGCGGATATCACTTATTTTAGCGCGTGAAGCTTACATGAATGCTGTGACTCATTGTGCAGATCTTATTAGAAAAATCGTTGACGAGCAAATAGGGTTATCAGTTTACAATTGTTGATAGATTGCATTATAGGTTTTTACATGTAAAAAAAAGCAAGAGTTGCAATTATATGTTCCAGCAGTTGCAAACACCGCGTGCTGTCCGCCGCCGACAATGAATTAGGGCTCAAGTATTATCAAGTACACAAATCACCTAGTGCAGTTGAAATCCATCCTATGGACATAACAATCGTAAAATACGGTTGTTTTATCACTCAGAATGGTCCTACTGCCATTATCATGTCCGCAATGCTGTTATCTATTATGCAAATTGGTAATTCGAGGTATAGAAAATTATTTATTATTTAGCGCAATTAATCGTGTCAGTTTAATATATTATACAATGAATACAAACGATGGAATGAGCCGAAGAAAGCCAATATCCCTTTGCGAGAGTTGGCCCTTTGAGTAAACTGTTATGCATATCCGTTTTACCGTTAATAGATAAGGTCCCTATCTGTTATTATGCCAGCAGTGTGATTGGTTAGATCTTGACGTGTACAGATTCATATACAGCTGGGAGATCATAATTACAGAACTGAGTAATTTTCCGATGCCAGACCCTGTGCAAAAAAAGACCACAAACTACTGAAGCAGTCATTTGCAGATTTGTCAGTAATATACATTTTTCATTCCATGGTGTTTTAGGGAATCGTCAGATTCGTGTCGTTTCTGTAGCCGATTTGTCTATTCTTCACTAGACAAATGCGACTCCATCTGGAGTAATACATACCATATTGTCATTGCTTATGATATTGATGATACTACTAATATTCATATAAGGTAGTGCACATCCATCTACATCAAACAGTCTTAGTGCGCAATGACATTTTCAGTAATTTATTCTTCGTGACTGGGGCTATAGTGACGAGAAGCATATGTTTACGCTCAAACTGAAATATAGCAGTTGTAGTTACGCCCGATTTATGCATTTTAAATGCGACACAATATAGATAAATGACAGCCAAGGTATAGCCTGCAATCGATATAGAACAGAATCATGTACTCCTCTGGATAGCACATTTGCCTACCCGTGTAAAAGCCCTCAGGTGTACCAGCTTATAAATTACCTCCAAGCTTTCACACACCAGGTTTGCAATTGGATTCGCGTTTAAACTAACACAGACAATCAGCAATCGTCCTTGAGCATCCATCGGTGGCTGGTATCGTTTTAGCACAGAATAAGCCTGTACTTAGCTCAACTATGAGATGAACCGCTGTACAAGTGTACATAATTTCTAGCGCGGTCGATAACAACAGACTGTTAGAAACAATAAATCATTTCATCAAGAAAAATGGTTTCAAGGCTGCTGCTACATTTGTATTTTAGCTTTATTGCTTGTGCCGATGTAGTAATCTATATCTGTGCGTACACCTTATGTAAAATCAATCAAGCGATTTTACACAAAACAGAAGAATAAAATCGGCCTATGAAATATTCCTTTATGTGTGGCCTCTCCGGTTACTGCTAGCAAGGACAGAGTCAATAATATGGAGCGACGCAAATAAGAGAAAATAACAAAGGCAAGTTAGTTCGGATAAGACTTTGCTAGCTGCTCACATTTTAGCAATGTATTTTAACCGAGAAAGCGTTACACCCAGACCCCGCGAGTGAGATGAATAAATGAGTCTTGTATTAACAAAAAATAGGCTTCGATGGGTTTGCCACAAAACAATGATTTCGATGATCGTGGCACGTTAAATTTCCCCTTCCTGTTTATACCCATTTTACAACACAGGTACGTTTATTTACAAAAACGAGTCATCCCTAGTTAATGTCTCTTAGCATCAGTTCACCTGCTGAGACTTATCATTCGCAAGTTGCAGTTGTGAACTGGGACAATGAGGTGGCCAGGGCAAAAGTAATTATTCATACAATAAGTTACAGCAATGTACAGCATAGTAACCGCGTATGGTTTTGATAATACCATTTGCCAATATAATGATGCCAGTCCAAATACCTAAGCCATACTTGACCGAACTAAGCGAACATTGATGTAAAAAGCACTCCCTTAGCAGATTCATGGATAATAACTTGCTCGTGGGTGCGATTAGCAGCACCTGTGGGCCCTATGAATCAATCATTGCACCAGGCTAAACAGTCTGATGAGTAACAGGCCTTTTAAACATACAGCATCTATCATGATAGCAAAGCAAATATAAAACGTTAAGCGAGATGGTTTGGTACGACTTTTGATTGATGTAGATCGTTCGAATTTGCTATTCCCTTTGCGGCAATAACCTGACCGAAGAGATACCATTGTTTAGTATTAGAATCATATGGTTCGTTGTTTGTATGAACAACATATGGCAAAGCAGAGTATTTAAGTCGAGAACACAATTAACTGTACAACAAATACGAGCGACTGTTTTACGCATTTTTAACATAGATGCTACTGTTGATATTCGACCCTGTGATTATCGCATGACATGACAGATATCGTAGCTATGATCATGGGAACTGTAACTGCTAACAGGCAGTCTCAGAATCTAGCCGAACAAAGCCTGCTTGTGAATGCGGTTGCGATAGCAAATTCAGCTTGTCATCGCAAAATGCTGATTCTGTTTTTTTGCCGTCCGATTTATTTCGTATCGGTACGAAGTCTTGATTCCTGTACTGCCTATCAAACGTATCTCTCCAGGCTGTCTACAAATCACCATGTATGCATTGAGGCGGCCGCAATGGGCCGTGAAGTCAAGTAATATTTCCATCTTATGTTGTTAACGTTTTCGAAAAGAGTGATGCACAATGTCAAACCGTTAGACAGCGTGACATAAGTTCTTACGCGACAGCTGCTGCTTTGAAATGGAATGCTACAGTTCCAATAATGCGGTATTACTATTGAGACTCGTGTTAACTGTTTAGCCTTTGTTATCTCGCTTAACCAGATATCAACTTCCCGCCTTTGCTATCGCGCTATACTAACGGAACACATATTAATGTGGACCATTACAATATATGTTTTACTGTGATGCATGCCATATATATGTATATTAGAAGCAAATAGATTGTAGGCTGCTGCACAAAACACATAAGAAAATATGATACATGTGTCGTTTCCTTTATTGTAGCCAGTAGGTATGCAGACGCCATACATTTAGTTAAAATGAGCGATGAGCCACGTCCTCACATATATTAAGAGCAGTAAATTCAACTGCTTAAAATTCTGTTCAAACTAAGTTTCCCCAGAATAAAAGGATAGCAGTTAAATTGGTCATGCGTCCCAATGCAGGTGGATATGGACTGGTGTAATATTCAACCCAATTAATAACAGATTTATTCATATATACAGAGTATGATGCTACCATATTTCAGATAAACAATCTAGCAAAGGGTTGCATATCGGACATTATTGTTCGTGACCCTGTCTTCAAACATGTCCAATCAAATTGTAACAGCAAATGCCTGTCGTGCATTAGGCGTCATGAATACCTTATGGTAACTGTTTGCTGTCAACTCATTAATATAAACATGCAACTGCATTAAGCCTGTTGTGGCATTAAACATCACGGGGGTTAATATTTTTAAAGCATTGTATTGGCATGTCGGTGCATCCGTATGGAAAAAAATATTATATATCAATATGTTATTAGGCGGACAACAGCTAAATGTATCCGCTTGCTTTACGAATGGGACATAACATGTTGTATGCCAATTACAACACTCATAGGCATCAACGATACAAACCAGCACCTCATGACGAATTACCTGTACCGTAATACTTTGGTGAATAAACAACATTGCAGTCTCCCAAAATGACACAATCTCCAAAACATGGACTGTTTAGGTGCTTGACCTCGTCTTAGTAGTTATGAAACTATTTTCATGATGTAGTATTGTACAGATTCCTTACATTCCTACCATCGCACTCGTGAAGATAACTGAACAGGGGTACTTTATATTTAGGCATTGATTGACTATGGCATAACCAAAACACAGTCTCTTCTTAATCAGCACGCTACAATCACGTTACAATGCATGTTACTATGACAAATGCGTCAGATACTTTCGCTTTACTGTTTCGATTCATTGTGCGTAAATAGTAGAGGGAAAATTGTCCTAGTCTTTAGCTAAATTAAGCGCCTGTGCATAACAACATGATATATGTATTCTCCCCCATCCAATAACTAATGAATGGTGTTGACCAAACATTAGAATCACGGACGGATTCACATGCTTCTATCCAGTAGCCAATATTCTGACTTGCTGGTTTACGGTCATATGTAACTTTGCTAGAGCCATATTTGCCACACCTAGGCTACATGCAG
>CM067354.1:17371777-17447001 GCA_034190875.2 Urechis unicinctus
CCAATTACAGACATTGCCACCAATTTGCGTTCATGAAGCCGGCTTAGCTCATTTATCAATCGTAGTTGTAGAGACGACAAGGATTATCCGTATCCACTAATGACCTCGTGAAAGAGTTTCCACCACGACAATACTTTATAAGTTTTATATACATATATTTGAAGTTGTTATCGTGTATATGTTGTTTATATGTACAATAATAATGGAATGGATCCGGCAAAAGGCTATTAAGTGTAAGAATGTTACTGATAGGCAATTCCTTATGTATACCTCACATCTCAGCAAATAACGCGTCGCGTAAGGCATCGTGAGCGTTTACCTGTCTGATAAATATACTCGCTTAACATTACTACATCTATATTTTGGTACAATTGATAGGCAGTGTGGGAACTATCGGTAACATGTAACACAGGTTATGTTTGAAATGAACAAACAACGGATTTAGATAAAGATATGGGTCAGAAGTCGTTAAATTGTGATGATAGTTATTTAATGTCGAGATTATGACATAAACAAAGTATTCCATAGCCTAATGGAATTATTTAGTAGCATGCGTTCTAAATCATTCACTGACGATGATCAAATATTTGCCTCGACTTACAAGCCCATGTGACAGTAAAGTCATAATGAAACCCGGCTTCGACAACAGCTAATGTTTTAAATAAGCAGCTTTTCTCATAAAGAATATATACAGGTGTGAAAACATAATGTAAACGAGACAACAAATCGCAATGGCTGGGGCAAAGGAGGAAGGTGCAAAATTTGAATGATGCCAATACTATTCCGCTCGAATCGTGTATGTATGGTTCGCTATTCATCTCTTATTATTGCCTAGGTTCAGGGCGGCAATAAGTGGTTCTCATTAATGCACTCAAGTGCTGATGGATGCTGACTACGCTGACACACTCGTACGTAAAGACCGTCATTGCTGTAGCAAAGCAGAAACTCCGTTTTCTTGTTTTAAATCTAGGTTAAATCATCGATTTGGTATATAGAGACCATGCTTCACAGCATATATGTCCAAAACGTTTCCATGGTTTCCCGCTGATCGATTTAGAGCCGCATTGTTGTCAATCTAACAGGAAAGGTTGCGAAAATTCGCAACATATCTAGGGGAAAGTCTAGGGGTCCGACCCGCCAGCAGTACCCGGAATATCAGCTACCTGCTCATGGTAAGCAAACACTCACATGTGACAGATATAAAGCTTGCTTAACTTGATAGACTGTTCTGTTTTTACGTTCAATTCCACGTCCTTTACGTGATAATCAACCTCAACATTGCTCTCCCCTAGAATCTCCATGAAGTGTCTGATCAATTTCAACTCTGATAGATTTGTGAGCTGCGGGAATTCCTGCTATCACTCTTTTTAGGCAAATAGTTCTCTGGGTGTGTATATCAAAATGTACATAAAAAAGTGTGCATGTGCATTCAATCGCGGAAAATGTGTAGGATGTGGAAACCTTTAACAGGTCACACCCAGGATTATTTGATTACTAAAGAAACATTAAGCTGTAGGGAAGGGGTATAGCAAGTCTTTACAGCCTGAACGCGGGCGACCTTGCATGACGCACCGCACATGGGGGTCACCCTCAGATTGTTCATGCATTGCCAACAATATTGGGTGAATGTAAGCACTCGTATGTTGTGTGTATTGTGTAGATGTATTCCACGGCCTCTATACTATGTACACCCTAGGTATACTTTCAGTCTTCAGGCCTAGTGTTAGCACTCCCTCCCAATATAGTGAAGGGTATAGGTTCGGTGGGTAGGTTATGTGGGCAAAGACACCCCAATCACCCGTGGACGAACTATGCAGTATACAAAGGCTAAAATGTGACTTCATCGACAACTACGTTTAAAACGAAATGTGTATGATAGCTTCGTATTATTATTAACATTACGCAGGCATGCTCTAACTAGGGAAATCAAGGTTTTTTCCCCGGGTTTATACAATTGCAAATGATTGTCATATGTCTCTTTTAAATTGGTGTTAATCATCGTATGATTAAAAACAAGTGGTAAGAAGCATAGGTCATCATTTGAATTTGTTGAGCAGTTGCTCGTTTTCTTATTCAATATAAGTGCTGTGAGTAGTCAGTCGGCTACCGATGAAGTTAACGATGTAATACCTTTCTACAAAATGCGATTTTGCTTAAGCTCGACAACCCCATGCGAACGATTTGTGAAGCATGCTCTCACGTGACGATGAATAAGTGATGCTGATAAACGATTCAGAGGGTGTAGAGGAAGTACGTTGTAGCCGTCACAGTTATACCGGCTCCTTTAAATCCAAAGATGCTGATATACGGACGGACAGCCACTCTGCAACTCTAACAAAGTTCATTCGTCAAAAGGTATTCTCGTACCAAGTAAATACTGCCTGTTTGCCTATAAAGACCGACGTAAGCCGATCCGACCCAACCGCATAGAATTAGCCTGGCAAGTAATCCTGCTATAGCCCTGAGGTGTTGTTCTAATATATATCAGCGACTGATGTTTTGATATCGTAGGTGTGATATTGATTTAAGTGACAGACAACGGATTTTACGCCGAACAAGAAACATAAATGCAAATTTATCGAGGGATAATAGACTATTATTTTCCATCAAGAAAATATATTCGACTGCAAGACTTCAATGTAAATGAGCCCGATGTAAGGTTTCAAGATAATAGCAGGCTAATGGCTCGTATTGTTATTGCAATGAAAACAACATTGCTGCTTATGTGTGCGTTTGTAACTAAGCCTATTTTATATGTCATATGAAATGCATTTGCATTCACATGAGTAGTAATAGAGTAATTAATTTTCATTGAGTTTATCCACGACAAATCATCTTTATGGTTGTCAGAAGATTGCATATGCGTACATTTCGCTGCATGTTCACTTTCAGTTATGATCCTGCACATACCGCTGCAATTGGTGGCTTTGTAAAACGTTTTTTTGTTCGTGTAACATGAACGCGACTTCCCATTCTGGTATCGGAAATTGCAGAAGAGTGGACTGCAAAATCCCTCATACCACATCTAATTAGCTGATCTGGTAATTACACCGCATATTGGTCTTATAAAGAGCACATCGTTAACGATGCAAAGTAAACTATCGAATCATACCGCCTGCACAAAATAGGACAAAATATATCCCTAGGTAATGCAAATCTTTCTGATAATGCAGGCTATGGCAGTTGGGAATTCCAAACACTGATCAGTAATTAATCATGCATATTCATTACATTAGACATTTATTCACTGCGATTGCGTCCTGATTTAATTTTTCCCGCAATCGTTTAGACAAAAGTAAAGCGATAAGATGGACAAATATTATATTAATGTAGGGTTATGTATCGCAACATATGTACTTGAGGGAACAAAAGGCTATTGTCGGTCGTTCGCAATATCTTCGAGCCTCTGCGTCAATCTAAGGTGCGTTATTACGTCAAACATAGCATCATTTGCAGCATATTGCACATTAAAACCAAAGATTTGCTACAAAAGCGTATGTTTGCAGAGGGCACATGGAAGGGCTATGGAAGCAACGGCAACTGAGTATACATCAGCTCACGATCAATTGTCTGTCTGTTCCCTCCATACGAATCCAGCCAAAGCGTTGCAGTTGTTAGGCTGCCAATTCGCTACTACTTCAAAGGTAAACCACCTGTTTAATAATTCGTTTTATTGCATTGTAAGTATGTGCGTTTCCTGATGCTCATTTAGTTCATTGATTAAAAAAATGCGTAACGCAGATCGTGGTGCAACGCTGCCATAGCCGCGCTAACAATGCGTCCCGCTCGTATTTATTGCGTCCGTTGATAAATATGGAGTTAATACGTTTTGTTGACGGATTACGTCGTGAGAATTGCCACACTGGTAGGTTCGATGGAAAAATACCTCAAATTTGTAAGGCTTAATTATTTTTAAGCGCTAAATTTTCACTCGAAAACTATTTACACAAATATAGCATTGCAAACAGCTGCATACTATATTTGGCCAGCAAGATGAGGTTTCCGCGAATTTTGGGGCAAAATATTCGATTGTGCAAGTATATTTATTGAAGCAGTTCGCGTTCAACATCAGTTCTCTAGGCGAACTAATGGCAGTTTATTGACTGTGTAGTATTATGTTGATGTAACACTGCCTTGCAGCATTATTATATATATGAGCAGCAACCTACGAAAAAAAAAAATTAATTTGCTTTTAATACTACTCCCTCGAGGAAACAAATATTCCAATTAATTTGCGTTGAACGATGGTCGTCGATAAATATAATCTGTAAAACGATATGTGTAACAAGTGGTTAAGATACGAGTGATTGCTAAGAACTGTGAGCTACCAAACAAATTGCATAGTAATAGTGCCAAATTATGAAGCGGTGTCATATGAGCAGTGCGGCGTAATATGAACTCCACTTAGCCAAAATTATGACGTCCACATATTAATGGTGGATTTTTTATCAAGCGGGCATTGTTCTGTAACATTGGATAGACTATATCACAATCCAAATAGCAACTTTATATCAATTCACAATAATATACTACTTTGAGTAAATCCCCATCCTCGCAAACCCCACAAACCCAAAACAGCAAGATATGATTTTGGATGTGATACACGATTCGCATAATGGATGAGGCAAAGCAACAATGAAGGGTCATATTGTATGATTATTTGCATGGCAACCTTGATTCTACGCCTCAGATGGCTCTTTTCCTATATAACTGGTATACACCAGCCAAATATTACATCAATGGATATATTGGTTAAAGCTGTTGGCGTTTTATCTAGTTCATTCATTTACTCCATTGTTATACTAAGCTAAGTAGCAAATTTGCAGCAATTAATCATATCAGTCATTGCATTCAACCAGAGGCCTCACCAGCCGCGTTCATTAGAATACAGTAGTGCCAGTAGCGCCCGTTGAATATGCTATGCCACATTACTTAGTTTGCGGAGCGATTACAAGATGTATTAAAAACGAAAGACAGCAGTTATAACCACATGATCATATTTTTTATCGGTTTAATGGATCACGTGGCTATCACGGGGAATAAGATAATGGTGAATATTGCTTTCTGGGAGCAAAACGTCCCTGTATTATTGCAAAACATTGACTGGATCACGAAAACGCACCGCGAACTTAAAGCAATGATACAAGCGCTGGATTGCGCGCGAGATGATTCATGCCCATTATTGATCATTTACTGCATCCCAAATGTCGTCTTACAGCAGTCCGGTACCTTAAGATTGAAGCAGCATCGTATGCGAGTTATTACAAAGAAAACAATATATTTTTTTTCTTTCTATAGTTTAAAAAGTATGTATATATAATTATAATTACTATATATATATATATATAAATATATATATATATTTATATACAAATTTGCATATATATATATATATATATATATATATATATATATATATATATATATAAATATATATACATATATATATATATATTATATATATATATATAAATATATACATATATATAAATATATTTGACGCAACATATATATATACATATATTATATATATACATCCCTCGGTATATATATATATATGCACGATAGCACGATAAATGCTAAATGGTTTTCATAAAACAGACAATTCAAGCACTCGAAAGTTTAACAAATAACATACTCAACCGAGGAAAGGAATCTTTGGCAAACCTGAAAATATTGTTTTAATTTCATTTGAATTACCATAATATTTTACACTGTTTAATTGCTACTCTAATAATAGGACCGTGTGTATTTTAAATAAAGTGCTTCGGTTGCACATATTTGAACATGCGAATTTTCCCTGTGACTAAATCTGATAATATTAGCAAATAGACACCGCGCCAAACCCTCGGTCCCACCCAAGCCTCCGTATTGCAATGGTCTTCAATGGAGTATGTCCTGATGTATTGTACCATTTGACTTCCAAACGCAAGTATAATAGTTGCATCTTTCAGTTGGCTGCTGTTTAAAGTTTGTACTCAGTTAAATTGCCAAAAATAACTTTTATGACTTAAATTAAGGGTATATCATCTGAAGGTAAAAACGTGCATAATACTGAATCCAAAATGATAACAAGAAGCGGGGTTTCGGACTGTTTTTAATCTGTCATTTTCTCACTTTACCGGTTCAGCTTTGACTGATAACTCATTAAGCAAGTACATAAAATCACATATTGAACTATTTCATCTCAAAATAGTCATTCAACTCTATCATTGAGATTTCATATGTTGATTTACGATTAGCCCTAGATCTGTATTGGGGCTTAATTTGTACACACAATGGCCTTACAGGTGGTGATTATCGAGGACATACAGACGATTATTATCCCATTCCCCATCTTTTCAGCCTTCTGCCATAGTTCGTTTTGCCGCTGTTGATCAGTCAATTTGTTTGTTAAATGGTTCATAACCAAACAAGCAGATACTCCGTGGCCTTAGTGAGAGACCTAGAAAATGGCCAATGAAAGTGTCAAAATAAGAATATAGCTCCCACTATAATCAACTGAATTGAAGATAAGCTTGAATATATTAGTGCATCGATTAATCAACATGGTTATATAGGCCTCACAAGTATTTTATGTATGATACCCTTGATTTTGCTGCTTGTGAGCAAAATCTAGGGTGAAACTGCGATAGCAAGTAGTCAGTAGTTATCACCGCAGGTTAGGTCGTCGTAGATTCGTGTCCATCCAAGTTTTCCCTCTTGCTGTGGTCACCACAAGCAATTCTATTCTGGTACACGAAATGTGCTGGTCGGTGTTAATCTATCGGTTTGCTTTGGTCCGTTATATACATTGCATGACTTAAGCACACTATTTGAGCCGTTTTGACGTTAGCGTACGTCTACGTTAGGGCAACTAGATATATTGGTTTTCATCCTGATATTTGCCAGATTTATGGTTACATTTTCATGAATGTAATGTCGTTACAAGCAAATAAAGCTTGGATTACAGTAACCATTTTGTTGCCCTGGATTTGTTGCCTCGAATTTACACAAGAAAACTAACAAGCAATACACGCAAGAATCGATCGGTTATTACGTTCAATATGAACGATGTACCTCACCTCCTTAGTTCCTCTAACTATATTCGTTGGATTTTTGCTTATGAAACGTAAAAAAGCCATAGTAGAGTATATGTATGAAAAGAGTAGGTGAGATGACCAGGATCTTTCTAGTAATGCGTAATCAATTACTTGCGTCGTCATGGGGAAAATGCGACTCTGCGCATAGTTATCTTCTCTGTGAGCCACATTAATTGATAAACGGTTCGACCTAGGTGCAATATTGAGCAATGCGATGATTAGGCGACTTTGGAATCCTGTGTATAAGAAGTTGTGGACTGCTGTGCGAAATACGCTATCGCGAAGATATGATTTTTGAGCTCATGCAATGCCATATGTCGAGACCGAACATCAGCGCTGGTCGACTGAATGATGTGAGATGTGTGAGGCAAGATTGCACTGCAGCCAGAACGGAAGAACACATAAAACCACATTTTGAAAACTGAGTAAATGACCATGTCATTGGTAAGATTTGGTAAGCTTTGATAAAATATAAGATAGGAACGGTATTAAATACATCAAGAAATGTTCTTTTCTTTTGTTAACATAAATCAGCTTATGTCATCCAATGCAGCTCATTAACTAAATTGTGCCATATATTATGTTACTCAAGAGATCATCGCAGCTATGTCAACAAATTACCTTAACAACGCTTGTCAGATGTACATGCATATTTCGATATCTAAATACTGTTACCAACAACAATGAAGTCTCTTGATACCCAAGATAAGAGGGAATATGCTACGAGCTGAGCCTTAATGACTACACATCAGAGCCAAGATATATATATATATATATATATATATATATATATATATATATATATATATATATATATATATATATATATATATATATATATATATATATATATATATATATATATATATATATATATATATATATATATATATATATATATATATATATATATATATATATATATATAAAACACTTTACTCATTCCAGCTGGATCAAGCGTAAATTTCTAGATTCAACTATAATATCTACTTGTCAGATTATTAATTGATCGCCGGACACCTTATAATTCCGTATGCTTTTATTAAGCCGGTTATACATTTACTGTGTTGTTGTGATAATTACAATACTGCAGTGTTTTGCATCTCAGTAACATACTTTGCCCCGTCCATATAGCTTATATTCCATTGAATTTGTCCGATTGCATTGGCAGCTAAAATATTTAGCGATAGACTCTACCCCAAGCATAAAAGGGTGTGTAAAACGTGGCTGTACTATCCCCGCACATGCAATCGGGATGTGGTGTACATCCTACGACTAAAACTAGGATGATAACAAAACGCTTATGCATGGCAACTTTTCCCCTTGATTGTGGGTGTTCCTACACCGGACCGAGAGAGAGAGAGAGAGAGAGAGAGAGAGAGAGAGAGAGAGAGAGAGAGAGAGAGAGAGAGAGAATTTGTATTTTGATGCTATACAGGCTGTGTCGTTAATCCTCCATGCCATTTTAGTTACAGTAGTGTATTATCACCGCTTCATTTGAGACATAAAACCAATGCAAAGACTGGATGAACATATGTTTAAATATTGAAATATGTGTGGTTAACTTTTTCGATTGGACTCTTTTTATCATTGCCGTAACGAACTAAGTTAAACAATAATCACCTTTTGCAACTCTGAATCCGTCGTTAGTATGATAGCCGTCTTGATCTAGCCGATAGTGCGGTACACAATACATGCACAATTAAATACACTGATGAAATAGCCTACCATAAGCCGTATAATATAATGCACTCAATCATCATTCAATCACGCCATGCATATTGAACATAAAGCGAATGAATATATATTCCAAATACATGTTTGCAACCTTTTTGCAGACTGGGCGCCAGCAGTATAATAACTGCAGCACGAATCACAGAATGGACCCGCGCACGCTTTTACAATGATACGAAATTTACCTTTAGCCTTGCGAGTTATTTCATCCCTGTGTGACTGCCAAATTAGGTCATAAACATCTACATAATCTCTCCTGACTTTTTGGTAAGTATTTATGCTAACCATAATCACAAACCTACGCAACACCTTTCTTACCGCAAATATCACATTTCTAGTGCAGATGATTAATTTGTGGGGTTTTTTTTCATATGAACAAGACGCCCAATTATTATGCTGCACAGGTAGACGGTATATATATTACTGTTTCGCATGCCACTTATCAAAGCTTCTACTGCATGTTTAACCAATACACTGACGATTCCCGATCCCACCCAACAGCATAGAATGAGCTTTGGCTTTAGAAAGTTATCCTGCTACAGCCCTTGAGCTGTTATTCCAATATATGTCAGCGACTGATGTTTTGTTATCACATGTGTGATATTGATTCAATTGACAGATATTGGATTTTACACCGAACAAAAAACATAATGCATATTTAACGAGGGAAAACCGACATTTAATTTTCTTCAAGGAAATATATTCCGCTATAAGGCGTCAAAGTAAATTAGCCCGATATAAGGTTTCAAGATAATAATATGGTCGATGGCTTGTACCGTTATTGCCATGAATAAAACGTTGTTGCCTTTGCGTGCGTTTTGCATCTAAGCCTGTGTTATATGTGACAAGAAATGCATTTACATGCACAAGAGTAGTAATAAAATAACTAACTTCATTGAGTCAATCCCCCGACAAAACATCCTTGTAGTTGCCGGAAGATTGCTAATGCAAGTTCGCTTTTAGTTATTATTCTGCACTTACCGCTGCAATTTGTGGCTTTGTGCCTAATGCTTTCTTTTTGTGTAACATGAGCGCCACTTCTCGTCCTGGTATTGGGAATGACTATTGGGTGATCGAAAATTGCCATGGTAGCCTCGGAAGCAGTTTTCGACCAAAGAAGTGTGGACTGCAAAATCCCATATACCACATCTAGTTAGCTGATTCGGTAATTAACACTGCACATTGGTCTTATAAGAGCTCATTATAATGAGCTCATGTTACCGTGATTCGAAGACAAAATCTATCTTCGGGTAAAATCATGAAGGCTTTTTGCACCGAGACAACAAAAGGACATCAGAGACACAAATCTATCACGGGTAATGTCGGCATGGATGCATTATTTTTGATTATGAAGGCTGCGGCAGATTAATGGAGGCATTCCTAACACTGATGGATTATCATGGTGAGCCCCTTTTATGGAATCATTGGTACACACAACAAATAGAGGAACATGGTTAAAGCAAAGCTGAACAAATTTTATACAACGGCTAATTGCGGTCGGCATGGATGCATTATGGTATTATCTGTCATGGTTAGACGTGGTTATGGATTTATACTGCGTGGTTGTGACCGCATCAAACCGTGGCCATATAGAGGCATCATGGTTACCGTTATTATGGTATGCATCATGGATGTATGGATATGGATGTTAGGTTAGACCTGATTATGGATGCATCATGGGTACACGTGTGGATATAGAGGTTTCGAACTTCATGGTTAGACAATTCAATACATAGAGCGCCAGAGGAAGGCAACAATGCGCTATCAATAACGCGTGTTAGCAGCAAATTATCATGGGTACTTAAAAGGGAGTTGTCCATGCGTGACAGCAGGAGGGATGCCCAGCGCGTCGCCGTCGTCATCAGGAAGAATACCCAGTGCGTCACTATGACGAATGCGCAGTGCGTCACTGTCCCCAGCAGGAGGGATGCTCAGTGCGTCGCTGTCCCTAGCAGACGGATAGCTTGAATGCTTTGGTTAGCAAGAAGCTAATACTTTGTTTGTTTACTGAGAGCTATGAATGCATAGGTCTTATAAATTTAAAAACGATTTGATAAGCAAAATCTCGATGGTATTATACTCACTTTATCAACACAGATGTAACATAACGTACTCACTCGCTCAAGCTTGTACAGGTGTGACATAACATAATTCCTCCCCCAAGCGAATCCAGGTGTAACGTAACGTTCTCTCTTACTCACGACTATACAGGTGTAGCATAACGTACCTCTCTCGATCACGATAAGGCAGATGTAACATATCTCTCACTCACGCCAATATAGGCGTTACATAACATACCTTTAAACTGATGCGAACACAATGGTAACATATCCGGACCCTCCTGCTCACGCCAAGGCATTCCCTCCCGCTCGCGTCAGTGCAGGTGAGATAGAGCGTATTTTCTCGCTCGCCTCACTACAGGCGAGACATAACGTTATATCCCTCTCGCACAAATACAGGCAAAACAGAACGTTTCCTCTAACTCGCATCAATACAGGCAAAACAGAACGCTCTCTCTCACTTGCGTAAATACAGGCAAAACAGAACGCTTCCTCTCACTCGCGTAAATACAGGCACAACAGAATGTTCCCTCTCACTCGCGAAAATACAGGCAAAACAGAACGCTTCCTCTCACTCGCGTAAATACAGCAAAACATGTATCAATACAGGCAAAACAGAACGTTTCCTCTTGCTCGCGTCAATACAGGCAAAACAAAACGTTTCCTCTCACTCGCGTCAATACAGGCAAAACAAAACGTTTCCTCTCACTCGCGTCAATACAGGCGAAACAAAACGTTTACTCTCACTCGCGTCAAATAGTCGAGACAGAACGTTCCCTCGCGTTTACTGATATGTAACATAATGCACCCTCTCGCTCGCGTCTGCTGAGGCGTTACATTGCATGGTTTTTTTCATGACAACTCACCCGTCTCAGGTATGCCAGCCATGCGCTGGTACTGGTGCAATGCCTCCGTCATGGTCATCATCGCTGCTAGTCAGGTCCCTATCACTCACCAGATAAGCCTACAACACACAGCACACAACAGACCGCGTACCAACTACTGCTTATTCATAGTAGAGCCAACGAAATAGTAAGTGATCAGAGAGAAAAGGTAACACAGGGTAGAAAAACCATGTATTTAGAATGCTGCACGTTCCTTACTATTCTAGCTCAAATGTCACTGCTCACAGGTGCATGAAACAAATATGGATCAATGTGCTAATCACAAATAGACTCGTAATATTCACTATTTTCGTGTCACCCATTGTGTATTTTGACCTTCGATGTAAACGTCCTATCGTTTTGTAGGCAGTGATGGCCGTTACAAGATGGATAATCACCGTAAAAATCACCATGTTTGGTCCATCTGTAGAGGTTAATTGTTAAATTCAAAAATTAATTGATTCATTGAAAATACTTATCACGACACCTCTTTCTTTGGTCCAAGATCAATATTGACAGCATTGTTTTAGAAATGATATCGACGTGCTTAGTCGGTGTAGGTTATAGATTCGGTGCATCGATTAACAAATATATTCATCAAGGATTACTATTTGCCGATCCGTTTGTCTTTGCACACAATTCACCACCGCCCTGATATTCACTACCCACTACCAGCAATCTTGGTTGCATTTGACTCAAATGAGCACTATTGGACAAATGATTAGATAAATGTAAAATAAAGAGACTGGTAATAAGTGTTTTTCATTGACCGATTGTAGCCTTACACTTTTAGGCAACAACAGGATGTACACTGGGGTTTTCTCTGTCTTGTGGCGTATTATCACAATCCCAAGCACCATAACACATATTTTAAGATAAGAAGCGGCTGGGTAGCAACTATTGGAGTGTAAACAATGTTTCGCCCGACAATCCTACTGCATGACGAGAATTAAGCTGACCCTATGTTGTAGGTGCGTTTACAATAACAAATAAATCTTCGCTTGATGGGATTACTTATGGTTCACTTTCTTGCCAAATGTAGAGAAAGTTTAAGGAATAATCACCGCTCTGCCTTAAAACCCGCTACAAGTTTTGCTGATGCCAGCAGACCGCTACGTTATGTACAATTATTTCACCATATCCCTATGGCTCAAGAGACTGGAATCGACTACCGGATTATTCAATTATACTTTCCCTAATCTGGCTAGTTTTTCTTAGATAAGGCACCCTTTTTGGTATAAATTGATGTGCTATCTCACAATCCTCGCAGGGAATGTAATCCATCGTTTTCCAAAACGGATAATCGACCATTATAGGATTTATTGAGCCTATCATTATTATGTAATATCGTGCTGAGCAAAGGACCGCATACATACTTACATTATCAAATACAGCTAACGATGTTTGCGTTCGCAAACATATACAAAAACAAATGGTAACGTAGGTTGTGCCTTGTATTTATTCAGGGGAATTATACAAATTTGAAGCTTGTGGTGAAAGAGGATATGCCTGATCATGTTAAGATTATACTCCCTGTTTAATTAGTTGTCAGGCTCATGTGAACCACGTGGACGACGTTTCGCTGCCAATAACCAGCATTACTTTACATTTTGTGCAGAAGTGTGAAGAAATCAGCCATAATCGGCACTATCGCTTCCAAAGTGCTTATATTCCATCCTGTCTAGATCGTATATCAAACTAAAACAATGTGTGATTTGACGATTCACTAGTTCTGCTATTGAATCTACCATGAACGATTGTAATGCAGACCAGCCCAGAAGCAATGCTCGGTATTTACGGAAAAGGTACCTTATACGTTAGCCTTATGTAATTTCAACAATTAGCCTTATGCGATTAGGAATGTAGTTGCAGACACGATTGGACAATAATAAATATATCGCAAAATTGTTATTAGTTTATTAGAGTGCGATTGATTGACACACAACCACGCTATGTTATCGTGTCTAACAGCCGATTGTGCTATATTGATCCGTTATGTGACGCTGATTATAGCTCATAGTACGACAGTTAATCATAACATCAGAAGAAGACATGGTCCAGGTAGAGTTTATTGGCTATATAGCGACAATGTATCCTTTAATTAAACCTGTATCGCATACGGGCAGTTTTCCTCTTGTTTGCAAGGCCAATTACATGGGATATAAATGCAATATGCCTGCTCGTTTATCTGATATTGCTGGTTTGTTTGGCCGCTGCCAGATTTTCTCAGTCCATCAAATCATGTGCAAAGAAAATATCAGTATCACAATAAATCTCGATATACATGTAGTTAATGCTCCGATTGCAGTCACCTAACGTAACAGATTATTAATAGGTTGTAGGTGTTAGCATATAACAAATGTCTATATTAATGATCTCATGTGACGTCCAATTTCTGTTAGGTGACGTATTCTAATGCAAAGAAATACCGACACACGTCTATGTAAACGCCATTGATGTCACAATTAAGTCCTCATGGTAAATGAGGTTAATGAATATGCTGCAACAGAACGTAACACAGTCAAATGCCAAAATGACGGCTCTATTTGTCGAGCAATATCACTTTGGTCGTCATGTCAGCAGGCAACGACGTATATCTAACAGACCTTGTAATTTTGGTAATGTTAATGTTATATAGGACTATACGTAGCAAACACATATCTTTCATCGCTGAAACTAATTATATGTAAGCATATTGCGTGCGGCCCTAGGGCGTGTAATGTGTTTATTACTACTCAGGCGAGACATATGCTACAAGAGGGAAATATATGCCACAGCACCTGTAGTATGATTGACAATTTAAATATGCTGGCACCAGCATGCATCCATGTCGGGCATGTTTCGCAGTTTTACATTAATAGTTGGTTGATTGTGTGATAGCGGAAGCATTTGCATAATCTGTGTTGGTGTGTGTGATACTCTGCGTACATATGGGAATATTAATGATTAGACTAATTAGTGGTATAAACCTTTGGAAATGATAAGCTATACGTTTTCATCAAAGTGAGATTATGCAGGCTTTAAAACTGCACATCTACCACATAAACGAACATGAATAACGATGGTCGTATTCGTGCAAAATCGCACACCGATGCAACCCGTATGAAGATATATATGCATTGATCAATAGTCCACAAAGCATATCAGCTGCCGCTTGGCATTTTAGACATGATAGATTATAATCTTACATGCGCTAATTTAGCAATTCCTGATTGATATTTGGAGCAACAATCAACTCGATCGGCGTTACGGTGGCCTGCGTAATCCACAGCTTGATAATGAAAATAAAACACAGGAAACAAAGATGATTCCATGATTGCCATTTACGTCTCATAAGATGGGATGTCATTTATTTACTATCGGGCCAAGAAAATGTTTTGCAGTACGTCCATTAACTCACGTCAAATGTGTTACCTGACAACACATACCATTCAGCCAACCATCAAGGGACCGATACGCGATTCTTCGTTAAGCTGACTAGAGCGGTGCATGATTTTGTCTATCATTACACGCCTGAATGGCTAAAGAATAGCGGGTGAAAGCGCCAAAATGCTATAACTCAGCACACCCGAGGTAATATCTTCCACATGATCTAGGGACACGTGTTACTCTCAATCAGCATAAAATATAAATCTTTCCGGTACTACCCAGTGAGATGACAAGAATTATTTGCTCAGATAATCTATACTGAGAAAGGGAATTTATAGCAGAGCAATAATAATCAAATGTGATACCTCAATGTCAACAACCGATTGGCATTTTCAATTGAAAACATGAGGAAGGTTTCCTGCGCGTGCCGCCAATCTCGTCTGGCTGAATTTATTAGTTTGGGTTTGCTTTTAGTCAATACATAGAGTGTCTGCAAAATCTTGCTTATTACCTTTCTCGTTAAGGGCATGTAACAAACATTTCACACGTTACTGATACATCGTACTTTTACCTAGATTACAAATGTTGGTTTGACTAGAGCACGAATCAAATATAATTGACACACATGGTTTTTATTCAGTCACGATAATAATCAACAAACAATGAAATAATGAGCGAACTCTGACAAAACCTTATCGAAAACATTTATTTGTTTGAGCGTAAGACACTCACATCAAATACCTTGCGTATAAAGAGTAGTTCTTAGTATTCCAGACCAATGGATAACCCACAGCTCCAAATCAATTTGAATCCAATCACAGCCATTGGAACCAATTTGCGTTTGAAGAAGCCGGCTTAGCTCATTTATCAATCGGAGTCATAGAGACGACAATTGATACCCGTACCCACTTATACCCCAGTGAGATTTTCCACCACGGCAATGCCTTTGCGTTTTATATACATATATTAGAAGTTGCTATCGTGTGTAAGTTGTTTATATATACAATAATAATTCGAATGGATCTGGCAAAGGGCTATAAAGTGTAAGCATGTAACGTACTGGCATATAAATGTACATAAGGCATCAGGTAAGGCGTCAGGAGCGTTTACCTGTATGATGAATATCCTCGCTTTACATCACTACATCTATCATGTGGGGAAATTGATAGGCTGTGTGTGAACTAGCGGTTACATGTAAAGCAGATTATCTTTAAAGTAAACCAACAAACGCAACGTATTTCGATAACGATGTTGGTGTACTACAGCCGTTAAATTGTGATGATAGTTATTTATTGTCGAGATTATGACAAAAACAAAACCTTCCAAAGCCTAATGGAATTATTCAGTTGTATGCATTCCAAATATTGTGACTGACGGTGATCAAATCTTTGCCTCGACTTACAAGCCCATGTGACAGTAATTTCATAATGAATCCCGGCAAGAGCTGATGTTTTAAATTAGCAGCATTCCTGTTAAAGGTTAGATACAAACACAATGCTAGTGAGGCAACAAATCGTAATGGCTGGGACAAAAGAGGAAGGTGTAAAATTTGAATGATACCAATACTAGTCCGCTCGAACCGGGTATACCGAGTCTTTACGGCCTGAACGCGGGCGACCATGCATGACGCACCACACATGGGGGTCACCCTCAGATTGTGCATGCATTGTCAACAATTTTGGGTGAATGTAAGCTCTCATATGTTGTGTTTATTGTGTAGTAGTATTCCGGGGCCTCTATGCTATATACACCCTGGGTATACTTCCAGGCCTCAGGCCTGGTTATAGCACTCCCTCCTAATATAGTGAAGGGTACAGGTTCGGTGGGTAGGTTATCTGGGCTACATAGACACCCCAATCCCCAGTGTTCGAAATGAGATAACTCGGGATAGGATATGGATAAGCTTGAGCTCTTCTTCAGAGATCTTCCAGACGGTAAGCGCGGTAGATATATGACTGTAGTCGAGTTTAGCTTTCTGTCGGTTATAACTTAATTGTGCTTCTTGGCTCTGATTATGGGTTCAATCTCGAGCTCTACAACAACACATACTGCGACAATGTGGACAGCAGTACCCAACCTGTTAAATATTCGTTGATACCATGTATTGCACAAAATGCCAAAATACATATGCGAGTGCTAAAATGGTCATAATGCATATACAAACGCTAAAATGCCTCGTATTATGATTAACATTACGCAGGCCATTATGCTTTAACTGGGAAAATCAATGTTTTTTCCCGGGTTTGAACGATTGCAAATGATCTGATATATATCTCTTTTGAATTGGTGTTAATTATCGTATGATTGTAAACATGTGGTAAGAAGCATAGGTCATCATTTGAATTTGTTGAGCAGTTGCTCATTCTCATATTCAATATACATGCTGTGAGTAGTCAGTCGGCTACCGCTGGGGTTTACAATGTAATACCTTTAGACATAATGAGCAGTTTTCTTAACCGATTTTCCTTAAGCTTGACCACCTCATGCGAACGACTTGTGAAGCATACTCTCACGCGACGATGTATAATGGATACTGGTAATTCGGTCGTGATAAACGATTCAGAAGGTGAAAAGGAATTATGTTGTAGCTGTCACAGTAATACCGGCTTCTTTATCTCCAAAGATGTTGGTACACGGATACACATCCACTGTGCAACTCTTACCCAGTTCATTCGCCAAAAGGTATTCTCGTACCAAGTAACTACAGCCTGTTTGCTCATAAAGACCGACGAAAGCCATTCTGACCTAACTGCACAGAATAAGCCTTGGCCTTGGCAAGTGATCCTGCTACAGCTCTGAGCTGTTGTTTCAATATATATCAGCGTCTGATGCTTTGATATCACAGGTGTGATATTGATTTAAGTTCCAGACAACGTATTTTACGTTGAACAAAAAAACAAAAATGCATATTTATTGCGGGATAACAGACAATTATTTTCTATCATGAACATATATTCGACTGCAAGGCTTCGACGTAAGGTTTCAAGATAACAGCAGGCTGTTGGCTCGTATTGTTTTTGCAATGAATAAAACATTGCTACTTATGTGTGCGTTTTGAAACTAAACCTAATTTATATGTCACATGAAATTTATTCACATACACATGAGTAGTAATACAGTAAATAATTTCATTGAGTTAATTCACGGATAGATTATATCACCATCTCAACGGCAACGTTATGTCAATAAACACTTATATACTTCGTTTGAGTAAGTCCCGATCCTCGCAATCTCCCCACATCCTATAGAGCGAAAACTGCACTTGCGACATGATACACGATTCGCATGTGAGATGAAGCAAAGCTTCAATGAAGGGTCATATTGTATGGTTGTTTCTGTAGCCATTTAGATTCTACACCTCAGATGGCTCTTTTCCTATATAACTGGTATACATCACTTAAATGTCAGATTAACATGTGTGTTGGTTGCTTGCGTTTTATCTGGTTCCTTCATATACTCCATTACTGTACTAAGTAGCAAATTTTCAGCAATTAATCCTCTCAGTCAACGCAATTATCAAGAGGCCTCACCAGTCGCATTTATTGGAATACAGTAGTGCCAGTAGTGCCAATGCTAAGCAATGTTGCTTAGTCTTTGGAGCAGAGCTCCTTCCCATCCAACGTAGAAACGGCCGCTATAACAACATGTATCATATCGAAGGACAGCAGTGATAACCACATGATCATTTTATATCGGTTTAATAGATCAAATGGCTATCGAAGGGAATAAGATAGTGGTGAATATTGTTTTCTGGGAGGAAAACGTCCCTGTAATATTGCAAAGCAATGACTGGATCACGAGAGCCTGACCTGAACTATAAGGTCAGCAATAAGATGCATATCCTTTTTCATGCTTTACGTATTGTGCGCATAATTGCATTGCACATATAACATGGCATCACATACTGACGCTTTACTGAGAATGTCTGAGAAGATTTTAATCAATAGTATAATGAAGTCAACTAATTTTTTCGATCCAATTGCTAGCATACCAGCGATCGGATATTCAGTTGGTTTGCGAACATAGTGCCCCACTGGGATAGACTGGTTGCATAAGATTCATGAGTACTTCCCAAATAATACCGTTAAACAGAAGATAGGATTGAATATTTATACATACTTATACGAAAGGCCGCATAAAAGATTCATTCAATCGAGACAATATCATAGTGGATTTCATGATACTTTAAGAGTACCCAGCGCTACAAACGGGGTGAAAGCAATGATACAAGCGCTGGATTGCGCGCGCGAGATTGTCCACTGTGCTAGGTTCAATATAGGCGGCGTTCACCCCCTACACTTTCTGGCTTTGTTCATGTATCATTACAATTATTTATCAATCATTGCATCCAAAGTGTCTTGTTACGTCGTTGGAAATATCAAGGACAAGTGAAATTTCGTGGTAATCGAGAACTCAACAATTTTCCTGCGTTACTTTTCTTATGAAACGACGGTAAATTTGATATCTAATTTACTGCGTATGCTATTCATTTGGTCCATGGTCATAGAGTCAATGGCATTATGGGTCGACCGTTCTGAGTGCGTACTACCTAATTAATTAAGAGAGGTAATGACATAGGAAAAACGACCTAAATATTATTTAAATTTAGTTGCCCTCTCTATTCATATGTTAATTATGCTTAAGGATATATATTTTATATATATATATTAGATATATATATATATATATATATATATATATATATATATATATATATATATATATATATATATATGTATCTACATATATATAGATATATATATATATATATTTATATCTATCTATATATATTATATATATCTAAAAAATATATATATCTCTCCTATATATGTATATACACACACATATATATATATATATATGTATATACATATATGTATTTATATATATTTTTATCTATATATATATATATATACATATAAATATATTTATATATATACATATATATTTATGTTGGTATATTTTTCTACAAAATGTAGCAGTACCAAGAGCGTCGGAATCAAATACAAACTAGTTTCTAGATATTGACTAATGGTGAACAAGCTCATTTACATTGAATTACTTATGTTGAACGCCCTTGTTCCAATGCGCCGAATGAATATAATCAATTGTTAATATCACCTTTTCTCCGTTATTCCTGATAGATCATTATTTATTTAAACTGCTGCGTTTCGACGCGGGCGTTGATCGACAGTAAAATCTAAACGGCGGGCATCACCAACGGTAGAGCTTATTTCCGTTAATAGATCCCTCAACCTTTTGCTTATCACATATAATGCAAACATGTTCAATTGTGTCTCGGCTTGTAATACGATAGCAATTGAGTAACCAAGCAGATAACCCCGCCATGTCATGCCAATAAATTATTGGCCAATATGCATAATGGCAGAATTCATCAATTAAATCATAGCATAGGACTGAACCCTAACGATCTCATCCCACACATCTTTATCTGATTAACTTATACATCACTCGAGCTTGCAATGCTCAGCAGCTTATATTCCCAACTCTGGTTGCCAAGGCACCTGTTTAATCACATATAAATTATATCAAGAAGGTCGACGAATTCTAACGAGCATCGCTTCTCCCGTCGGCCGCCCTTTAGCTCTTAGACTGTGTGCTAACATAATGACGCCCTCTTTTGATCATTCATTGAAATTCAATTGGTCCATCCAAGCGTTATTGATGAAAATGAATATAATCTAGACACAGATTATCTCAAGTGTACCACTCCAAACAAGATGACTATTCGCTTGGATAAAAACGGCGCGTAGATTGGTTTTCGGAAGACAACGATACATATGGTTAGACTGTTATTTGGCACTTTTCATGCCCACTTTGTAAACTCGTCCAATATATCGCTTCGTGTTAACATGCCTATCACCCAAACAAAAAGCACTCGACCCTGTGTCTGTATGCATTCTTTTTCCAAGCCATACCCGTAGATAGACTACAAAGCTTACCGTTTTGTGCTAACGTGATTGTACATGACGGATATACGCCATGACGGTTGAATCCTACAAAGCGGAAGTGAGCATGCAGCCTATTCTCACAATTGGACAGAAACGCATGTGTGACATGGCAGCCGCACTTTTAGTTATTAATTGACATATCGATATCATTCCAACTACTACTCAAACTGGGCGTATGTTCTTTTTCTTGCTCGCAATTTGACAATGGAACAAACAAAAAATCAATGGATTGGGTTTAGTAGCGTAACCCATCCATGACACGCTCCTCATAATGCTGCGCTATGGATCTGGCAGTGTGTCGGTATTTTGCGCTAAAAACAATGGCGGTATTATGCTACTTTCATGCCGTCCACAAGGAATTAACAATAACGTCAGCTGTGGTCACCACAAGCAATACTATACTGATACACGAAATGACCTGGTCCGTGTTAATCGGTCTGGTTACCCTGGCCACGTTCTATATATAGCAAGACTTTAATACAAACGATAGAACACCACGCACTGAATCAACGGAATTAGTACCAAACTATTTGAGCCGTTTTAACATTAGCGTACGTCTACGTTAGGGTTACTGGATGAATCCAGCCGGTTTTCTAATGATTAATGTTTAATTGTCATAAGCTAATTACAAGAGTATATGATGGTCATTATATCGATTTGTATCCTGATGTTTGCCAGCTTTACGTTTACATTGTCATGTATGTAATGTCGCAACAAACAAATGAAATGGTCTTAGCCTTTTGTTGCCTTGGATTCGTTGCCTTGACTTGACACGGGGAAACTAATAAGCCGTTCGCACAAGAAATGTTCGTATATTAAGGGCAATATGAACGATGTACCTCACCTCCTTAATTTCCTTACCTCTATAGTTTCGGTGGATTTTCGCTTATGAAACGTAAAGAAGCCAAGGTAGAGTATATATATGAAAAGAGTAGGTGAGATGACAAGGATCTTTGTAGGAATACGTAATCTATTAATAACGTCGACATGGGTGAATATGCAATGTTGCACATAGCTCTCTGCTCTATGAGTCCTGATCATGTTCGGATAAGCAATGTATGACAATTCTGCTACTGTTCCTTCGTTGGCATGGCATGACGCTTGATCAATTGGTGAAGTCGTTAGCGACCGTGCTTCTGTATGGTTGCACGATAACCAGAAGTTAATAACTTTGAGGCCATTGTGCAAACACCGTCTGGTTCTCCATTCCATGTATCACGCACTTAGCAAAACAACTAGTCAAATTAAAAATAAGGTTCAGATGATTGATAATCTTTTTTTCTTGTTATACAAGTAACTGGCACACATGCACTGCTGGCAAATTCCACGTAGAACACAACGCTGTTCATGTATATAAATAGACTCTGTTGCAACATGTGTTTGTATTTTAGGCTAGGCATCTGGTGGTGCCATACGCCAAGAGATGGTGGCTTTTTAATATGAGGTATACTTTTTCACAGAATTGTGCAGCAATAAATACGAATGCTTTAAACTGATAATTCAATTCTCTTGACGTTTTCCATTTCCTAAAAGTGAATAACACTTACATGGAAATAACCAAATAACCAGTGCTACGTATTGTAACAATTTGACTCATTTCCGCGGGAAAAAACGTGTAATTCAAGATTCGAAGATATAATCTCTTTGACAGATTATTAATAGATCGCAAGACATAGCTCCCGTATGCTATTATTGAACCCGTATTACATTTACTGTTTTTAGCGCCAGCTATGATTTAGTGTACCTACTTACAAAAAGAGTTAGAGCATCCCTTCTGACTAAGATCACCTCCGCAGGGTAACAAACGTAAATAAATTGCAAAAGCCACGATGTTGGTAATTAGGCGGATTGTGTATAACGTACATTCCACGTTCACAGTGCGGGGATTAGTTGACAGCAGTTAGTATGCAATAAATTAATTGGTCATCCTAAGCTGAACAAAACTATATCATGCTGCATAAACACAGGGCATATTTGAGTATTTCCGTTGATACATATGCAATTTCCTTTTTTAAGGTGACGCTTGACTTCAGGAACTGTACATTATGCGATGTCGCACAATTATAACGTTGCAATGTGAGCTGCGTGTTAAGTTGACTACATTTGTCCATCTGTTTTTTACCTTTTAATACCGTTTGTATTATTCTGTGATGTTGGGATAGGAACGCAAGTGTTGTTATTGTTAAATAAAATGTGGTTACCTATGCTTGTAAAGCTGCGTGCATATAAAAACATCTTCCGGTTTATTGACAAATGCATTATTTTGCCTTTAAGCACACTTCTGTCATCGGGATATCTAAATATGATAAGTTGCCCTTGTGATGTTAGTTCATACCCTGCTGGTAATGATGCCTATCGGCTTGCAATGAAAACATCTGAAAAGTCCACAAATATTGCATTATCGTTTATGTATTGTACAAGCAATGCCGTGCTGCAGAAACGCGCTGCATACAGTCGCAGATTTGCATCCCACCAAATGAACAAGGATGACGGAAAATATAAGTGATATGTATCAACGATAATGAAACAAAGCAAATTTAAAGCTGTGCACTATGCACATCTATTGATATAGATGTATTGCGCCAACTATCTCTTCGAGTAATTCTCTTATTTAAGCATACCAAACGGGATATTGCGCGTTTGATGAAGCAAGCGTGAGCTTTGGTACCCCACTAGAGTATGTCTTCAGAAAGGTGTTATGGCTATTGGTCCATCACATGCATGCAACGAGGCAACTATGATGTTTATGTGAGGTAGCGTTTGATCATTGAGAGTCTCCTTTGTTGTAGATTGTTCTATCCAACAAGTCCAGCAAATAAGCTTATCAAACAACTCAGTCACACTAAGGAGTAGCAATACTGGACTTGAAGTAGCTATGACATCTTAACACAAATCTATGCAGCGCATAGACCATATCATTAAAGGCTGGCTGCTGAACAAAAGAGTCACTCCCGGTTTGATATCATGGTTGAATAGAGCCACACACGCCTAAATGCGATCAATATGCTAATCACATGTTATTCACTCCCTACTACTCACAATCATGTTTGCATTGTACTCAGATAAGCACTATTGGACGAATGATTTGATGAATGGAAATTGTTCTCATTGACCGATTGTAATCTTTGACTTACAGCAGGATGTACAGCTAATCAACACGCTTGTTTTTTTCTCTGTCTTTTGACGTATCAATCAACATCCAAAGCAACATTACACATATTTATAGATAAAAAGCCGTTGGGTAACAGCTATTGGAGCGTGAACAATAAAATACGTGACGGACTTACTACATAAAGAGCATTAACCTCATGTGTATACTTGTCCTGCTGCCCTTTTGTAAAAGAATACTGAAACGTTATGACCAAGAGATGTTTTTTATGGTCACAACATAGAATGGTAGTGGGTTTCTGTTGGCAGCTACATTTTTCTCTGGTGTGACAATAAGGCGTATACTCTCAATGCTATATCATACTAGACCATGAAAAGTTTATGATTCATGCTCATGGCTTAGAAAGGCATGGATTTTATCCGGCCATCAAACCATTATATGAACGGCAGCAGGATACCCGAAAGCTGAACAAAATTGCCCGACTAGCTGGCGCATGTTTTGATGGGCTTACAATAACGAAATAAACTTTGCTTGATGGAATCACTAACGGTTCACTTTTTCACCAAATGTAGAGAAAGTTCAAGAAATTACATCCGCTCAGCCATAAAACCCACTGCACACGGTCAGGCTGCAGGTTTTACTGATGACAGCAGACCGCTACGTTATGTACAATTATTTCCCCATATCCCTATGGCTCAGGAGATTGTAATCGACTACAGGATTATTCAATTATACTTTCCCAAATCTTGTTATTCAATTATACTTTTCTTATCCTTGTTAGTTTTTCTTAGATAAGCCATCTTTTTTGGTATAAATTGATGTGCTATCTCGCAACCCTCGCTGGGAGTGTAATCCATCGTTTTCCAGAACGGATATTCGACCGTTGTAGGATGAATTTACGATATCCTTAATATTTTATATCGCGCATAGCAGCAGAACGCATACATACCTACATAATCAAATACAGCCAATGATGTTTGCGTTCTCAACATATACAAAAACAAATGGTAGAGTATGTTGTGCTTTGTATTTATTCAGGGGAATTATCTGAAGTCGGAAGATAAAAAATAGATTGTGGTGAAAGAGGATATGCCTGATCATGTGAAGATTTACTCCCTGATTAATTAATTGTCCGGTTCATGTGAATCACGTGGACGACATTTATCGGCCAATAAGCAGCATTACTTTCCGTTATTTGTGCAGAAGTGTGAAGACATTAGCTATGATCGAAACTATCGCTTCTAAAACGGTTATTTACCATCCTGTCTAAATCGCATATCAAACTAAAACAAGACCAGCCAAAAAACAATGTTCGGTATTATGGAAAAGGTACCTTATACGTGAGCCTTATCACAAAAAGCAACAATTACCCTTAAGCAACATTTCTATCTGCAAATGACCAGTCCCACCTGAATAAGAAATTATGTGCAGTAAAGATGGACAGTATCAATAAAATAAAATGAATTGCAAAACTGGTATTTGCATATAAGAGGTAAGTGCAATTGACAAGCACTGAACCACGATTTGTTATCGTGTCTAACAGCCGATTGTAGTATGTTGATTCGTTATGTGACGCTGATTATAGCTCATAGTACGACAGTTAATCATAACATCAGAAGCAGACATTGTCCAGGTAACATTCGAGGCTCATAACATCATGTGCAAATAAAATATCAGTATCACAATAAATCTTGATATACATGTACTTAATGTTCCGGTTGCAATCACCTCGCGCAGTGATATATAATATTATTTATAGGTTATAACTGTTGGCATATAGCAAATGCCTATGTAAATGATCTCATGTGACGGCCAGTTGCATTTCTGTTAGGTGACGTAGTATTCTAATACAAATAAATACCGACACAAGTCCACCTAAACGCCATTAATGTCACAATTAAGTAAATGAGATTAATGAGTATGCTGCCGCAGAATGTAACACAGTCAAATGCAAACGTTGCGGTTCTATTTTACGAGCAATATCATTTTGGTCGTAATTTTAACGGACAACGACACATATCTAACAGACCTTATAATATTGGTAATGTAAATGTTATATAATGCAATACAGAGCAAACAGAGATCTTTAATAGCGGAAACTAATTATACGTTTGCATATTGTGTGCGGCTCTAAGGAGTGTAGTTGGTTTATTCCTACTCAGGTGAGACAAAAAGGAAATATATGCTACGGCACCTGCAGTATAACTCAAATATGCTGGCACCAGCATGCTTCCATGTCGAGCATGTTTAGCAGTTTTACATTCACAATTGGTTGATTGTTTGATTGCGGAAGCATTTGCATAATCTGTGTTAGTTTATTAATAGGTCTGTGATACTCAGCGCATATGTGGAAATATCAATGATTAGGCTAATAATTGGTATAAACGGTTTGAAATACGTGTTCATCAAAGTGAGATTGCGTAAGTTTATAAACTGCATACCTAGCCCATTAACGGATATGAATAAAGGTGTTCGCATCACTCGCAATATTGCACACAGAAGCAGCCCGTATGAAGTTATATATGCATTGATCAATAGTCCACAAGCATCTCAGCGGCCGCTTGGCATTCGGAAATGATAGATTATAATCATACCTGCGCACCTCGCAATGCCTGATTGATATTTGGAGCAACAAGCAACTCGGTTGGCGGTGCATTGGTCTGCGTAAGCCACATCTTAATAGTGAAAATAAAACACACACAAAAACAGAGATGATTCCATGATTGTCCTTTACGTCCCATTATATGGGTTGTCACTTATGTTTCTAACGTAAGTCAAGAAGAGTCTATTGTATCGTACATATTATATCGATGGATTGCGGAAATTGTACCCCAAAGTTTAGTTTGCAGTGCGATCTTTCATATGCAGAGCAATACTTATCTGCATTGCTAGAGAATGACCGAATCATTAGACCCGAAAGCAAGCTTCATATTTCATTCGAACGATCAGGCCAAGAGGTTTTTTTGCAGTAAGTCCATTCACTTCCGTCCATTGTGTTACCTGACATCACATACCTTTCATCCAGCCATCAAGAGACCGATACGCGATTAGTCGTTAAGTTGACTAGAGCTGTGCGTGATTTAATCAGCATTACTCGCCTGAATGGCTAAAGAATAGCGGGTGAAAGCGCCAATATGCTATAACTTAGCACACCCAAGGTAATATTTTCCACATGATCTAGGGACACGTGTTACTCTCAATCAGCAAAAAAGATTAATCTATCCGTTACTGCTAGGTGACACGACACAAATTAGGTGCTGAAATAATCTATACCGAGAAGGGAATTTATAGCGGAGCGATAGTAGTTAAAGTGATACATCAATGTCAGCAACCGATTGGTATTTTCAGTTGAAAAGATGAGGATGGCTTCCTGGGCGCTGCGCCAATCTCGTCTGACTGTGAATTTATTAGCTTGGCTTTGCTTTTAGTCAATACATAGAGTGTCCGCAACATCTGGTTCATTACCTTTCTCGCTAAGGCCATGTAACAAACATTTCACACGTTACTGATCCATCGTACTTTTACCTAGATTACAAATGTTGGTTTTTACTAGAGCACGAATAAAATATAATTGACGCGCATGGTTTTTATTCGGTCAAGATAATAATGATCAAGCAAAGTAATAGTTTTTGTATTGTAATAAATGTCCCATTGATAACACGCACCTCGTAAGTAATGCAGCTATTGCAACAAATATGCGTTTTAAAACTTAAGGTTTTCTACAAAACATTATGTTATCAGAGGGCACAATGCTTTTATCAGCACACTATTAATTGAATGTCTATTCCCTCCATACGAATCCAGCTAAGGCGCACAGTTTTGTCCTTAAATGGATTTTCATGGTGATGATAAATGCACCTGACGGTTCTTAGAAAGTAAAACATCATATGCTTGATAGATGCCGTGCAACCTTGTGCTCTATCAACATGGTTCTCGAAGCCACATATTGAGTGATACCGCGATTTGGGAGTTTCGCCTGTGTAAATAATGCATCGTTACATTTTCTATCGAAAATGTCAGGAACAATGTATTTCTCTTTTCACATAAATTGGAATTATTATGGTTGCATCTAGCAGTTGGATGTTGTGTAATATTTGTACTTGTTTGCCAAACGTACGCAACAGTAACAACTCATGTCTATTAAGGGCACAATACTGAATCCAGAATGATAGCAAGACGCGGGGTTTCAGACTGTTATAAATCTGTCATTTTCCAACATTATTTGTTCAGCTTTGACTGATAACATATTAAGTATACCACAGAATACCAACTGCATCCCAAAAATATTGAGCTATTTCATCAGGCTATTCTGGTGTCATCTGTAGCTATATGTACTTGCACCAACATCAATGTTACACATATCAATTGATATTATGTTTGCCTGTTAAAGTGAGGGTGATCCCAGGCTGGGCAAATTATGTTCATATTGGCACGATCCGTACGTACATTACTCAAGCTCGGCAAAGGCACTGGATAATTTGCGTGCTTTTAAAAGTAATCAATGAGGTCACATTAATTAATTAACGGAGAGCCCGAAATCTGTATTTCTGTTTAATTTGTACACACAATGCCCAGATAGGCGGTTAGTGACGATGAGCGATTACTATTCCATTCCCCATCTTTCAGCCTTCTAACAAGGTTCGTTATGCCGCTGGTGTTCAGTCAATTTGTTTGCTGAATGGTTCATAACAAAACCAGCAGATACTTCGTGAGAAACCAAGAAAAATAGACAATGAAAGTGTCAAAATAAGAGTAAAGCTCCCATAATAATCAACTGAATTGAGGGTAAGCTTGAATATATTAGTGCATCGATTAAACAACATGGTTATATAGGCCTCGCAAGTCTGACATATGTGATGCCCTTTATTGTGCTTGGGAGGAAAACCTAGGGTAAAACAGCGATAGAAAGGAGTTATTAGTCATTATTGCTTTTGTTAACATAATTCAGCTGGTGTCATCCAATGCAGCTTAATGCAAAGTGAACTATATTGTGCACTATATCATGTTACTCAAGAGATCATTACAGCTATGTCAACGCATTACATAACAACGCATGTCAGATTTACATTGATAATGGCGATATTTATTCATTGTTACCAGCAACTATTAAGTCACCTTTAATACATCTATGTGGATATCAGTTGGAATGGACAGCTAAGTGACGCTGACACCGTATTCCATCGAATTGTCCTTGCTATGGCCTGCAGATAACAGGGAATATTCCACGAGCTGATCCTTAATGATTACACGTCAGAGCCAAAATGAGCGAAAGAGAATATTGCCCGCAGATATATCGATGCAATTTGCGTCCTATCACTGGAGAGATTGAATTTCCAGACCTTACTTATTCGCATCCGTAATACCATTCATATCTGCATCCTTATCAATCAGGGTACAATACACCCAGGCTTAGCGTAAGTTATATGACATTGCGTTGGAGGAAATAATAATACCGGCAGCACACGCTAGCAGTATATCTACAGCACATGTGTTTGATGTGGCTGCAAAGCATCACGGACAGAAAGCCGTGTGTGGTTTCGTATTTTTGTTTACCATGCCAATTCTATCCTGATAAATGTTTTACACCAGCGTCTGTAACGAGTATCCATAAAGCGTATTACGGATCGCCTTTAAGTTGCTGCATAAAACTAAAATGGGTTGTTTGAACTGACCAATAAATGCCATGCTGTATGGTTTTGTAAGCGACGACTTAATAATGAAGACGTTGAATGGTTAAGTTGGAAATGTTTTATAGCCCTCCCTAATGTCACCCTGTACCTTTCATACATTCATTGCCTCGGATTAAGCAACTTTGTTATAGAACAGCAAGATATTGGCGAGGTTTAAAAGCGTGAAATGGCTTAATTATGCTTTTAACTTTACATCGCTTTATTCTGCAACTTTCCCCTACGAAATCACTGTCCTCGCATTGAAGACATAACGCCTAGTTATGCATACTGGATAAGTGCAACTCTTTGTGCGTTAGCGCACGGTGCACATTATGGCATTACGTATGAGGATTGAAGCCAATAAGGGATTACCTTCCCTTTGCATAAGCAAATACATCGAAAGGCTATTCAAGAGCCCACCATCACACCTGCGGTAAATGGGCGCAGTCTAGAGAAAACCCATATTCATCGTTATAAAATTATTGCAATGATGAGTATCGAAGATATCCTATATCGACAAGTCAATCACATGGGCTGAACCGCCATATTAGATCCACCTTCCCGGGATGTTATATTTGGCGGATATTATTTTCGTTTTCACAGGATATTCATTTCATATTTATGCGCATCGAATCATACACCTGGTACTCATCACAAATAGCTCCAAAGGCAATTTGCTTATAACCTCAGTCAATTAATTGATAGTAACTGTTGAACATGCTATGCGTCACTTGTCCTTTGTCTTTATTATTAATTAGTAGTTAATGCTTCAAAACTACCAGATAAAACATTATAATGGGTTACTAAGCAGGGTTGATGCAATCTGTGGTCAATGTACACTGGGCTTGGAATGTAATATTTCCATTGTCGATTCATGACAATATATGTCCATTTTTAGTATTGTTATGTACACCTACCCGTTTATGACATTCTCTTGTAAATCGAAGCCCCTTTTGCCTGTGCTGTGTCCGTGTTTATCGCAAATAGACTCACATCTTAATCTTGGGCATCACTTAACCGACTCTGTTTGATTATCCATAATGGCGGGCTTTGCGATCACTCAACTGGCTGGCTGACCACATAAGCATAAAGTCTATCAGGTATACCGCTCTCGTTAGAAATGCACTCATCTCTAAACAAGATATCGATAGGGCTTAAGCCTGGCGTTCGAACTCACGCGATATAAGATTAGTTTGATTTATTAATCCCAGCAAGAGCTATTTCTAGTGATCTATACATTCAGCGACAGCAGCGATTGACCCGTGTGGATATATAATGTATTACAAGCAAATGCGTATGCAAAATAGTTTTTGTGACACCGTTAATATAAAAAAACAATCGGCTTGTATTTCGTTGCTCGATATATTTGTTCATGATCTCGATGGGGCAAACATAAACACTAATTGCTAAGCAGTGAGCACATACCAGTACGTAAACAAAGCACCATAACTTCATTGATTGCACTGAACAACTACCCGCATTTAATCTCGCGCAAACAAGTAATCATTTTTTATTCCTACGGCGAGAGAACTCCAATAAATCACTTATGGTTTAACATTGATCAATCGTTGTGCTTGCGTACTTCGGTCTCACCCACTCACGATGATAAACCACATACGGCATATCCAGGATCAATGAGTACACTATAGCTTTTTTTAGATACATGTACAGTAATTTCTACACTCACAGTTACATACGTCATTCTTGGGCAAATTACAAAGTGGGATTCATAGGTTGTTTTTATATCATAAAACAAGTTGTGCGATGGATGTTTGGCTCTGCATACATCATGTTATATATGTGCGTGCTTTGCGTTCAGATTAAACTGTTTATTTCCACATGTGCAGCCGGTTCCAGCTACATCTTGGGAAAGATTTAGGCAACTCATATATTTTATTAAAATCTAGCTTTGGTGTTGAAACATACCGCAGCTGGTATCCATCCTTCGGCCGGATATTTGGAATACCTTAAGCATCTACCAGGATCATTATTTGTACTTGACGTAACTGCCACTTTGGTTCTCAACTTAGCATATTAAAATGAATGTATTAGCTCTGCCTAAATTGGTTCCAAACCTTTGTATTGGGATTGATGTCTAATGGTCCATTCTGCAAGATTGACATCAGCCAATCGTAACGCGGCGAGCCACATGAAGTATCCTCTAACAGTGCTAGAATATATCTGATGTATATTTCCCTACATCACATTTAGAAGAACTACAACATATCCCCAGACAATGCATGCAATATGATTTTCCCATACCAGTCCAATAATGACAATAATAAGTCAATTAATAGGGTCATTTGGAATGTGGCATAAATATTGAGCTTTTAATGTTATGATCAAAGCGTCAGGACATATTATCTCAGCTGTTGCGCCCATGATTTTGTAACCTGGAGATTGCAGGTGTAAACAAGGACATCCGCGCCATGATTTGTAACCTGCAATGGAGTGACAAGGGACAGTAGTGTACAATGCAACTGCATTTTCGACCGTCTGTCCGAGAGCAGTACTTACAGGGTTAAGACAGTATAATCGCACTCAATATCAGATAGTTCGTGATTCGCCAAACGTTCACTGTAAATTAACGCAGATGGTGCCATGAATATGAATATTTCGATGGTCAATTCTAATTTAACCTGATTGCAACGTTCCTCCATGATCAACAGTGAACGTTGATCCCTTTATTTTTGACAATTAGCTCAACTTAAAATTAATCCTCAGTAGCAAGTTGGCATGGCTATAATGGAAAGTAACCGAAGTTTATTAAGTGAGTATGCAAATGTGCTATTACCAAGCCTTGCACACAGATAAAAGTTTATGGACCGATCATATGACCACGGGTTACAGTTTGGTGCCTTATTACCTGTGATCTAATACGAAACCAGCTAACTGAGATCTTACCAATCAGCTTTGCGCATTTGAGGCATCGCACAAGGTGTGTGGCAAGCCTGTCGCGTGGAGGTGTTTCTGGCAATGCGCAATGTAACGTTGCTATCAACTCAGTAAGCCAAATGATATTCAACGTCCGATAAATTTGTTGGGGTTTGTCATTTACTACTGCCAATAACCTATAATACGTTAAATCCATTAAGGTAAATCAGTAGATGCTCAATGTCTTACCACCAGTCATGACTCTGTAACTCACAATCTAGTGCCTAAAAGCCTAACCTGGGGGCTATCAGCCAATGCTAGGGGCTATTTCACCCACGTCGTTTTTTTCCGGTCGCGACACGAAAAATCTTTCAATCATCGTATATAAATGTATATATATCTATACATATATATAAATATATATATATTTATATATATATACATATATATATATATATATATATATATATATATATATATATATATATATATATATATATATATATATATATATATATATATATATATATATATATATGCTTTGGCAATAATTGGAAAGGTTCTAACCACTTCAAATATATTCTTTTTATTATTGCAAACCTACGTCATGGCGCTACGATGTTCCTCTAATAAATAGCATACAATACTGCTTAACACAAGCCTTGTTCCTCTCTCATATGCAAAATATGCAGCATTGCAGGTCATCTTCTTCTTGGTAAGTACGTGCTGTGTACGATATCGATTCTGGGGCGAGAGGGGATAGCCAACACCAAAAAATAATAATTCGAACTGTATTTGAGTGCGACAATTTTAGTAAGGTTAAATCGTTTGACATTGACTGTATAAAATATTGCGAAGGTATTGCACTGTAAATATTCCCAAATTGGGCAGCAGCTGGTTGAACACACCAGTTTTTGTCATTGACCGATTGTAGCTTTTTATTTGTGAGCTACAACAGATTGTGCACCCAATCAGTACGCTTCACTGGGAGTGTAATCCATCATTTTCTAAACCGGATATCCGATCATTGTAGTATGAATTGAGCCGAGCCTTATTATGTTATGTCAAGGCCATTTACATGAGAATATAAGTGCACTATGCTTGCTTGTAAAATACAGTATATCTGATATTGCTGGTTTGTATGGTCGCCACGAGATGTTCTCAGCCCATAAAATCATGTGCAAACAAAATAACAGTTTATCAGTTTCACAATAAACTATAGCCTGTGCAACTCCTGTATTCAAGATTTTTTGTACTACTTCATTCGAACTTTTGTAGCAATAAGCAGACAATCGCGATGATCATGATATCATAATGGTACTACCGAGAGTAATATATAGTTTAGTCGGAACGCTAACGCTGCGAAAATGGTTTATATAAGTCTAATAATCATTGATTAGCAGGAACCTTGCAAATAGAGAATCTCACATAACAAGTTTGGATTAAGTCTACCGTACTGCTCGGATATCGCTACATTTAATCTTGTAAAACTTGTACACAATGTTACAATTGCAATCACCACGCGTAGTGATATATAAGAGTATATTTACAGGTTGTATCTGTAGGCATATAACTTATGTCTATGTTATTGATCGTATGTAACGTGTAATGGCATTTCTATTAGGTGACGTTGCCTTTTGATCCAAAGATATACCAACACACGTCTACATGAACGCTAATAAAATCACTATTCAGTCCTCATTGCAAATGAGGAGAATCAATATACTGCAACAGAAAGTAGCCCAATCAATCGCAAAAGTTACGGCTCTATTGGTCTGAGCATTTCCAATGAGGTCGTGATTTCAACGAGCAACGACACATATCTAACAGACCTTATAATTTTGGTAATGTTAACGTTATATAAGACAATACGTAGCAAACACAGATCTTCCATTGCGGAAACATATTATATGTGAGCATATTGGGTGCGGCCCTAGGGTGTGTAATGTGTTAATTACTACTCCGGCAAGCCATATGCTACAAGAGGGAAATATATGCACGGCTTCTGCGATGTAATTGACAATTGTAATGTGCTAGCAACTGCATGCGTCCATGCCAAGCATGTTGCGCGGTTTCACATTCACAGTAGGTGGATTGTTTGAAAGCGGAAACATTTACTTAATCGGTGTTGGTAAATTAATAGGTCTGTGATACTCCAAGCATATAAAGAGATATCAATGATAAGGCTAATAAGGGGCATATACGGTTTGAAATGACAAGCTTTACGCATTCACTGCAGTGCAGCTGTACAGATTTATAAACAGCATGCCTAGCACATAAACGGATATAAATGTCGGTGATCGCATTCTTCGCAATATCGCACACCGATGCAACCCGTATGAAGTTATATATGAATTGATCAATAGTCCAAAAACAGCTCAGCTCCCGATTAGCATTTAGACATGACAGATTATAAACATACCTGCGCCATTTTTGCAATCCCTGATTAATATTTTTATCATCAAACAACTCGATTGACGTTGCATTGGCCTGCGTAATCCACAGCTTGATAATGAAAACAAAACACAGGAAACAGAAATGATTTTATTATTGTCCTTTACGGCTAATTAGAATGGATGTCACTTATGTTTTTAACGTAAGCCAAAAAGAGTCGATTGTTTCTTACATATTTTGTGAATGCATTATGAAAATGTTACCACCAAGTTTAGTATGCAGTGCAATCCTTCATATGCAAAGCAATATATATCTGCATTGATGAGAATGTACGAAATATATGACCCGGAAGCAAGCTGAATATTTTCGTCGAACGCTCAGGTCCAGATGTTTGTCTGCAGTAAACCATGACTACACTAGAACTGCGCCTTTTACAAAGTCCATCTATTCCCGTCAATTGTGTTACCTGATAACACATACCTTTCATTCAACCATCATGAGACCGATAATCGACTCTCTGTTAAGCTGACCAGAGTGTTGCGTGATCTAATCTATCATTACCCGACCGAATGGCGAAAGAATAGCGGGTGAAAGCGACAATACGCGATAGCTCAGCGTACCCGAGGTAATATCTTCCGCATGATATAGTGTTACTCTCAATCAGGATAAAATATGAATCCATCCGGTGCTGCACGGTGAATTGACAAGAATTATTTGCAGAAAGAATCTATACCGAGACGGGGAAATTATAGAGGAGCGATAGTGGTCAGAAAGTAATACAACAATGTCAACAACCAATACACACTCCTGCGCGTGGCGCCAATCTCGTCTGGCAGTAAATTTATTAGTTTGGTTTTGCTCTTTGGTCAATACATAGAGACCGACAGCAGAGTGTCTACATACTCTAGTCCACTGGCTTTCTCACTAACGCCATGTGTCAAAGATATCACACGTTACTGATCCATCGTACTTTTTCCTGGATTAAACATTTTGGCTTACCTCGCGCATTAATCAAATGTGATTGATATTCATGGTTTATTATTCAGTCAATGTAATAATGCTGTTTGTTGCACTAGATCAATATACATACATATATCTTAATATATATATATCTTAATATATATATATATATTTATATATATATGTATGGATATATATCTTAATATATATATATATATTTATATATATGTATATATATATACATATGTGTACATATATCTATATATATATATTTATAAATGATATATATACATATATTTTTATATATATATATATATATATGGGGATATTATATATATGATATATATATATAAAGCTATATATCTATATATATATATATCTATGTCTATATATATATATATATATATTTATATATATAGTTGTATTTCTATTAAATTAGCAGCTTTCCTCTCAATGGATAGGTATAGGTGCGGAAACATAATGTTGATGAAACAACAAATCCTGAAGGCTGGGGCAAAGGAGTAAGGTGCAATATTTGAACGATACCAATACTGGTCCGCTCGTATCGTGTGTATATGATTTCCTATTCATCTCTAAGTTCAGGTCGGTAATAAGTAGTTCTCATTTATGTACCCGTGTTCTGATGGGATGCATAACTGTCCATACTAGATGTTATATTTATGTTGAAGCACAGCCACGACCGTACCTTATACTCAACTCCCCAACATGTTAATTGTTCAATAACTCATTGACTTATTTACAGAATGAATTGGCGGTCGAATTATGACAGGGAACAGGTAAGAAGCAAATATCAGCTCTGACGTAGATGAAAATCCCGACAACTGCTGCATTGGAGACTCTCTCATTCCATGAAAAATGCAAGAAAAAGTGTGGCACACAGATACATCACATCCAGCCCCACCATCGAATCGGTCGGGAGAATTATGACAGATGACAGGTAAGAAGTAATCTCAGACGTAGAGGAAAACCCAGACAGAAGTTGCGGAGGCGAGTCTCGCATTTCATGACAAATGTAAGAGTAAGTGTGGCAAAAAGGATACATCGCGTCCAGTCATAACATTTAATACCTTTCGTAGCGACCACAACAAATTGACTACGCTGACACACTCGTAATTATAGACGGTCGTTGCTGTAGTCAAGCAGAAATTCCATTTGCTTGTTTTTATATCTAGGTTTAATCCTCGACTTGGTATATAGAGACCATGATTCACAGCATGAATGTCCGGGACATTTATATTGTTTCCACCTTCTTCGCCATCCTGGGAAAGCAAATACGGGAACGAGAGACTTCCCTGGGGTCCTACCCGCCCGCAGTACCCGTAATATGAGCTATCTATCATGGTAAACAAACACTCACCTGTGGCAGATTTAAAGATTGCTCAAAGACTGTTCTGTTTCAATTCAACGTCCTCTACTTGATAATCAATCTCAACAATGCGTTCCCCTAGAATTTCCATGTAGTGTCCGATCTAGTCAGTTCCAACCCTGATACATTTGTGAGATGCTATCACTCTCTTTAGGCAAATAGCTATATTGTGTTTGTATTTAAAAATACACTTAAAAAGTTTGCTTGTACACTCAATCGCGGATAATGTGTAGGATGGGGAAACAGTTAATAGGTCACACCCAGGATTATTTGATCACGAAAGAGAAATTTAGCTGTAAGGAAGGGGTATACCGAGTCTTTACGGCCTGAACGCGGGCGACCATGCATAACGCACCACACATGGGGGTCACCCTCAGATTGTGCATGCATTGTCAGCAATTTGGGGTGAATTTAAGCCCTCATATGTTGTGTTTATTGTGTAGAGGTATTCCGGGGCCTATACACCCTAGGTATACTTCCAGGCCTCAGGCCTGGTTATAGCACTCCCTCCCAATATAGTGAAGGGTACAGGTTCGGTGGGTAGGTTGTGTGGGCTACATAGACACCCCAATCCCCAGTGTTCGAAATAAGATAACTCGGGATAGGATATGGATAAGCTTGAATTCTTCTTCAGAGATCTTCCAGACGGTAAGCGCGGTAGATATATGACTGTAGTCGAGTTTAGCTTGCTGTCGGTTATAACTTAATTGTGCTTCTTGGCTCTGATTACGGGTTCAATCTCGAGCTCTACAACAACACATACTGCGACAATGTGGACAGCAGTACCCAACTGTTAAATATTCGTTGACACCATGTATTGCACAAAATGCCAAAATACATATGCGAGTGCTAAAATGGTCATAATGCATATACAAACCCTAAAACGCCTCGTATTATGATTAACATTACGCAGGCCATGATGCTTTAACTGGGAAAATCAATGTTTTTTTCCCGGGCTTGAACGATTGAAAATGATCTGACATATATCTCTTTTGAATTGGTGTTAATCATCGTATGATTGTAAACATGTGGTCAGAAGCATAGGTCATCATTTGAATTTGATGAGCAGTTGCTCATTCTCATATTCAATATACATGCTGTGAGTAGTCAGTCGGCTACCGCTGGGGTTTAACAATGTAATACCTTTAGACATAATGAGCAGTTTTCTTAACCGATTTTCCTTAAGCTTGACCACCTCATGCGAACGATTTGTGAAGCATACTCTCACGCGACGATGTATAATGGATACTGATAATTCGGTCGTGATAAACGATTCAGAAGGTGAAAAGGAATTATGTTGTAGCTGTCACAGTAATACCGGCTTCTTTATTTCCAAAGATGTTGATACACGGATTCACAGCCACTGTGCAACTCTTACCTAGTTCATTCGCCAAAAGGTATTCTCGTACCAAGTAACTACAGCTTGTTTGCCCATAAAGACCGACGAAAGCCATTCTGACCTAACTGCACAGAATAAGCCTTGGCCTTGGCAAGTTATCCTGCTACAGCTCTGAGCTGTTGTTTCAATATATATCAGCGTCTGATGCTTTGATATCATAGGTGTGATCTTGATTTAAGTTCCAGACAACGTATTTTACGTTGAACAAAAAAACGAAAATGCATATTTATTGCGGGATAACAGACAATTATTTTCTATCATGAACATATATTCGACTGCAAGGCTTCGACGTAAGGTTTCAAGATAACAGCAGGCTGATGGCTCGTATTGTTTTTGCAATGAATAAAACATTGCTACTTACGTGTGCGTTTTGAAACTAAACCTAATTTATGTCACATGAAATTCTTTCACAAACACATGAGTAGTAATACAGTAACTTATTTCATTGAGTTTATTCACGACAAGACATCTTTATGGTTGACGGAAGATTGCGTATGCGTACATTTTGTATGGTCACTTTCAGTTATGATCCTGCAGTTACCGCTGCAATTTGTGGTTATGTAAAAATGTTTATTGTTCGTGTGAAAGGAGCGCGACTTCCCATTCTGGTATTGGAAATGACTATTTTGTGATCGACCATCGCCAATGTAGCCTTGGAAGCAGTTTTCGACCAAGTCAAGTTGACTGCAACATCCCTCATACCACACCTGGTAATTCCAAACACTGATCCGTAATTAATCATGCGTATTCATTACATCAGACATCTATTCACTGCGATTGCGTCTAGATTTTTCCAGGAATCATTAAGACAAAAAATAAACAATATTAAGGCGAAGATGGACAAATTATATAACAATGTAGGGTTATGTATCTTAACACATATACTTGAGAGAGCAAAAGGCTAATTACGGCCGTTTACAATATCTTTAGTCGAGCCTCTGAGACAATCTAAGGTGCGTTATTAGGTCAATTATATCATCATTCGCAGCATATTGCACATTAAAACCAAAGGTCCGCTACAAAAAACTAATGTTTGCAGAGTGCATATTGCTTTTGAAGCAACGACGACTGAGTATATATCAGCTCACGATCAATTGTTTGTATGTTCCCTCCATACGAATCCAGCTAAGGCGTTGCAGTTTGTTAGACTGCCAATTCCCTACACCTTCAAGGGGAGACTGCCTGTGGGCGATTGTTCTAGACGTGGCTGGTAAATGAATCACGCGAAGAGCTTCTATAGTAGCTGATCAAGCTGCGTTTGTCGTCCCCCTGTGGATTATCAATGAACGAACTTGAGCTCACTCGGCTAAATTGCGTCCGTTGATGAATATGGTGCTAACACGTGATGTTTGGTTGTCTGAATTACGTCGTGGAAATTGCCACACTGGTAGGATACATCGACAATACCTTAAACGTGGAATGCTTGAATGTTTTTAAGGCATTCAATTTCATTCGGTTGGCTCATATTTACACAAATATTGCGTAGTTGCCAACAGCTATGTACAAAATTCTCCCAGCTAGATGAGGTTTGTGCAAGATATAAAATTGCGCAAGTGTAATTATTGAAGCAGTTCGCGTTAAACACCGGTTTCCAAGGCGATACAAAGGCATAATATTCACTGCGTAGTATCATGTTAATGTAACACTGCCTTGCAGCATTGATATATGAGCAGCAACCACCGATAAAACATATATTGACTTGTGTATACCAATGACGGTCGATAAATATATTCTGTAAAACAATGTGTGAAGAAAGTAGGAAAGATACAAGAGATTGCTAGTGAATGTGAGCTACCAACCATATTACGCAGTAATAGTGCTAAATTAGGAAGAAATAGCTGTATCATATGTAATATGAATCAATTAGCGGGCGTTGTTCTGTAATAACGGATAGATTATATCACCATCTCAACGGCAACGTTATGTCAATAAACACTAATATACTTTGTTTGAGTAAGTCCCGATCCTCGCAAACTCCCCACATCTTATAGAGCAAATAATGCACTAGCAACATGATACACGATTCGCATGTGAGATGAAGCAAAGCTTCAATGAAGGGTCTTATTGTATGGTTGTTTCTGTAGCCATTTAGATTCTACACCTCAGATGGCTCTTTTCCTATATAACTGGTATACATCACTTAAATGTCAGATTAACATATGTGTTGGTTGCTTGCGTTTTATCTGGTTCCTTCATATACTCCATTACTGTACTAAGTAGCAAATTCAGCAATTAATCCTCTCAGTCAACGCAATTATCAAAAGGCCTCACCAGTCGCATTTGTTGGAATACAGTAGTGCCAGTAGTGCCAATGCTAAGCAATGTTGCTTAGTTTTTGGAGCAGAGCTCCTTCCCATCCAACGTAGAAACGGCCGCTATAACAACATGTATCATATCGAAGGACAGCAGTGATAACCACATGATCATTTTATATCGGTTTAATAGATCAAATGGCTATCGAAGGGAATAAGATAGTGGTAAATATTGTTTTCTGGGAGGAAAACGTCCCTGTAATATTGCAAAGCAATGACTGGATCACGAGAGCCTGACATGAACTATAAGGTCAGCAATAAGATGCATTGCATTGCACATATAACATGGCATCACATATTGACGCTTTACTGAGAATGTCTGAGAAGATTTAAATCAATAGTATAATGAAGTCAACTAATTATTTCGATCCAATTGCTAGCATACCAGCGATCGGATATTCAGTTGGTTTGCGAACATAGTGCCCCACTGGGATAGACTGGTTGCATAAGATTCATGAGTACTTCCCAAATAATACCGTTAAACAGAAGATAGGATTGAATATTTATACATACTTATACGAAAGGCCGCATAAAAGATTCATTCAATCGAGACAATATCATAGTGGATTTCATGATACTTTAAGAGTACCCAGTGCTACAAACGGGGTGAAAGCAATGATACAAGCGCTAGATTGCGCGCGCGAGATTGTCCACTGTGCTAGGTCCAATATAGGCGGCGTTCACCCCCTACACTTTCTGGCTTTGTTCATGTATCATGACAATTATTTATCAATCATTGCATCCAAAGTGTCTTGTTACGTCGTTGGAAATATCAAGGACAAGTGAAATTTCGTGGTAATCGAGAACTCAACAATTGTCCTGCGTTACTTTTCTTATCAAACGACGGTAAATTTGATATCTAATTTACTGCGTATGCTATTCATTTGGTCCATGGTCATAGAGTCAATGGCATTCTGGGTCGACCGTTCTGAGTGCGTACTACCTAATAAATTAAGAGAGGTAATGACATAGGAAAAACGACCTAAATAGTATATAAATTAAGTTGCCCTCTCTATTCATATGTTAATTATGCTTAAGGATATATATATATATATATATATTTTATATATATATATATATATATATATATATATATATATATATATATGTATATATATATATATATATATATATATATATATATATATATATATATATATATTATATATATATATAAAATATATATATATATATATATATGTATATACACACACATATATATATATATATATGTATATACATATATGTATGTATATATATATTTTTTATATATATATATATATATATATATATATATATATTTATATATATACATATATATTTATGTTGGTATATTTTTCTACAAAATAGCAGTAGCAGTACGGAATCAAATACAAACTAGTTTCTAGATATTGACTGATGGTGAACAAGCTCATTTACATTGAATTACTTATGTGAACGCCCTTGTTCCAATGCGCCGAATGAATATAATCAATTGTTAATATCACCTTTTCTCCGTTATTCCTGATAGATCATTATTTATTTAAACTGCTGCGTTTCGACGCGGGCGTTGATCGACAGTAAAATCTAAACGGCAGCATCACCAACGGTAGAGCTTATTTCCGTTAATAGATCCCTCAACCTTTTGCTTATCACATATAATGCAAACATGTTCAATTGTGTCTCGGCTTGTAATACGATAGCAATTGAGTAACCAAGCAGATAACCCCGCCATGTCATGCCAATAAATTATTGGCCAATATGCATAATGGCAGAATTCATCAATTAAATCATAGCATAGGACTGAACCCTAACGATCTCATCCCACACATCTTTATCTGATTAACTTATACATCACTCAAGCTTGCAATGCTCATCAGCTTGTATTCCCAACTCTGGTTGCCAAGGCACCTGTTTAATCACATATAAATTATATCAAGAACGTCGACGAATTCTAACGAGCATCGCTTCTCCCGTCGGCCGCCCTTTAGCTCTTAGACTGTGTGCTAACATAATGACGCCCTCTTTTGATCATTCATTGAAATTCAATTGGTCCATTCAAGCGTTATTGATGAAAATGAATATAATCTAGACACAGATTATCTCAAGTGTACCACTCCAAACAAGATGACTATTCGCTTGAATAAAAACGGCGCGTAGATTGGTTATCGGAAGACAACGATACATATGATTAGACTGTTATTTGGCACTTTTCATGCCCACTTTGTAAACTATATATAGCAAGACTTTAATACAAACGATAGAACACCACGCACTGAATCAACGGAATTAGTACCAAACTATTTGAGCCGTTTACATGAAAATTAGCGTACGTCTACGTTAGGGTTACTGGATGAATCCAGCCGGTTTTCTAATGATTACTTTTGTTTAATTGTCATAAGCTAATTACTCAAAAGAGTATATGATGGTCATTACAATCGATTTGTATCATGGCATGCCAGCTTGATCAATTGGTGATGTCGTAATGTCGCGACTAAAACAAATGAAATGGTCTTAGCCTTTAGAGCTTGGAACGTTGTGTTTGACTGGTAAGGGGGCACGATAAGACGTTCGGATAACAAGAAATGTTCGTATATTGAGGCCATTGTGCAAACACCGTCTGGTTCTCAATTCTATGTATCACGTATTGCCTGACTATTATGCTATGATAGTGTTTATAGCTGTTAGGAAACGGGGCTTGTTGCCTGGCTTAGCTGATTGGTTGAGTTTATTTGTATTTTGGTTTTGCGTCTCATTAGTAACTTGTAGGGCTGCTGGTTTTCGTTAACACAATGCCTTTTACATCAGCTAATCTAGTGGCATGGAGGCTCACATTGCTTCTGTAATACAGATAATCTTACTTGATCTGTCTTGATGTTAACGCACGTACAGATTTTACATTTGGACAAAGCGCACTTAGCAAAACAACTAGTCAAATTAAAAATAAGGTTCAGATGATTGATAATCTTTTTTTCTTGTTATACAAGTAACTGGCACACATGCACTGCTGGCAAATTCCACGTAGAACACAACGCTGTTCATGTATATAAATAGACTCTGTTGCAACATGTGTTTGTATTTTAGGCTAGGCATCTGGTGGTGCCATACGCCAAGAGATGGTGGCTTTTTAATATGAGGTAAACTTTTTCACAGAATTGTGCAGCAATAAATACGAATGCTTTAAACTGATAATTCAATTCTCTTGACGTTTTCCATTTCCTAAAAGTGAATAACACTTACATGGAAATAACCAGTGCTACGTATTGTAACAATTTGACTCATTTCCGCGGGAAAAAACGTGTAATTCAAGATTCGAAGATATAATCTCTTTGACAGATTATTAATAGATCGCAAGACATAGCTCCCGTATGCTATTATTGAACCCGTATTACATTTACTGTTTTTAGCGCCAGCTATGATTTAGTGTACCTACTTACAAAAAGAGTTAGAGCATCCCTTCTGACTAAGATCACCTCCGCAGGGTAACAAACGTAAATAAATTGCAAAAGCCACGATGTTGGTAATTAGGCGGATTGTGTATAACGTACATTCCACGTTCACAGTGCGGGGATTAGTTGACAGCAGTTAGTATGCAATAAATTAATTGGTCATCCTAAGCTGAACAAAACTATATCATGCTGCATAAACACAGGGCATATTTGAGTATTTCCGTTGATACATATGCAATTTCCTTTTTTAAGGTGGCGCTTGACTTCAGCAACTGTACATTATGCGATGTCGCACAATTATAACGTTGCAATGTGAGCTGTGTGTTAAGTTGACTACATTTGTCCATCTGTTTTTTTTACCTTTTAATACCGTTTGTATTATTCTGTGATGTTGGGATAGGAACGCAAGTGTTTTTATTGTTAAATAATATATGGTTACCTATGCTTGTAAAGCTGCGTGCATATAAAAACATCTTCCGGTTTATTGACAAATGTATTATTTTAAAGCACACTTCTGTCATCGGGATATCTAAATATGATAAGTTGCCCTTGTGATGTTATTTCATACCCTGCTGGTAATGATGCCTATCGGCTTGCAATGAAAACATCTGAAAGGTCCACAAATATTGCATTATCGTTTATGTATTGTACAAGCAATGCCGTGCTGCAGAAACGCGCTGCATACAGTCGCAGCTTTGCATCCCACCAAATGGACAAGGATGACGGAAAATATAAGTGATATGTATCAAAGATAATGAAACAAAGCAAATTTAAAGCTGTGCACTATGCACATCTATTGATATAGATGTATTGCGCCAACTATCTCTTCGAGTAATTCTCTTATTTAAGCATATCAAACGGATATTTCGCCTTTGATGAAGCAAGCGTGAGCATTGGTACCCCCCTAGAATATGTCTTCAGAAAGGTGTTATGGCTATTGGTCCATCACATGCATGAAACGAGGCAACTATGATGTTTATGTGATGTAGCGCAGGATCATTGAGAGTCTCCTTTGTTGTTGCTTCATTGTTCTATCCAACAAGTCCAGCAAATAAACTTATCAAACAACTCAGTCACACCAAGGAGCAGCAATACTGGACTTGAAGTAGCTATGACATCTTAACACAAATCTATGCAGCGCATAGACCATATCATTAAAGGCAGGCTGCTGAAAAAAAGAGTCACTCCCGGTTTGATACCATGGTTGAATAGAGCCACACACGCCTAAATGTGATCAATATGATAATCACAAATAGACTTCACAATTATCGTGTCAGGGTAGCAGATATTGACTTACTTCATACACTCATCCTGTATTTTGACATAACGTACAATAATCACTGCACATATCACCATCTGCAAAGGTTAATTGGGAAATTAATTAATTGATCATAGAAAAAACTTATCACACAAGAAGCTGTCATCATATTGACTGTATCGATTCCCAAGACTCGACGTGCTTTGTCGATAAACGCAATAAAATCGGTGCATCGATTATCAAATATGTCATCCACTATTTGCAGTTTGTGCCTATTAACATCCGTGTTTGTGTGTCGCAAGTTGCAACCACGGCACAACTACCACACCAAACACCCTAATGTCAATAATTGCAAGTCAATTAAAGCATACCTCTTTCTCTTTCCTGTTTAAAGCAATTTAAAATTCCACCTTATATATGGTATGTTGTCTTAGGCACCTTACTTTCCATACATTATTTGCCGGATTGATAGAAATAGCCGTTACAGACTCAGAACGATAATATGCGAATGTGTCATGATATCCCGCATTTTATTGCTAGTTAGATGTGAGGAACGAGCGAAGCTATCGCTCACCTGAAGTCGGTTTGATGCGGCGTAGTTATCGTTTCCTGTCAAAATGTGTACACAGCTTATGCATTGACAAAACAGATGCTGCTGATAATGTCACTATGGAAGCAAGTTTTTGCAATAATTGGAAATGCTCTTATCACTCCAAATATATTCATTTTTTGATTGCAAACCTACTTCATGGCGCTACTTTGTCGCTCTAATAAATAGCAGACAATACTGCTTAACACAGGCCTTGCTCCGAATCAAATCAACTCCTTCTCATGCAATGTGGTATTGCATTTATGACAAGCTCTTCTTGGTATGTACGTGCTGTGTACGATATGGATTCTGGGGCGAGAGAAGATATACCACACCATAAAAAAAATATTTCGAACTTTATTTTAATGCAGCGATTTTTGGAAGGTTTAATCGTTTAACATTGACTCTATAACATTAATTGACACTGACCCATTTGCGGTGACTTGAATACTCGCTCAACACGGACGTATTATACTTGCATTTCATTTCATATCATGTGGGTCATGATCCTTGGTATGAGATCAGATTCATCCAGCTCAGTTCCTTAGGCAGCCACCGAAAGGCTGAGACAAATATCACTACGATACTTTGTCAAAGCGCGCTATTTATAATTGCAGCAGGCGTTATTTTCAAATTATCCAAGTTAGCCCAATACCCCAATATGAAAAAAACTAATTGCCTCCAGCTACAATCTCGAAAAATCTATGCGATGAATACATAACACTATAAATGTCTCCAAACATGGAAGTAGCTGGTTGAACACACCATTTTATTTAATCGGCTAGTCAAACGTATCGAATAAACATGCGAAATAGAAATCGTATATAGGACAAATAGTATATCAACGCTCGATCGGCGAGTCGAAACCACCACTAACCACACACCCAGGCTAAAAACACTATTTGCCGATCCGTTTGTCTTTGCACATCCTTCACCACCGCCATGCTTTTCACTCCCTACTACTCACAATCATGTTTGCATTGTACTCAAATAAGCACTATTGAACGAATGATTCGATGAATGGAAATTGAAAAGAATGGTTATTTTTGTTCTCATTGACCGATTGTAATCTTTGACTTTCAGCAGGATGTACAGCCAATCAACACGCTTGGTTTTTTCTCATTCTTTTGACGTATCAATCAACATCCAAAGCAACATTACACATACTTATAGATAAAAAGCCGCTGGGTAACAGCTATTGGAGCGTGAACAATAAAATACGTGACGGACTTACTACATAAAGAGCATTAACCTCATGTGTATACTTGTCCTGCTGCCCTTTTGTAAAAGAATACTGAAACGTTATGACCAAGAGATGTTTTTTACTCTGGGTTATTTTCACACCATAGAATGGCAGTGGGTTTCTGTTGGCAGCTACATTTTTCTCTGGTGTGACAATAAGGCGTATACTCTCAATGCTATATCATACTAGACCATGAAAAGTTTATGATTCATGCTCATGGCTTAGAAAGGCATGGATTTTATCCGGCCATCAAACCATTATATGAACGGCAGCAGGATACCCGAAAGCTGAACAAAATTGCCCGACTAGCTGGCCCATGTTTTGATGGGCTTACAATAACGAAATAAACTTCGCTTGATGGAATCACTAACGGTTCACTTTTTTACCAAATGTAGAGAAAGTTCAAGAAATTACATCCGCTCAGCCATAAAACCCACTACACACGGTCAGGCTGCAGGTTTTACTGATGCCAGCAGACCGCTACGTTATGTACAATTATTTCACCATATCCCTATGGCTCAGGAGATTGGAATCGACTACAGGATTATTCAATTATACTTTCCCAAATCTTGTTATTCAATTATACTTTTCTTATCCTTGTTAGTTTTTCTTAGATAAGCCATCCTTTTTTGGTATAAATTGATGTGCTATCTCACAACCCTCGCTGGGAGTGTAATCCATCGTTTTCCAGAACGGATATTCGACCGTTGTAGGATGAATTTACGATATCCTTAATATTTTATATCGCGCATAGCAGCAGAACGCATACATACCTACATAATCAAATACAGCCAATGATGTTTGCGTTCTCAACATATACAAAAACAAATGGTAGAGTATGTTGTGCTTTGTATTTATTCAGGGGAATTATCTGAAGTCGGAAGATAAAAAAAAGTTTGTGGTGAAAGAGGATATGCCTGATCATGTGAAGATTTACTCCCTGATTAATTAATTGTCCGGCTCATGTGAATCACGTGGACGACATTTCTCTGCCAATAAGCAGCATTACTTTACGTTATTTGTGCAGAAGTGTGAAGACATTAGCCATGATAGAAACTATCGCTTCTAAAACGATTATTTATCATCCTGTCTAAATCGCACATCAAACTAAAACAATGTGTGATTTGACGATGCCATAGTTCTGCTATTGGATCTACCATGCCCGATTGCAGTGCAGACCAGCCAAAAAACAATGTTCGGTATTATGGAAAAGGTACCTTATACGTGAGCCTTATCACAGAAAGCTGCAAATGACCAGTTCAACCTGAATAAGAGCTGATGTGCAGTAAAGATGGACAGTATCAATAAAATAAAATGAATTACAAAACTGTTATTTGCATATAAAAGGTAAGTGCGATTGATAAGCACTGAACCACGATTTATTATCGTGTCTAACAGCCGATTGTTGTATGTTGATTCGTTATGTGACGCTGATTATAGCTCATAGTACGACAGTTAATCATAACATTAAGCAGACATTGTCCAGGTAACATTCGAGGCTCATAACATCATGTGCAAAAAAATATCAGTATCACAATAAATCTTGATATACATGTACTTGATGTTCCGGTTGCAATCACCTCGCGCAGTGATATATAATATTATTTATAGGTTATAACTGTTGGCATATAGCAAATGCCTATGTAAATGATCTCATGTGACGGCCAGTTGCATTTCTGTTAGGTGACGTAGTATTCTAATGCAAATAAATACCGACACAAGTCCACGTGAACGCCATTAATGTCACAATTAAGTCCTCATGGTAAATGAGATTAATGAGTATGCTGCCACAGAATGTAACACAGTCAAATGCAAACGCTGCGGTTCTATTTGTCGAGCAATATCATTTGGGTCGTAATTTTAACGGACAACGACACATATCTAACAGACCTTATAATTGTGGTAATGTTAATGTTATATAATGCAATACAGAGCAAACAGAGATCTTTAATAGCGGAAACTAATTATATGTTTGCATATTGTGTGCGGCTCTAAGGAGTGCAACTGGTTTATTCCTACTCAGGCGAGACAAAAAGGAAATACATGCCACGGCACCTGCAGTATAACTCAAATATGCTGGCAACAGCATGCTTCCATGTCGAGCATGCTTAGCGGTTTTACATTCACAGTTGTTTGATTGTTTGATAGCGGAAGCATTTGCATAATCTGTGTTAGTTTATTAATAGGTCTGTGATACTCAGCGCATATTTGGAAATATCAATGATAAGGCTATTAAGTGGTATATAGGGTTTGAAATACGTGTTAATCAAAGTGAGATTGCGTAAGTTTATAAACTGCATACCTAGCCCATTAACGGATATGAATAAAGGTGTTCGCATCACTCGCAATATCGCACACCGATGCAGCCCGTATGAAGTTATATATGCATTGATCAATATTCCACAAGCATCTCAGCGGCCGCTTGGCATTCGTAAATGATAGATTATAATCATACCTGCGCACCTCGCAATTCCTGATTTATATTGGTAGCAACAAGCAACTCGGTTGGCGTTGCATTGGTGTGTGTAAGCCACATCTTGATAGTGAGAATAAAACACATAAAAAACAGAGATGATTCCATGATTGCCTTTTACGTCCCATTATATGGGTTGTCACTTATGTTTTCAACGTAAGTCAAGAAGAGTCTATTGTATCGTACATATTATATCGATGGATTGTGGAAATTTTACCCCAAAGTTTAGTTTGCAGTGCGATCTTTCATATGCAGAGCAATACGTATGTGCATTGCTAGAGAATGACCGAATCATTAGACCGGGAAGCAAGCTTCATATTTTATTCGAACGATCAGGCCAAGAAGTTTTTTTGCAGTAAGTCCATTCACTTCCGTCCATTGTGTTACCTGACAACACATACCTTTCATCCAGCCATCAAGAGACCGATACGCGATTAGTCGTTAAGTTGACTAGAGCTGTGCGTGATTTAATCAGCATTACTCGCTTGAATGGCTAAAGAATAGCGGGTGAAAGCGCCAATATGCTATAACTTAGCACACCCAAGGTAATATTTTCCACATGATCTAGGGACACGTGTTACTCTCAATCAGCAAAAAAGATTAATCTATCCGTTACTGCTAGGTGAAACGACACAAATTAGGTGCTGAAATAATCTATACCGAGAAGGGGAATTTATAGCGGAGCGATAGTAGTTAAAGTGATACATCAATGTCAGCAACCGATTGGTATTTTCAGTTGAAAAGATGAGGATGGCTTCCTGAGCGCGGCGCCAATCTCGTCTGACTGTGAATTTATTAGCTTGGCTTTGCTTTTAGTCAATACATAGAGTGTCTGCAACATCTGGTTCATTACCTTTCTCGCTAAGGCCATGTAACAAACATTTCACACGTTACTGATCCATCGTACTTTTACGTAGATTTTGCTGGTTTGCCTAGAGCACAAATAAAATATAATTGACGCGCATGGTTTTTATTCGGTCAAGATAATAATGATCAAGCCAAGTAATAGTTTTTGTATTCTAATAAATGTCTCATTGATGACACGCACCTCGTAAGTAATGCAGCAATGGCAACAAATTTGCGTTTAAAAACTAAAAGGTTTTCTGCAAAACATTATATTATCAGAGGGCACAATGCTTTTATCAGCTCACTATTAATTGTATGTCTATTCCCTCCATACGAATCCAGCTAAGGCGCACAGTTTTGTCCTTAAATGGATTTTCATGGTGATGATAAATGCACCTGACGGTTCTTAGAAGGTAAAACATCATATGCTTGATAGATGCCGTGCAACCTTGTGCTCTATCAACATGGTTCTCGAAACCACATATTGAGTGATACCGCGATTTGGGAGTTGCGCCGTGTAAATAATGCATCGTTACATTTTCTATCGAAATGTCAGGAACAATGTTTTTCTCTTTTCACATAAATTGGAATTATTATGGTTGCATCTAGCAGTTGGATGTTGTGTAATATTTGTACTTGTTTGTCAAACGTACGCAACAGTAACAACTCATGTCTATTAAGGGCACAATACTGAATCCAGAATGATAGCAAGACGCGGGGTTTCAGACTGTTATAAATCTGTCATTTTCCAACATTATTTGTTCAGCTTTGACTGATAACATATTAAGTATACCACAGAATACCACCTGCATCCCAAAAATATTGAGCTATTTCATCAGGCTATTCTGGTGTCATCTGTAGCTATATGTACTTGCACCAACATCAAATGTTACACATATCAATTGATATTGTGTTTGCCTGTTAAAGTGAGGGTGATACCAGGCTGGGCAAATTATGTTCATATTGGCACGATCCGTACGTACATTACTCAAGCTCGACAAAGGCACTGGATAATTTGCGTGCTTTTAAAAGTAATCATGTTCCTATATCAATGAGGTCACATTAATTAATTTACGGAGAGCCCAAAATCTGTAGTTGTGCTTAATTTGTACACACAATGCCCAGATAGGCGGTAAGTAAAGATGAGCGATTATTATTCCATTCCCCATCTTTCAGCCTTCTAACAAGGTTCGTTATGCCGCTGGTGTTCAGTCAATTTGTTTGCTGAATGGTTCATAACAAAACCAGCAGATACTTCGTGGAAAAATAGACAATGAAAGTGTCACAATAAGAGTAAAGCTCCCATAATAATCAACTGAATTGAGGGTAAGCTTGAATATATTAGTGCATCGATTAAACAACATGGTTATATAGGCGTCGCAAGTCTGACATATGTGATGCCCTTTATTGTGCTTGGGAGGGCAACCTAGGGTAAAACTGCGATAGAAAGGAGTTATTAGTCATTATTGCTTTTGTTAACATAATTCAGCTGGTGTCATCCAATGCAGCTTAATGCAAAGTGAACTATATTGTGCACTATATCATGTTACTCAAGAGATCATTACAGCTATGTCAATGCATTACCATAACAACGCATGTCAGATTTACATTGATAATGGCGATATTTATTCATTGTTACCAGCAACTATTAAGTCACCTTTAATACATCTATGTGGATATCAGTTGGAATGGACAGCCAAGTGACGCTGACACCGTATTCCATCGAATTGTCCTTGCTATGGCCTGCAGATAAGAGGGAATATTCCACGAGCTGATCCTTAATGATTACACATCAGAGCCAAAATGAGCGAAAGTGAATATTGCCCGCAGATATATCGATGCAATTTGCGTCCTATCACTGGAGAGATTGAATTTCCAGACCCTACTTATTCGCATCCGTAATACCATTCATATCTGCATCCTTATCAATAAGGGTACAATACACCCAGGCTTAGCGTAAGTTATTTGACATTGCGTTAGAGGTATAATAATACCTATCATACCAAAAGTAATATATTAAATATGAAACCGGCAGCACACGCTAGCAGTAAATCTACAGCATCCGTGTTTGATGTGGCTGCAAAGCATCACGGACAGAAAGCCGAGTGTGGTTTCGTATTTTTGTTTACCATGCCAATTCTATCCTGATAAATGTTTTACACCAGCGTCTGTAACGAGTATCCATAAAGCGTATTACGGATCGCCTTTAAGTTGCTGCATAAAACTAAAATGGGTTGTTTGAAATGACAAAGACACTATGAGGTAGTGCAGACAAACAACGTGTCATGGCACATCATTCTCCTGATCGTACGGACCAAGTTCATCATCGATCATACTGATAATATGAGTCACAACAATATTCCCCATGACCATTACCTTTATCAATTGTCCGTTAAAAATCATAATGACAATGCATGTGCAAATGACCAATAAATGCCATGCTGTATGGTTTTGTAAGCGACGACTTAATAATGAAGACGTTGAATGGTTAAGTTGGAAATGTTTTATAGCCCTCCTCAATGCACCCTGTACCTTTCATACATTCATTGCCTCGGATTAATCGCAATCGTAAATTAAGCAACTTTGTCATAGAACAGCACGATATTGTCGAGGTTTAAAAGCGTGAAATGGCTAGATGATGCTTTTAACTTTACATCGCTTTATTCTAAAACTTTCCTCCTACGAAATCACTGTCCTCGCATTGAAGACATAACGCTTAGTTATGGATACTGGATAAGTGCAACTCTTTGTGCGTTAGCGCACGGCGCACATTATGGTATTACGTATGAGGGAAGCCAATAAGAGATTACCTCCCCTTTGCATAAGCAAATACATCGAAAGGCTATTCAAGAGCCCACCATCACACCTGCGGTAAATGGGCGCAGTCTAGAGAAAACCATATTCATCGTTATAAAATTATTGCAATGATGAGTATCGCAGATATCTTATATCGACAAGTCAGTCACATGGGCTGAACCGCCATATTAGATCCACCTTCCCGGGATGTTATATTTGGCGGATATTATTTTCGTTTTCACAGGATATTCATTTCATATTTATGCGCACCGAATCATACACCTGGTACTCATCATAAATAGCTCCAAAGGCAATTTGATTATAACCTCAGTCAATTAATTGATAGTAACAGTTAAACATGCTATGCGTCACTTGTCCTTTGTCTTTATTATTAATTAGTAGTTAATGCTTCAAAACTACCAGATAAAACATTATAAGGGGTTACTAAGCAGGGTTGATGCAATCTATGGTCAATGTACACTGGGCTTGGAATATAATATTTTCATTGTCGATTCATGACAATATATGTCCATTTTTAGTATTGTTATGTACACCAGACCCGTTTATGACATTCTCTTGTAAATCGAAGCCCCTTTTGCCTGTGCTGTGTCCGTGTTTATCGCAAATAGACTCACATCTTAATCTTGGGCATCACTTAACCGACTCTGTTTGATTATCCATAATGGCGGGCTTTGCGATCACTCAACTGGCTGGCTGAGCACATAAGCATAAGGTCTATCATACCCGCGTAGCATTCAGGTATACCGCTCTCGTTAGAAATGCACTCATCTCTAAACAAGATAGAGATAGGGCTTCAGCCTGGCGTTCGAACTCACCCGATGTAAGATTAGTTTGATTTATTAACCCCAGCAATTGCTATTTCTAGTGATCTATACATTCAGCGACAGCAGCGATTGACCCGTGTGGATATATAATGTATTACAAGCAAATGCGTATGCAAAATAGTTTTTGTGACACGTTAATATAAAAAAAACAATCGGCTTGTATTTCTTTGCTCTATATATTTGTTCATGATCTCGATGGGGCAAACATAAACACTAATTTCTAAGCAGTGAGCACATACCAGTACGTCAACTAAGCACCATAACTTCATTGCTTGCACTGAACAACGACCCGCATTTAAACTCGCGCAAACAAGTAATCATTTTTTATTCCTACGGCGAGAGAACTCCAATAAATCACTTATGGTTTAACATTGATCAATCGTTGTACTTGCGTACTTCGGTCTCACCCACTCACGATGATAAACCACATACGGCATATTCAGGATCAATGAGTACACTATAGCTTTTTTTAGATAGCTTCATGTACAGTAATTGCTACACTCACAGTAACATACGTCATTCTTGGGCAAATTACAAAGTGGGATTCATAGGTTGTTTTTATATCATAAAACCAGTTGTGCGATGGATGTTTGGCTCTGCATACATCATGTTATATATGTGCGTGCTTTGCGTTCAGATTAAACTGTTTATTTCCACATGTGCAGCCGGTTCCAGTTACATCTTGGGAAAGATTTAGGCAACTCATATATTTTATTAATATCTAGCTTTGGTGTTGAAATATACCGCAGCTGGTATCAATCCTCCGGCCGGATATTTGGAATACCTCAAGCATCTACCAGTATCATTATTTGTACTTGACGTAAATGGCATATTAAAATGAATGTGTTAGCTCTGCCTAAATTGGTTCCAAACCTTCGTATTGGGACTGATGTCTAATGCTCCATTCGGCAAGATTAACATCAGCCAATCGCAACGCGGCGAGCCACATGAAGTATCATTTAACAGTGCTAGAATATATCTGATGTATATTTCCCTACATCACATTACATATTACATATTGAAATTCTTTTGCACATATTACTCTGATCTGTTGAATTGCCCAAATGATCATTTGTACAACCGTAGCTGTGCAGGGGTAAAGCGTCAGGACATCCGCGCCATGATTTGTATTCTGCAACGGAGTGACAAGGGACAGTAGTGTACAATGCAACTGCATTTTCCACCGTCTGTCCGAGAGCAGTCCTTAAAGGGTTAATACAGTATAATCGCACTCAATATCAGATAGTTCGTGATTCGCCAAACGTTCACTGTAAATAACCGCAGATGGTGCCATGAAAATGCATATTTCGACGGTCACTTTGAGTTTCTAATTTAACCTGATTACAACGTTCCTCCATGATCAACAGCGAAAGTTAATCCCGTTTTTTTGACAACTAGCTCAACTCAAAATTAATCCTCAGCAGCAAGTCGGCATGACTATAATGGAAAGTAAGTGTAAGTTTATTAAGTGAGTATGCAAATGTGCTATTACCAAGCCTTGCACACAGATAAAAGTTTATGGACCGATCATGTGACCTCGGGTTACAGTTTGGTGCCTTATTACCTGTGATCTAATACGCAATATATATAATATTTTACCGTCTCTCGTTGTCGGGATGTCCTAGACTCAAAGCAAATGCTACGCAAAAGCACGATAATTATGTCCTATGTGAATCAACATGATGCAAATCAAAAGTTGCATTGTCACAAATCATCGTACATTGTTCTTCAATCGATAGCACATATGTATGATCCCCTGATTATGTTTACATAAGCGATGTATGACAATTACACTTTTGTCTTCTTTGCTTGACGCTGATGGTTACATTTTTTACTTGCATGGCATGACTCTTTAATCAATTGGTGAAGTTGTTTGCTACCGTGCTTTTGCAATTAAGAATTCGAAAGTTTGCTAGGTAGCATGGTAACCAGAGGTTAAGAATTTCGAGGCAATTATGCAAACACCGTCCGGTTTTCAAATCCACATGTCACGTATTGCCTGACTATTATGCTATAATAGTGTTTTTAGCTGTTGGAAACGGGTCTCGTTGATAAGCTTTGCTGATTGCCCGATTTTGCTTCTCATAGACCTAGTGTTGCTTGTTTTCCTTGAAATAATACCTTTAACATTTACTTTTCTAGCGGCTCGGAGACTTACATTGGTCTGTAATACCGATATATGTGATCAATGCGCTCATCACAAATAGACTCGTGTTATTCACAATTATCGTGTCCGGGTCGCAGATATTGATTTACTTTAGACACCCATTCTGTATTTGGACTTAATGTACAAGTAAGTTCCATCACTTGTAAGCGGTGATGGCAAATACAAGATGGATAATCACCGCACAAATCTGACAGTACTGATTCACAAAACTCGACGTTTTTTATCGGTGAACGTAATAGATTCGGTGCATCGATTAAACATATGTTTAACCAGTATTGGCAAAAATACCATACCAAACACCCTAATGTCAATAATTGCAGGTCAATTAAAGAACACTTCTTTCTGTTTCTTGTTTGAAGCAATTTGAGATTATGCACCCTGCATACTATACATTATTTGCAGGGTTTATACAAATTGGTATTAACAACTCAAAACGATGATATGCGAATGTGCCATAATATCCCGCGGCATTTTATTGCTCGATAGAAGTGACGAACGAGCAAAACTATCGCTCACCTGACTTCAGTTTAGATGAAACACATCACACATGAGACGAGTTATCGTTCAGTCCAAAACCCGTACACAGCTTATACATCGACATAATAGATATTGCTGCTACTAATTGCACTATGGAAGCAGGCTTTGGCAATAATTGGAAAAGTTCTTACCACTTCAAATGTATTCATTTTATTATTGCAAACCTACGTCATGGCGCTACGTTGTTCCTCTAATAAATAGCACACAATACTGCTTAACACAAGCCTTGTTCCTCTCTCACATGCAAAATATGCAGCATTGCAGGTCATCGTCCTTTTGGTAAATACGTGTTCTGTGCGATATCGATTCTGGGGCGAGAGAGGATAGCCAACACCACAAAATAATAATTCGAACGTATTTGAGTGCGGCAATTTTAGGAAAGTAAAAATCGTTTGACATTGACTGTATGAAATATTTCGAAGGTATTGCACTGTAAATATTACCAAACTGGGCAGCAGCTGGTCGAACACACCAGTCTTTGTCATTGACCGATTGTAGCTTTTTATTTTTGAGCTACAACAGATTGTGCACCCAATCAACACGCTTCACTGGGAGTGTAATCTATCGTTTTTTAAACCGGATATCCGATAATTGTAGTATGAATTGAGCCGAGCCTTATTATGTTATGTCAAGGCCATTTACATGAGAATATGAGTGCACTATGCCTACTTGTAAAAGACAGTATATCTGATATTGCTGGTTTGTATGGCCGCCGCGAGATGTTCTCAGCCCATAAAATCATGTGCAAACAAAATAACAGTTTATCAGTTTCACAATAAATTATAGCCTGTGCAACTCCTGTATTCAAGATTTTTTGTACTACTTCATTCGAATTTTTGTAGCAATTAGCAGACAATCGCGATGATCATGATATCATACTGGTACTGCCGAGAGTAATATATAGGTTAGTCGGAACGCTAATGCCGCGAAAATGGTTTATATAAGTCTAAATATCATTGATTGAGTAGTAGGAACCTTGCAAATAGAGAATCTCACGTAACAAGTGTGGATCAAGTCTACCGTACTGCTCGGATATCGCTACATTTAATCTTGTAAAACATGTACATTAAATTCCAATTACAATTACCACGCGTAGTGATATATAAGAGTATTTACAGGTTGTATCTGTAGGCATATAACTAATGTCTATGTTATTGATCGTATGTAACGTGTAATGGCATTTCTATTAGGTGACGTTGCCTTTTGATCCAAATATATACCAACACACGTCTACATGAACGCTAATAAAATCACTATTCAGTCCTCATTGCAAATGAGGATAATCAATATGCTGCCACAGAAAGTAGCCCAATCAATCGCAAGAGTTACGGCTCTATTGGTCAGAGCAATTACATTGGGGTCGTGATTTCAACGAGCAACGACACATATCTAACAGACCTTATAATTTTGGTAATGTTAACGTTATATAAGACAATACTTAGCCACTTTTGCAATCCCTGATTGATATTTGCAGCATCAAACAACTCGATTGACGTTGAATTGGCCTGCGTAAGCCACAGCTTGATAATGAGAACAAAACACAGGAAACAGAGACGATTTCATAATTGTCCTATACGGCTAATTAGAATGGATGCCGTTTATTTTGTTAACGTAAGCCAAAAAGAGTCGATTGTTTCTTACATATTTTGTGAATGCATTATGAAAATGTTACCACCAAGTTTAGTATGCAGTGCAATCCTTCATATGCAAAGCAATACATATTTGCATTGCTAGAGAATAAACGACACATATGACCAGGAAGCAAGCTTCATATTTTCGTCGAACGCTCAGGCCCAGAAGTTTGTCTGCAGTAAACCATGACTACACTAGAACTGCACCTTTTACAAAGTCCATCTATTCCCGTCAATTGTGTTACCTGATAACACAGACCTTTCATCCAACCATCAAGAGACCGATACGCGACTTTCTGTTAAGCTGACCAGAGTGTCGCGTGATCTAATCTATCATTACCCGACCGAATGGCTAAAGAATAGCGGGTGAAAGCGACAATACGCGATAGCTCAGCGTACCCGAGGTAATATCTTCCGCATGATATAGTGTTACTCTCAATCAGGATAAAATATGAATCCATCCGGTGCTGCCCGATGAATTGACAAGAATTATTTGCAGAAAGAATCTATACCGAGACGGGGAAATTATAGAGGAGCAATAGCTGGTCAGAAAGTAATACAACAATGTCAACAACCAATACACACTCCAGCGCGTGGCACCAATCTCGTCTGACAGTAAATTTATTAGTTTGGTTTTGCTCTTTTGGTCAATACATAGAGACCGACGGCAGAGTGTCTACATACTCTAGTCCACTGGCTTTCTCACTAACGCCATGTGTCAACGATATCACACGTTACTGATCCATCGTACTTTTTCCTGGATTAAACATTTTGGCTTACCTAGCGCATTAATCAAATATGATTAATATTCATGGTTTATTATTCAGTCAATGTAATAATGTTATTTATTGCACTAGATTAATATACATACATGTATCTTAATATATATATATATTTTATATATATATATATATATATATATATATATATATTTATATATATATGTATATATATATACATATGTACATATATTATTATATATATATATATAGAATATATATATATATATATATAGATATATATATATATATATATATATATATATATATATATATATATATATATATATATATATATATATATATATATATATATATATATATATATATATATATATAGTTGTATTTCTATTAAATAAGCAGCTTTCCTCTCAACGGATAGGTACAGGTGCGGAAAAATAATGTTAATGAAACAACAAATCCTGAAGGCTGGGGCAAAAGGGTTAGGTGCAATATTTGAACGATACCAATACTGGTCCGCTCGTATCGTGTGTATATGATTTGCTATTCATCGCTAAGTTCAGGTCGGTAATAAGTAGTTCTAATTTATGTACCCGTGTTCTGATGGGATGCATAACTGTCCATACCAGATGTTATATTTATTTTGAAGCTCAGCCACGACCGTACCTTATACTCAACTCCCCAACATGTTAATTGTTCAATAACTCATTGACTTATTTACAGAATGAGTTGGCGGTCGAATTATGGCAGGGAACAGGTACGAAGCAAATATCAGCTCTGACGTTGATGAAAACCCCGACAACTGCTGCAAAGGCGACTCTCTCATTCCATGAAAAATGCAAGAAAAAGTGTGGCACACAGATACATCACATCCAGCCCCACCATCGAATACGTTTCATAGCAACCAAAATAAATGGTTTAACGCTAACACTCGTAAGTGTAAACGGTCGTCTCTGCAGTCAAAAAGAATATCCGTTTGCTTGTTTTTTTTCTGTTTGCCATTAATATCCCTTGAATGTGTGCTTGGGGATTGCATTATCCACAGCACTTGCCCTCAACATTGCATATGTTGGAAAGGCAATTAGCAACATATATCGTTGTACAATTATTGATTTGGCCATGAGGGTCCGGGTAACTTCAATTGTTTCCCGCTGATCAAACCAGAACCGTGTTGTTACCAATCTCACAGGAACAGTTGCGAAAACGCGCAACATTACCACCGGACAGCCAACCATCCTCACCCCACCGGTAAAACACAGCCTTATGCGGGAAAGAGGGACTTGTTAGGTGTCTGACCCGGCCGCAGTACTCGTAATATCAGCTACCTGCTCATGGTTAACAAACACTCACCTGTGATCGACTTTAAGATTGCTTAACTTGTTAGATTGTGCTTTGTTAAGCTTAATTCCATGTCATTTACGTGATAATCAACCTCAACACTGCTCTCTACTAAAACCTCCATGTAGCGTCCGATCTAGTCAATTTCAACCTGATTAATTTGTGAGCTGCCGGAATTCCTGCTATCACTCTTTTTAGGCCAATAGCTCTCTGGTTGTGTATATCAAAATTCACATAAATTACAGTGCATGTGCACTCAATCACGGCAAATGTCTAGGGTAGGTAAACCTTTAATAGGTCACACCAAGGATTATTTAATTACGATCGAGACATTTAGCACTTAGGATGGGGTGTAGCGAGGCTTTACAGACTGAGCGCGGGCGACCATGCATGACGCACCGCACATGGGTGTCACCCTCAGATTGTTCATGCTTGGCAACATTTTGGGTGAATATAAGCACTCATATTTTTGGTGTATTGTGTAGAGGTATTCCAGGGCCTCTATACTATGTACTACTTAGGTATACTTCCAGTCCCTAGGCCTAGTTATAGCACTCCCTCCCAATAGAGTGAAGGGTTTAGGTTCGGTGGGAAGGCTACATGGACAACCCAAACTCTAGTGGACGAATTAAGATAACTAAGATAGGACAAGGTTGTGCTTGAAATCTTCGTCAGAGATCTTCTAAACGGTAAACGCGGTAGATTTTTGACCTGCAATCGTATTTAACTTGCTGTCGGCTATTACTTCAGTAGACTTCTTGGCTTTGATAACGGGTCTGATCTCGGGGTCTATAACTACACATGCTGCGACAATGTGGACAGCAGCACCCCACTCGTTACACATTTGTTGCAACCAAGTATTGCACAAAAGGTCATAATGCATATGCGAAGATTAAACCACGTCTATAACGCAATATTTATTATTAAGATTACGCTGGCCACGAAGCTTTAACTAAAAAAATCAAGGTTCCCGGGTTTGAACGATTGCAAATGAATTGGTTTTAATCATCATATGATTGTAAACAGGTGGTCAGAATCATAGATCATCATTTGAATTTGTTGATCATTTGCTCGTTCTCTTGTACAATATAAATGCTGTGAGCAGTCTGTCGGCTACCGCTGGGGTTACAATGTAATACCTTTAGACATAATGAGCAGTTTTTTTAACAGATTTTGCTAAAGCTTGACCACCCCATGCGAACGATTTGTGAAGCATACTCTCACGCGACGATGAATAATTGCTACTGGTAAGTCGGTTCGAGATTAACGATTCAGAAGAAGGAGCAAATTCTGCACAGGTAGAAATATATACATCAATGTTTCGCATGTCACTCATTAATGTTCCTACTGCCTGTTTAACCATAAACACTAACGAAAGCCGATCCGACCTAACAGTATATAATAAACCTTGGCTTTGGCAAGTTATACTCCTACAGCCTTGAGCTGCTAATCAAATATATGTCAGCGACTGATGTTTTGATATCAAAGGTGTGTTATTAATTTAAGTGACAGATTTTACGCGAACCTAAAACATAAAAGCAAATGTATAGAGTGATATCAGGCATTTATTTTGCAATCAAGAAAATATATTTGGCTGCAAGGCCTCAACGTAAATGAGCCCGATGTAAGGTTTCAAGATAATAACAGGCTGATGGCTCGTATTGTTATTGCAAGGAATCAAACTTTGCTGCTTCTGTGTGCGTTTTGTAACTAAGCCTGTTTAACATGTGACATGTAATGCATTTACATACACAAGAGTAGTAATACAGTAACAAGTTTATTCACGACAAATCATCCTTATGGTTTCCGGAAGATAGCTAATGCGAATGTTTTGCACGTTCACTTTTAGTTGTAATGCTGCACTAACCGTGGCATTGTCATCAGGCTTTCTTTTCGTGTAAAATGAGCGCGACTTCCCATCCTGTTATTGGGAATGGCGTTTTTGTTACAGCAAATTGCCATTGTAGCCTTGGAACCCTCTGAGTCAATCGAAGGTGAGTTATTATGTCAAACTCATCATGCGCAGCATATTGCACAGGAAAACTAAAGGTTCGCTATATAAACTTATGTTTGCAGCGGACATACTGCTTTTGAAGCAACGGCGACTGAGTATAAATCAGCTCACGGCTAGATGTATCTCTTCTCCCTCCATAGGAATCCAGTCAAATCGTTGCAATTGTTTAGGCTGCCAATTCGCTACTTGTCCAAGGGAAGACTGTCTGAGGATGACTGTCCCAGACGTGGCTGGTAAACCAATCAGTAGTAGCTGATCAAGCTGCGTTGGTCGTCCCCCTGTTGATTATCAACAAGCGAACTGAAGTTCACTCGGCTATTTGGGTTATGTTTGGGAAAGCTCCCTGCTTGTTTAATGTTTCTTTTAATTGCATTGTACGTGTGCGCGTTTCCTGGTGCTCATTTAGTTCATTGACTTAAATATATAATTTAACGCAGATCTGCCATAGCCACCCTGACAATGCGTCCCGTTTGTATAGATTGCGTCCGTTGAGGAATATGGAGCCAATACGCTATGTTTTGCTGTCTGAATTACGTCGTAAGAATTACCACACTGGTATGTTACATAGAACAATACCTCAAATGTGTAATACGTTAATGTTTTTAATTCGATCAAATGTCACTGGATTGGCCCATATTTACACAAATGTAGCTTAGTTGCCAGCAGCTATATAGAAAATGCACCCAGCTTGATGAGGTTTATGCAATTGTCGAGGCAAGATATATGACTGCGCACGTGTAGTTATTGAAGCAGTTGTCATTCAACCTCTTTTCTCCAGGCGACATAATGCAGTATATTCACTGTGTAGTATCATGTTGATGTAACACTGTCTTGCAGCATTGATATATGAGCACTAACAAACGAAAAAACATTAACTGGCTTTTAAAACTACTTCCATGTGTTTAACAATGGCGGTTGATCAAAATATTCTATAATACAATATGTGCAGCAAGTACATTTATAGTGTACATTTATATATAGTTATATATATATATATATATATATATATTTATATATTTATATATATATATATATATATATATATATATATATATATATCATTTATATATATATATATATATATAAATGTATATATGTGTGTGTATGCATGTGTGTGTGAATGTGTGTGTATGCAGTTATTCATACGTTGATAAGTTCCGCAACTTCCCAAATGTTTGTTTACTGCTTGCCAATACCGTGACCCTTATGATACCTTCAGACCACTTTATATATGTCCCTGCCATCATGTGTAATTTGCTGCTTCGTAATCAGTCCATGAAAGTCTCTTTTAAATGATACATTTCTATGTTACATTTTGCGACAGATGTCAATCATGGGCTCTGGGACTTTGTTTGGCTGCCATGAATTGATATTTATGTCAGTCAAAGCATTTCCTCCCATTTATCAAGCACCTCAGGCTGTATTACCTTTCGTTAACAATAACTTGCTTAACTGTATTGCTGAGCTTCCAAATTACTTGTTCCAACACAGACCTTACGATCAGTTATATGCTCTATAAATATCTCTGCATGACAAGGCTGGCAGCGTGTGACGTGAATATTGAAAAAAACTATAGGAAGGCTGCATCACATAAGTAGCTGTCTGGGCCATAGTCGATTGGTTTTATCGTGATTTAATGAATGATGTTTGTTTGTAACGGCCATTATTTGGTAAGTATGCCATGATTACCACCGACTCAAAAAAAAATCGTGAGTACATTATTCCAACTAGCCGCGATAGAAATCGAATACAAAAGCAAGGTTGTAGTTTTCCATGTACTACATGAATATGTAGCAACACGGGTTGAAATATATGATATCACGTACTGGTGGTTTATCGAACATCAGTTGATATTATAAACTGAGCCACCATAGGCTACATTCAAATATGTATTACTCTTATATGACCATAGAAATGTGAGTTTGTTTTCCACAATTCGTAAGTGGCATTATAAAAAATCGGTTATTGACGTTTTATGAGAATGGTGTTCAATGAATTAGATTTCAACAGTAAAACGTAAGTACGATGCTATCTCTATCGTTTTCGTCACTTTCTTCATCATCAAACAGCTTGCTAAATATGTATTGATTATAGTCGGACTAGGTTGCTAAACCAGCGTGTTTGCTGTAAGGTGAGGATTGCATTGGTAATTTTCCATTTGTGCCAGTTCATTTGTAATGCCGTCCGTGTGTATTTGGTCACGTTCGGGAAATCCATCTGGTAATTTGTTGCGGAACGAAATCATGCGTTTGGCTGAAAGGCAGGAAATCCAATTAGATCAATCATTGACGAATCTATGTCGGATATTAAGCATTTCCCATGGCTTATCCATAATATAACACCGTTAACCTCTCAAAAGACAAATCAATCCATTTGTACTGTAACCACTTTCCCTTTGGGGTCGAGATGTTTTCCTCAGACATGGGCCCTTTAAATGCAAAAGACATACATTGGTTATTTCCAAGCGCAACTATCCATCACATTACACACCGCAAACGACGCAAATGGGCCGTTCTACGTCTATGACATTGTAGATGATAACGGACATTCTCAGTTTGCCCTTCTATTAAGACAGAAGTTGTTGCTTACATTGCCATAGGAACTTCATTGTGAGTATTGCGTAGATATATATTAACCGTTTCGACGTGGGCATTGATCGGCAGTAAGATCCAAACGGTTGGCAAAATCAACGGCAGAGCATTTTTCAGTGAATAGATCACTCGACCTTTGGTTTATCGCATCTAATGCAAACGCGCTGCATTTTGACACAGCTTGTAATGCGATAGCAATCAAATAACGAGCAAATAACCACGCCATGTCATTACAGTGAATTATAGGCCAATATGCGTTATGGCACACGCCAAAGTCATCCATTAAATCATAGCACAGCAATAAACTCTTGCCATCTCATCCAACACATCTTTATCTGATTGACTTCACGCAGGTTGTGAAATGCTGAGCAGCTTGTCAACCCAATTCTGGTTGCATAGGTACCTATTTAATCACATCAAAATTCCTTTCCATCAAGGAGGCCGATAAATTTGAATGAGCATCGCATCTTCCGTCGACCACTCTGTGGCTCGTAAACTGTGTGCTAACGTAATGACATCCTCTTTTGATCATTCATTGAAATTCAAATCGTCCATGAAAGATATATTGATGAAAATGAATATCCCCTAGACATGGATTATATTAAGCATAAAAACTCCATAGGTATATGATTGCAAAACGATGCCATGTGGACAAAATATGTACATATGTTTTGATCAAAGCGATATGTTTTTGAGCTAAACCTATGAAATAGATGATATATTGTTTGATGAAACATAAACATGGTCAATCCATTGCTGCATATTGTTGTCATGTATCACGATCAAACCAGAATCACGGTCCGAAACGTTCCCTTATCTTGTATAAAAAGGCAAATGTATGCCGTAGTATGCGCATGCAAATTTACCCATTTATCTGCTATCGGCGCAACAACCGAGTAATGTAGTAGTGCTTCTGAGAATTAATGCTCATATTGTTATAAGAATTAATATTATAAGTGACGATCGTAAACTCAAAGCATGATCGTAGTTTCATGAACTAACCATTACATACACAATGCGCCGATCTGTCAGTTATATTCATTTTGGCATTATTCATTAGCTCCATCGTATTCCCAATATCTTACCGAGAGTGGTTTAATAAGCCGTTACTGAATTACGATTAAACTGGCGAGTTGTCTATGTGCTAATGTCTATCGGGTTTAGCAACAAAGACAATTTGCAAGTACAAATATGTGCAACCGTAGCGCTTTTTTTTTAAATGCGCATATGGTCTTTTTACTCTAGATAACAGTTAAATAGTATGAAATATTACGTCAATTTGAATAAAAAAGGAAATGGAAACGTTTATATATATATATATATATATATATATATATATATATATATATATATATATATATATATATATATATATATATATATATATATATATATATATATATATATATGTATTATTGCTCTATTACTCGATATGATTGCTATTAGTAAGCTTCTGGACAATTGCATCATTTTCTAGAAGCAGTAGAATTGTCCTTTTAGTTATTCATCGCAAATTGTCGTCCTGGATATAGCACAAAATGATGAACTGTATTCCCATGTTGACCCTTCATGGCATTGAACTTTGCAAATCGATTGGTAAAAGTGGGTTGTATTATGTGTTGCCACATAACAATATTGCGCGTGGGAAGGTTGATGAAGAACAACGCACTAGCAAATATATTTATCAATCAAAGGTATGGAAATTAACGGAACCGGACAAGACCAGCGACAATGCCTTTGTTGCTGTTCTTGATGTTCAAGCAGCATATGCAGAAACGCACCAAGTGACATTTGCGACGTCGTACAAAATAAATTATTGTCTGCGCATATGCTAAAAAGTAATTACTTTTTGCGTTTGGGGGTTTGAAATAAAGAACTTGAAAGCAGCCTACACAGAACATAATATATTTGATTGCTTTGGCGACTTGAAACAGCGCCATCATAAGGAATCATAGTCAGTTTTATCACTCCCTTATCGCATGCGCATGACATCATCTATCGTATGAACCTCGCTCCAAACTAACCTAGTAAGCTGCTCCAGTGATGATGTACTTTGCACTTTCGCTATGTAGGTGTCATGAAGAGGAGCTCATCTACAAATTGGAGAGGATAACTATAGTCATTCATGCCGGCGTTACATTTTAGAGAAATTATTTCGGATCACAATGTCAGCGTTTTACCGGAGCCTGTCATAAATTCGACGATACATTCAAAACCAGCCTGCCCAAGTTACGAGTTGGAATCACAGAATCAAATGAACCTCAGTAATTCAGCTATATATTAATAATAACTCGCATGCATGCTTACGGCTTGTTTAACATTAAGGTTTGGCTAAGTTCACATAGTGGTATGATCCTACAGCAACCTCGTTGTTTAAGGGTTGACTGTTAGCCCCAGAGTGTCGCTCCCTCACGTGGGTTCTGGCAAAATTCAGAATATCAATACATTAGACCCGGAAGAGCGGTATTTTAACGACATGAAGGGAATATTCACTCGCAATTTTCTGAGGATCGTGGTACATACATGACAGACGGGCGACATAAATTAGAAAGATGGATGTATTGTATTGCCACGAACAATTCTTCATCAAGTTCTTCGGCAAGTTACAGAAAGGGGCCGCCGAAAGTCTCACGCCTCGTAGATGGTAACTCACTGTTGGCACGTATCTTAATGATTTCACATTATATATAACTTACTCAGCCTTTATTTCATCATGCCGCTTTGCTGCATATTGCCTAATCTGTATCGAATAAAACTTTATTTTGCAAATGGAAGGATATAGGATCTCATTATGTTCTCCACTAGTCCATAATCCCTCGATAGCTGTTACTCTGAATGTGAATGTTAATATCCTGTAGACATTAGACATGTTGTTCCCATTATGAAAACATTGTAATATTACTAAATGATGGCCCGTGGTGCTAAACTCTTTGCTTGTCTGTGTATTGTATTAATTCGGATGAAAACTTACAGTCTTCAATTCAATAAGGACAGTGTTACCAAAACAATGAGTTGTGCATTTCGCTATAATGACGTTTGATATTTTTTCATACAAAGATCGACTATTGATTAACATTCAGCTGCATGTAGCTTATTCGAGGCTCCGTTCAGTGAGCAATAAAAAATGTTCATAATTAATTCTAATCGCCTGAATAATCAGAATGATTAAACCCTGTTTGCGAATTTTAGAAATGCTATAATTTGGTATGAACTAAAAAAACTTACAAATAAGAACAATATATTTCTGCCGATATGATTGATATTAGGAAATAATATGGCATGTGCACAAGTCGTAGCAGGCTCTGAGTTGCTAAGCATATTTTTGTCCGCGTTATTGTCAGATAGTATGTGTACTGCTCTCGCATAAGTTATTGCTAGTACCTAGTATTGTTCATAATATTTGTAATTATATTCACGCTCCTTTTTATGCAAATTAATATGTGGTACGAAGTTCATAGCTTTACATTGACAATTATGCTTTAGTGTACATGTTAAAGGTTAGCCTGAGGATCTTTCGTCTGATTTGGTTACCTGCATAGTGCAAAATGGAAAATTTATTATTGAACACGTTTGCATCACGTGACCTTCAACTGTTGTTATTGGACAGAATGACGATGATTTCCGTGCAAGCCTTAATAAAGTTATGTCATCCTATATTTATGCTGGTGTCATTAATCACAATGGCCCTTAATCTTATGTTGCAGATAATAGTATTATTAAGCATTCATAAAGTTACATAAGTATGGCTAAGGCCTCTTTTCTCTGGTATCTTGTCAACTATGCTATTTGTTGTTTCTACAGTATTCAAAAGCACCAAATGAAGTTGATAACCTGCTTCTTGTAACAGTCGGACGTTATTCCCTGTGTCCACGACATTGTTTATCACATCATGGTCAATAATTGAATATGTGCCAACGGATTTCCTTTGATTTATTTATATTGTACTGGCGCTGTCGAGCGTGGACCGGTTGTCAATGGGAGCTTTTGAATGGTTTAATACACCCTACTGACCATGCTTGACGGAGAAATATCTTAATTTTCCATCACTCAGCAATCAGCCTTTTGTATTGAGACATAGACGAATTCGCTTTTTTATCGATTGAGAAAAAAAATTCTCTTTTCATGATTTAAATTTGAGAAAACATTTTGTTAGTATTTTAAGGGATTTCATGAATCTAGGTTTCGTGGAAATGGTTTCTTGTTTGTTTTAGTGACAAGTGTTAATCAATCGTCTGCTACGAACATATCGCTAAGCAAGAAGTATTTAAATCATCTGAGCAGCTTCATATTTCATAACCTGAATATTAGGACGCAGGTTGGTTTCCACGTCACTTTGCACCCTAACATCTAATAGCTTGACTGCAACATCAGCACATATGTCATGTGATGGATGGGTTTGTCATGGTCGCATTTCTAAAAGTTTAGCAACCGTTGTCATAGTAATCTTCGTCTTTCTTTACATTTCTAAACGCTAGTTACACAAGGTGAGAAAAGTGACAATAAACCAGCGTTTAAACGCATTACATTATGCACCATAAGGTTTTATTTGACAAGCGCACATTGCAACTGTTCCTGATAAAGCAACATACGGCTCTTATATATATAATATATATATATATATATATATATATATATATATATATATATATATATATATATATATATATATATATATATATATATATATATATATATATATATATATATATATATATATAATATATGTATAATATGTTTATGCTTATATATATATGTATATGCTATATATATATATATATATATTTATGTTCATATATATATATATATATATATATACATATATATTTATATACATATATATACGTTTATTTACATAGTCTACGCATATGTATATACATAATCATATACATATATATATATGCACACAAATATATATATATATATATATATTATGATAATATATATATATATATACATATAAATATAACGCATTATATATATATATATATATGTGTGTGTACACATACGTTTATATATGTATATGACATATATATATATATCTATATATATATAAATATATGCATATACATATAGAAATATATATATATCATATTATAAATATATTTTTATACAAGTATATATGCATAAAAATTAAATAAATATATATGAACGTATAAATTTACACACATACATTTACATATATGTATATTCATATATATATATATATATATGAATATACAAATATATATATATGATATATATATATTATATATATATATATATATATATATATATATATATATATATATATATATATATATATATATATATCTATATCATATGTATGATATATATGTATATGTATATATATATATAAACATTTATGGATATATTAATATATATACACTTATTTATACATATATATATATTTATATATCTATGCATATGTATATACATAATCATATGCATATATATATTTAAGCACACATGTATATATATATATATATATATATATATATATATATATATGATGATATATATGCGTATATATACACATAGATATAGAGCATATATATATATATATATGTGTGTAGTATATATGAAAGTATATATTTAAATACATGATATATATATATATATATAAATTTCATTTTTGTACAAGTATATATGCATATATATTTAAATAAATACATATACGAACGTATATTTACACACATACATTTACGTATAGATACTTATTCTTATATATATATATATATATATATATATATATATATATATATATATAATATATATATATATATATATATATATATATATATATATATATATATACTATATATATATATATAAATATATATATATATATATATATATATATATATATAGATATATATTATATATATATCGCGTACTCATAGGGTGGATTGTCCATACAAAATCCATAAATGTTAAAATCGAGTGAATTACGAGATTAAATCTTACCATGGATATGTGTACCAAATCACTATGAATCTCTGTGTGGATCTGGGACGATGCAAAACGCTTGATTTGCATGCAATCACCGGGTTACACGTGCTATGTAGATTGTATCTCGATCTGATTTGCATGCAACATACACTTCACAACAGGCATTGTATGTTAATACTGTGGGAATGTAAACCATATTGGTTTTTATTACACTGAAGGACCTCTGCGACGACACATTATTGCTACTTCATGAGTGGGCCATCATAAATGCGTTAAGATGATCTCCTATCTATATTCATTCCATTACCAAGCGGTCGGTTTTCAATATTCACCACAAGGCCACTCACTCTTTCCATATAATTATGTGTATCGAACCGAGGATGATGGGATCGGCGTATCACAAACTGGGTGGCTAGATTCATGCAATGAACCACTATGTTATGATTGTAAGGCGTTCAGTCTAGTAATACATATCCACCAAATGTAATCCCTATAACAAAAGATCTGGATTGTTTGAATATCAAGAAAAATGTGTCCCAAGTACATGACTTCGAATTATAGTTATACATAATGAACTGTCCATTTGTTAGCGGTATGGTTCGTTGTATCGACTGTCTCTGATATCAACGCACTGGATTGATGTGTGCGATACTTAACGTAACAATTATATAACGTCAAGGATTTCCTTTGTGGGCATCATCATACGCAATCTCTTTCACCTGCATAGTTTCCATTATCGGAATCCTAAGGCGTCGGAATGTCTAGGAGGTATAGCCACTTGTAGGAAAGTGTGGGATTCAAATAGCGCCGCGTGGAGCGTAGGACTTTTGTTGAAATCTAATTTAATAATGATAGGCATAGCGGGGTGGATTTATTAAAATAAATGTCCTATGTCCAAGGCTCTCGCTGAGTATAATGATATAAAAGTGTGATATAACCGTACGTTTTGCAAAACAAAATTGCATGGATATGACAAATCACAAGTGAAAAGGCTATATTATGAATCGACGAAGCGGACAAACAAAGAGCTACATAAGCATGTTCCCTTTCTGCTCTAGCTGTCAGAAGGTCTCACAAAATACATGCCTCATCTGATTTTTATACAGATTCCTGCGCGTATGTATTGTTACTTTCTTGGAGTGTGCTTGAATACATAAACATATAACAATTTGAATTCAATGGAACTTCAACTACCGTTATCTCTATTGATTGCACATTTCCGCCGAGCGTGGTAGCCATAATGTCAACACACAATTAGTTTAATGTATATCATTCGTAACGACCATACAACAGTAAGTTTTCACATCATTTTTCAGACACATCATTGTTAATGAAATGCACGACAATGAATATTTCGGTCCAAACGCATCAGTGCGACAATACAAGTCCGTTGCGAATAATGAGTCAATGTAAGGCTAATATTAATGACACCATATATGCAATGTATCTGCTCATAAGAATCAATTGAAGAATTTGGTAAAGCATGGTATGGAGTGTTCTATACTTCCAATATTTGCCTGCTGAAGCGTTCTCTAATTGCAGTTTGCTACACTGCAACGGGTTTCTGTGTTTATTACATCTAATGCCTGTAACGCATCAGCATTCTAGTCTCGCTTTCACACAACTCGGCTACAGCGTGGTGTTATAGAACATTAACACTCGTCTTTGCCATTCAAAACTCGATTAGTTTCATTGCATTGTAAGAGAAAGTATCACATCTAGCCACACGAAAGCAACTTAGCTGTAATGATCATGTAAGTTTGTGACTCGATAGCATTTACAAGCTGCAGGCATAAGAATCATCGCCTTATTAATATACAGGTGCATGTGGTAATGGGTCTGTCTGAGGTACTATATTTCCTCATGCAAATAGAGTGCGAGGTCGTTATCTTGTAGCCTTGAATATATCCTTTTAGAGGGTGATGCCTCGCTGCGTTGACCGAGTGTAAAATAATCTGGTCAATAACATTTGCGGTAGCAGAAAGTCAAGATTCAAGCATGCATTCTATGCAGTAAAATAAGTGCAATTATACGATAATTCACGTTACATATCCGAGCTTATCGCGCCCTAGCGAATAATACAAACGACAAGCAAAAACTTATGAATCTCCTAAAACAAAATGACTATTCACTCATAACCGCGTGTAGATTTGTTACCGCAAAAGACGATATATATAATAAGAATATTATTTTGCACTTTTTCACTGCCTACTTTAAGAACAACTGATCCAATATATCGCTTCGTGTTAACGCGCCTAGCTACCAAACAAAAATAAATCGACCCTGTGTCTTGATGCATTATATTTCAAAGCTATATCCGTTGGTACAGTGGAAATTATGCCTGTGCTAACGTGATTGCACATGACGGGTATACGTCATGACGGTTGCATCCTTCATAGCGAAGGTAAGCATGCAGCCTATTATGAAATATGGGATGATGAGCACAGGTGACATGGCAGCCGCACTTTTAGTAATTAACTGACACATTGACACCATTCTAGCTAACTACTACTCAAACAGAGCATATGTTCATGTTCGCAATTTGACTATGAAGCAAAACATAAACCAATGGATTGTGATAAGTGGCACTCAACCGAAAATATGTCATGTATGTTACACGGTCTACCATTCATAATTGAGTGGTAAAATAACTGCCACCTTGCATTATGATCGCTTGGTAGGTTATATATGTTAATCGCGTGCGCATGGCTCGCTGCATGCGATTTTATGTAATTATTGAGTCAAAACGAGAGAAAAAATGCTAAAGCGGTATTTTGAAGGCCAAGGAGCCCTGTTACCTTACACATGCATATAAATTAGCAGTAAACCAATTACGAGATAGATTTGTAGTATGTTTGCAATTGGTGTATCATTATATACCGTACTTACAATACGGAACGTTAGGAAAATGTCTGGCCGATTACATGCCACATGAAGCAGCAGGCTTTTACCACCCATAGGCTGATGTTGGTCAACGCTTTGCCTGTGATCTTTGGCTAGCACCACTAGCAATCTATCTTGGTCACAGTTTTGCCCTTAAAAGGATTTTCATGGTGATGATATATCCACTTGACGGTTCTTAGAAAGCAAAACCTCATATGCTTGATAGATGCCACGCAACCTTGTGTTTTATCAACATGGTTCATGAAGCTGCGCATTGAGCGGAAACACGCAATTTGGCAGTTACGCAGCGTCGTGTGTAAATAATACATAGTGACAGTTTCCCAAAAAATAACAGAAACATTATATTTCTCATTTCACATAAATTGGAAGTAGAATGGTTGCGCCTTGCAGTTGGCTGCATAGTTAAGGAATCAATGTTTGTACTCAGCGGAATTGCCAATAGTAACTTTCTCGAGATTCAGTTAGATTGATGGTACCTGGACTTCATTCTGTCTCATCTAAAGGTTTAACGTGTTTGCGTAAGCGACAGTAACAGAGAATGTATATCACGTGTGATGATGGCATAATACTGAATCCAAATTAATAGCAGGATACGGGGTCTCAGACCGTTTTATATCTTTCATTTTCCAACTTTACCTGTTCATCTTTGACTGGTAACATTGCGTAAGTA
>CM067354.1:17454281-17579281 GCA_034190875.2 Urechis unicinctus
TATATACACTTATTTATATACATATATATATATTTACATATATCTATGCATATGTATATACATAATCATATGCATATATATATATTTAAGCACACACATATATATATATATATATATATATATATATATATATATATATTCATGATGATATATATGCGTATATATATACACATAGATATAGAGCACACATATATATATATATGTGTGTGTACACATTTTTTTATGTATGTATATGAAAAAATATATATATTATATAAAAGTACATACATATACATATTTAGATATATATATATTTAAATTGATACATATTCATTTTTGTACAAGTATATATGCATATATATTTAAATAAATACATACGAACGTATAAATTTACACACATACATTTACATATAGATACTTATATTCATATATATATATATATATATATATATATATATGAATATATAGATATAAATAGATATATATATATATAAATGTATATATATACATATATATATATATATATAATCCATAAATATTTATATATATATCGTACTCATAATGAATTACGAGATTAAATCTTATCTTACCATGGATATGTGTACCAAATCATTGTGAATCTCTGTGTGGATCTGGGACGATGCGAAACGCTTGATTTGCATGCAATCACCGGGTTACACGTGCTATGTAGATTGTATCTCGATCTGATTTGCATGCAACATACACTTCACAACAGGCATTGTATGTTAATACTGTGGGAATGTAAACCATATTGGTTTTTATTACACTGAAGGACCTCTGCGACGACACATTATTGCTACTTCATGAGTGGGCCATCATAAATGCGTTAAGATGATCTCCTATCTATATTCATTCCATTACCAAGCGGTCGGTTTTCAATATTCACCACAAGGCCACTCACTCTTTCCATATAATTATGTGTATCGAACCGAGGATGATGGGATCGGCGTATCACAAATTGGGTGGCTAGATTCATGCAATGAACCACTATGTTATGATTGTAAGGCGTTCAGTCTAGTAATACATATCCAACAAATGTAATCCCTTTAACAAAAGATCTGGATTGTTTGAATATCAAGAAAAATGTGTCCCAAGTACGTGACTTCGAATTATAGTTATACATAATGAACTGTCCATTTGTAGCGGTATGGGTCGTTGTATCGACTGTCTCTGATATCATCGCACTGGATTGATGTGTGCGATACTTAACGTAACAATTATATAACGTCAAGGATTTCCTTTGTGGGCATCATCATACGCAATCTCTTTCACCTGCATAGTTTCCATTATCGGAATCCTAAGGCGTCGGAATGTCTTATAGGTATAGCCACTTGTAGAAAAGTGTGGGATTCAAATAGCGCCGCGTGGAGCGTAGGACTTTTGTTGAAATCTAATTTAACAATGATAGGCAATATATGTCCAATGTCCAAGGCTCTCGCTGAGTATAATGATATAAAAGTGTGATATAACCGTACGTTTTATAAAACAAAATTGCATGGATATGACAAGTGAAAAGGCTATATTATGAATCGACGAAGCGGACAAACAAAGAGCTACATAAGCATGTTCCCTTTCTGCTCTAGCTGTCAGAAGGTCTCACAAAACACATGCCTCATCTGATTTTTATACAGATTCCTGCGCGTATGTATTGTTACTTTCTCGGAGTGTGCTTGAATACATAAACATATAACAATTTGAATTCAATGGAACTTCAACTACCGTTATCTCTATTGATTGCACATTTCCGCCGAGCGTTGTAGCCATAATGTCAACACACAATTAGTTTAATGTATATCATTCGTAACGACCATACAACAGTAAGTTTTCACATCATTTTTCAGACAAATCATTGTTAATGAAATGCACGACAATGAATATTTCGGTATCAGTGCGACAATACAAGTCCGTTGCGAATAATGAGTCCTGTAAGGCTAATATTAATGACACCATATATGCAATGTATCTGCTCATAAGAATCAATTGAAGAAGTAAAGCATGGTATGGAGTGTTCTATACTTCCAATATTTGCCTGCTGAAGCGCTAATTGCAGTTTGCTACACTGCAACGGGTTTCTGTGTTTATACATCTAATGCCTGTAAACGCATCAGTCTAGTCTCGCCAATCGGCTACAGCGTGGTGTTATAGAAAACACTCGTCTTTGCCATTCAAAACTCGATTAGTTTCATTGCATTGTAAGAGAAAGTATCACATCTAGCCACACGAAAGCAACTTAGCTGTAATGATCATGTAAGTTTGTGACTCGATAGAATTTACAAGCTGCAGGCATAAGAATCATCGCCTTATTAATATACAGGTGCATGTGGTAATGGGTCTGTCTGAGGTACTATATTTCCTCATGCAAATAGAGTGCGAGGTCGTTATCTTGTAGCCTTGAATATATCCTTTTAGAGGGTGATGCCTCGCTGCGTTGACCGAGTGTAAAATAATCTGGTCAATAACATTTGCGGTAGCAGAAAGTCAAGATTCAAGCATGCATTCTATGCAGTAAAATAAGTGCAATTATACGATAATTCACTTTACATATCCGAGCTTATCGCGCCCTAGCGAATAATACAGACGACAAGCAAAAACTTATGAATCTCTTAAAACAAAATGACTATTCACTCATAACCGCGTGTAGATTTGTTACCGGCAGAAGACGATATATATAATAAGAATATTATTTTGCACTTTTCACTGCCTACTTTAAGAACAACTGATCCAATATATCGCTTCGTGTTAACGCGCCTAGCTACCAAACAAAAATAAATCGACCCTGTGTCTTGATGCATTATATTTCAAAGCTATATCCGTTGGTACAGTGGAAATTATGCCTGTGCTAACGTGATTGCACATGACGGGTATACGTCATGACGGTTGCATCCTTTATAGCGAAGGTAAGCGTGCAGCCTATTATGAAATATGGGCAGATGAGCACGGGTGACATGGCAGCCGCACTTTTAGTAATTAACTGACACATTGACACCATTCTAGCTAACTACTACTCAAACAGAGCATATGTTCATGTTCGCAATTTGACTATGAAGCAAAACAAAAACCAATGGATTGTGATAAGTGGCACTCAACCGAAAATATGTCATGTATGTTACACGGTCTACCATTCATAATTGAGTGGTAAAATAACTGCCACCTTGCATTATGATCGCTTGGTAGGTTATATATGTTAATCGCGTGCGCATGGCTCGCTGCATGCGATTTTATGTAATTATTGAGTCAAAACGAGAGAAAAAAATGCTAAAGCGGTATTTTGAAGGCCAAGGAGCCCTGTTACCTTACACATGCATATAAATTAGCAGTAAACCAATTACGAGATAGATTTGTAGTATGTTTGCAATTGGTGTATCATTATATACCGTACTTACAATACGGAACGTTAGGAAAATGTCTGGCCGATTACATGCCACATGAAGCAGCAGGCTTTTACCACCCATAGGCTGATGTTGGTCAACGCTTTGCCTGTGATCTTTGGCTAGCACCACTAGCAATCTATCTTGGTCACAGTTTTGCCCTTAAAAGGATTTTCATGGTGATGATATATCCACTTGACGGTTCTTAGAAAGCAAAACCTCATATGCTTGATAGATGCCACGCAACCTTGTGTTTTATCAACATGGTTCATGAAGCTGCGCATTGAGCGGAAACACGCAATTTGGCAGTTACGCAGCGTCGTGTGTAAATAATACATAGTGACAGTTTCCCAAAAAATAACAGAAACATTATATTTCTCATTTCACATAAATTGGAAGTAGAATGGTTGCGCCTTGCAGTTGGCTGCATAGTAAAGGAATCAATGTTTGTACATATAGTAACTTTCTCGAGATTCAGTTAGATTGATGGTACCTGGACTTTATTCTGTCTCATCTAAAGGTTTAACGTGTTTGCGTAAGCGGCAGTAACAGAGAATGTATATCACGTGTGATGATGGCATAATACTGAATCCAAATTAATAGCAGGATACGGGGTCTCAGACCGTTTTATATCTTTCATTTTCCAACTTTACCTGTTCATCTTTGACTGGTAACATTGCGTAAGTACGTCATATGGACTGCATCACCAACATATTAGACCTATTCAGCAGGTAATACTGGCGTTATCTGTAGCTATATTTATTAACACCAACGTCAATGTAACGCAACCCTATTGATAATGTGGTTGGCGGTTAAGGGGGGATTTCAGACTGGGTACATTCTTTGCAAACTGACACGACCCGTGCGTGTCATCACTGGCCTTTACACAAACTCGACAAAGACGCTGGATGATTAACGTGCTTTGAAAAATAATCATGTTGCTATATCATTGGTAGTCACATATTGAATTAAAGTGGGCCCAAAATCGGTATTGGGGTTTAATTGGTACACAACATCCCGTTGTAAGCATTGACTGTTGAGGAGAGATGGGGGATTATTATCCCATCATCCATCTTCTCAGTCTTCTGTCAATGTTTGTTATGCCGCTGTTGATCAGTCAATTAGTCTGCTGAGTGATTCATGTCAAAACGAGCGTGGCCTTAGTGATTGTGCGGCTTGTGAGCAACAACTAGGGTAAAACTGCGATAGCGATTAGTCGTTTGTAATCGCCGCAGTGAGGTAGTCAAACACTTTGACACCGCCGCGCGTCCAACCAAGTATTCCCCTCTGCTGTGTTCACCACACGCAATTCTTTACTGATACGTCAAATTCGCTGGTCTGTGGTAATCGACCTGTTTGCCCTTGCCCCATACAAAAGATAGAACACCATGTACTGAAGCAACGGTAGTAGTACCAAACATTTTAAGCCTGGGATACGTCTGATGTTTTAAAGGTGAGTGTTTGATAATATGTGTTTCTCTCATCCCGTTGCAGCCATTTAGTCTCAACTAAGATTGGCAACCTGTGATTGAAATACAAATGCTTAACATGCAGATACATGTAAATGTGTATCTGTTAACGTCAACACCAACAATAGATTGCCGGGCGACGCCATGTTAGTTGTTGACATTACCGCAGAGCCGACATGTGCTGGTTAAAACTGGGCATTCTCAAGCAGTATTTGCACAATTCCAAGGCACGATATTGACGCTAACATAGCAACGGTTGCTCGGATGATTGTATCAACGCGTAGTCGCAGGGGATGAATTGGCCCTAGACACTTGTGAACAGCCGCTAATTTCATAACTATGCATATATCGGCTTGAGTCCCTATATCTGATTGTTTATGGCTAAATGGCCGACCCGTAGATATAGTCACCATCTTGTTGCCATTCATTTCGGACTCGTTCTGTGTGAAGGTCCTCCAATAAATCAGTCGAGATCATGTGCAATGTTACCGTCGTCATAAGCAGAGCCCTGGTCGATCGATTTGGTTAAGTAACTAGCTGCAGTAACTCTGGCTTACCATGTATTACCGTATCCAGAACTGCAATGTACCGGACTATATTAAAATACCCAGTTACATAATGTAACGGACCATACCATTCACTTGGTTCTTCTTGTTGATGGTAAATATTTAATAAGATGCATATTTATCGATTGTGCACCCGTTGTCATGGCAATAGTTTCTCTTAATCTTACTAAATTTAGTCACAGCCCAAGTCACAAATGTCAATAAACAAGGGGTATGTGGCTTACTAACAACTGTAGCCAGTCTGTTGTTTTTGTAAATTTCTTACTTAATATCGTCTTACCATAACCATTGGAAAATTACACAAATATTTATGTAGCGGTGTATCGTATAGGATGATGATATGCTGGCACTTTCTCGACCTAACGATAAACAACGATAATAGTTCGATATTTCCAGTCTTATTCTATTCAAGCAAGCACTTATATAAGTAGCATGGCAATGAAGAGATCTATATCCCGTATTGTACATGTCTTTTGCATTTAGATGACATTCATCCGCCGGAGTACCTATCCGGACCTTAGTCTCAGTGATATGCTGTTATACTTTATGGCAGGCATTGGACGTCCGATAAATTATTATGCATAAAAATGGTTCGACAGAGTTAATATATTTTGCTCTGTTCTTCTGTACTGTGACCAGGCGTCAAACACTATTGGATTATTTCAGTACAAACAAACTCTCTGTGAACTCTCACGGGTTTATGATCATGTATTTTGATCCACTTCCCAGTACCGGCCACAACAAAAACCTCTTTCAATTACGTAGGCACAAAACTAGCCAGAGCATGTGATATAGGGTTATATCTTCCTGAATTGGGATGCTGGTTGCTAAGACGCCCTATCAATCACATTTACAATCCGAGGGGAGCCGTGTACCAGATAATTCGAACATACCAACCCCTTTCCGCTCCATTATCCCACATATACACCATAGAATAGTCTAGTTATCTATTTGCACGTTAATACATTTTAATCACTTTGTTCAGTGTTAACCAAATAGTCATCAATGTATAACCATTGCAAATAACTCACTACAATGTACGACTCTCATGTACTTTTATGCGGCTTTTGATAAAACTGCATTAGACAGAGCATTAATATATTATGCTCAAAAGGGAACACGCTAAGGTGATAGTTTCAACAGAGGTTAGCGATCGAATTAATAACTTTATTTATAGAGCACCCGCGTACATCTACACACAGCAGTATATGTGTGGTACGCCATGTTTATAAATGTCATTCAAAAGAGCTGTACGATAAGAAACTCTCTACTTGTATTTGTTACACAGCGATGAGCAAACAGTCGAATCAATGTTTTAGATACATCCAGTAAGCTGCCATGAGGCCCACGTCATCCGTCGTTATAAACATCAACGAGTTGAACAAGTACATGCTGAAAAGCAGCTGCGCGCTCTCATTGGGTGATTTTTCCAAACGAGGGGATTGAATGTTCGGGCAAGGAACTTTAAACGCACTGCATCACTTTAATTGCTTTGTGTCAGCAGAATAGCCTGTCATGTAGCACTGTCATATGATATGCCAGCTTGTTAGCATAGATGAGATGCTGATAATGCTCGGTACGGATTCTAATTACACGGGTATTCTGACTCGATGCTATGATACTCTAAATGCTACCTGCGTCGAGCATTGCCTTTTCGAGGTGGGTAAACATTGAACCGCAAAATTCTGAATCAAGGAATATATTGTGATTGTGTTCTATAGTTGTCCGAACCTCGCAATATATAGTCATCGTTAAATGTTGACGGAGAATATTCGGCGTGTAACTTGTTGTTATCTTAAAGTATGGTTGAAGTTATAGAAGTCGAAGACAACGCCATGCAATACAGAGGTTAATCTCAACATGGCCAGGGTTCAACCATGGTTGCGAATGGCTGCTGCATAAAACATCAAGTTACGTGTAAGCTTTGTAAGCTGCTAGAGTGAGGTGCCAGTGAACTACCCTGACACCATCGCACCATTGATTACTCAGTGCGTAAAGCGTCATATTCAGGTGTACATCCAACGCTCACAACCAACACTACATACGCAATGGTGCCTATATGCAGGGTATTGCAGCATGCAGATAATGCACTTTTGTGCTAAAAAGATATTGCATGACGTGCTGCTCCTTCTAAGTGTATTTAATTGTGTGCCGCCATGCATGTTTGTTACCAACTGTAATCACAAAGCAGAGAAGCGCGGGTCCTCTGACTGAAGTCTCCTTAGTTCTGAGCAGACGTATTAAAGCCATTCCAGCTTACTCTACCTCAATCTGTGTTCATGTTCATGTTATTTTATCGATGTGAGCGAGGCAAAATGCAGTGATTCGTGTTTAGCGTCATTCAACGCATCGGTCTTACATTGGCCGTAAGGCTGGGACACAATTCAGCCATGGTGTGCTATCGACCAGTCATTATTGCTTTTTTGTTATCTTAATGGTCTTGCAAAGTAATTACCCATGTCGTTAGTTGTGACTCACAGTTATGGCTTCCAGGAGAACATTTTATATATGTGGCGTTAATCATTCTGTAGATCATAAACAATCTGTATGTCATTACTAGTCTATACGATGTAGTAATGACCTCTACGCTTTAGGACAAATAATGAATGTTATCGGAATCATATTTTACCTACTCGCGGACATAATGTATGCTGCTACCCTTACCATTAAAACGTAAACCACCGTATCAAAAGAAGTATAAACGACGTCAGTTCATACCTGACAATGTATTTGTTTAATGGCAGGATTTACGGTTGGACTCCTTGCATCTGGTCTCATATAATCAGATAAGTCAAGAAGAGGTTATTAACTACCAGCAAGCGAAATCACCTTAGCTTAATAAAAGGCGATACTGAGAGCTAAGTCGCGCTTATATGTCCTGTTTCGTTTTATCTTTATTGCAACGAGTTGCAGACAAGCAAGGAATCGATTGACAGCATATTTGCATTTGAAGAACCGCAGTCTTTTGCAGATCTATTAGTATTCACCGGATGTATGTGGCTAGCCAGGGGAACGTTCCATTGTTGTAATCTCGGCATAAGTACCATACAGAATGGGACGATCATTTCCGGCCATAACAGAGCACTTGAAACAGCAGGCTTTAACTGGCATGGGCTAATGCCGGCCGACGCTCCATTTAGCCAACCCAATTAGTAATCTATCATTGTAGCAGTCTTTCCCTTTAAAGGATTTCCATGACGATGATATATGCGCCCGATGCTTTCTGGGTAACAAAACTTTCCAAGCCTTATGGATTCACCGGAACACGCACATAGCAGAAACATGCGATTTGACACACATCCCTGCGTCATCCGTAAATTATTCATGATAACAGGCTGCTTGTGATTAGCAGAAACATGTATATTTGACTTATCAACTAATTGGTTTCATTAAGGTAGCACCTTGCAGTTGGTAGCATCTCGCGGGATATAAGGTTTTCATTCGGATAGAGTGCTAACGAATAGCAACTCGGCTTAATTAATGTTGCTTTTCCATCGAACAGGAAGCTTCATCAGTTACAGCCATTTTGTGTTCTCTTTTATTTGCCGGAAACCATTCAAATTACGGACGGCATTCTCCCCGCGGCTGTCGTGGACGGCCTTTTGTCATTAATGACATCAAGTAGCAGGGCCTTCGAAACGGTGTACGTAACCAGTCATTTTTTAACTCTCTTGGACTTGATCCGATCACCAAAATGGCAGCGATATATAGTGCGCACATCATCTACATTGTACGGACACTTCTGTTTTCGTCTTCCCGCACCTCCCCCCGTGGATAATATTCGCTCAATTCCGTTGGCACTGCATATGTGAATTATATCAACACATTTCTTAATATGGTTTTTCATGTAGCCGTACGTTGTTCAGATCTCTCATTGGGCTCGTGTAATAGACTCGCGGTGGGTTATAGCATTCAATTATCATCGCCTGGATCGATGAACACACGCAGTGAATGGCCAGCCTGCGACCTGCTCCTGGCATGGTATAGCCACGCCCCATACACAAACACGGCGACATGTCCAGCCATTTGTAGCACCTGTAGCTTATGCTAATTAGATTCGATGTCACATCCCTTGAGGCCCGAAAAACAGGTTAGCATAAATAATTCACCTAGGCTAACGTCCGCTGTGCGCAGAGGCGCTTCTGTCGCAGTGCAAGGATGACAACATACCATGTAAAATGGATTTGTTAAAAACTGTTAGGATTTATTTGGTCATATCTATCACGCGTAATCTTTCCCGAAACACCAGTCCGTTGCGTTGCAGGGATTATCATGGCATTTTGACTGTAATGTAGTCAACAATGTCTCTGTAATTGCAATAATCCACTGACAATGTTCATTTTGCGGTATGAAAATGATCAATTTGCAAAATTCCAATTGAGGTACACGATAAATTGTCAATGATGCCATCTCAAATTTCCTTCATGTTCCCAGTAGCCAGATAACTCTTTGCATCGTTTCGCTCACAAGCATCGTAAAATGGCTCAGCCGCAACTGCATAAACGCTATGATTCAATAATAAAATGGGGTTATTCCTGTATGATACGAGAAGGGTACGGAGTGAGTATCTGACGTTATGATTTTCGACACTCAATCTCGTACATACTCACTTCATCTCGTACAGACATTCGCATTGCAAACCGTAAATTCGCCGTTTATTCTGTCGTTAATCTGCACAGCACCATTGTAATCTCCCTATGGTTTGCCCGTCTGCCAACGACAAGTAAGGCTAATCTAAATTTAGCTCGACAACACAGAATTTGCCTTGTAGTCGCTTGATAATGACGTCATCTATCAGGGATTGTTGCGCGTAGCAGTAATGTTTCAACGTACAATCCTAGCCTTCCGTTAATGCCTCCAAGCTCGCGATTTGGGGATCGTATTACTGATCAATAACCATTGAATTTAAGCATATATATCTACCATGTGGCAATGATAGAATAGACCTGGTTCCAGATTTAACCAATATATTTTTCTATCGATATCAGCGGTGCAACTGCACTTATATGTCTTAATGATCTGGTATAGATAAGACACCTGCACAGGTGGTATCTGGATGTATATCTGAGGACTATGGGCAGTGTTAGAATGAATTAGAACATCGGTCACATATTCTGCTAAATGGCTGCCTAAATATTTGTAAAATGATAACCTGTGTCTGTAATATTATTGGCAAAAAATGTCGAGCTTTTGATCAGTGTATCTTTTTATAAATTTGCATGTTCTCGACGGCCGATATTGTTCAGTATTTTCGAGTGCGCCATTGTAATATTGGTACTGTGTGATATTCCTGTGTTATCTGTATTTTCTTTTAGAGTCTGTGGTCTCATCTTGACTGGCCGTCTTTGTCACTGTCTGTCTTATTGTCTATCTTACCCGGCCATATAGGCCATCAGTGTACTTTCAAGTTTCTTAATCCTGTGTCTCTTCCCGTCATGCTTGACTATCCTCTGTAGTGCTATTATTTGTATGCCTCATCCGGTCATGTGCGGTCGCCTTGGTGCATTTTATGTTAATATCATCTGGTCGGATAGAATAAACCTATTGTAAAAATACATACACATACATACACATACATACACATACATACACATGCATACACATACATACACATGCATACACATACATACACAGACACATTTCTCAAATTCTTGGATGGATTCGAGATATTCGTGTGTTTCTCTGTGACTGTCTGTATGCTTACTTTCCCATCCAAGCAGTCGTGTATAGAAGAATAACCACACCAAATATGCCTCCATCGGCATTACTTCTGTGTTAATTATAACTATGTTTCAGGCTAGCCACCACTGGACAGTCCGCTAGCAAATAATAACAATAGGTTTGATTTGCCAATGCATTTCAGTTGCGAGTGTCAATATAACCTGCAACGCGTGTTATTTTAAGCAATTTGATTTTACTGCATGTGTCGACATTGGTATCATAATTATCGGCAATGAAGGAGAAATATTTGACGACAACATCTTTGAGTGCCACCGGCTAAATACGTCTATACGTCTATTATTCCGACAATATTCGTCCGATAACTAGGAAAATGAGTAGCAAAACTGATGGCAGAGATAAAAACTTGCAATAAGCAGTGGTGATTGCGGTTAGTAATCCGCCACATCAAAAGTACGCAGCATGACAAGCAACAGCAGGTCACGTTCTGGGGCACGTTACATGCCACGAGCCATTCCAGTAATCATTTCCAAAAACCTAATGGGGCACTTTTTTGTTCCCGGAATCCAATAACATCATTATCGCCGTAGGGCACAATAAATATCATCTACTTACACTCTCCTCCCGGACCTGAATCAACCAACATGTTTTTGGCCACATCGTGATTTTAATATGTTGTTTTTGAGGCCTTTCAATTGATGCCAGGCAGTAACAACGGCTACATATCATGCTGTGTCGTGCCAAGCAATATTAGGATAACAACCGTCCCATCATGGTCAGGCTGCACTTGTTGTGTATGATGTACTTCCTGCCCAGTGGGTAGTACAAGTGCTACTGATATGATAGCCGATCCTGTTTATTATGACAGAATTAACGGCATTGCCGCAAAACTAGATTCGTTTAACTGATGGCGACAAGAGGGATTAGTGTTGGTTATAGAAGCGGATTTGTTTAACATCGCACGATCTTCTCTGTGGCATGAAATATGGAGATGCGCTGTCAGTAAAATATAGCTAGGTGACAATATGGTCATGATATGAAGTGTAGCAATTACGTTGTTTGCCACTTCAAATGAGTGACATATTAAAATAAGCGCGGTAACCCACGTGACCATAATTAACTCCTGCTCTCACGCAGATATATATTACCATGCGTTGATATTCATGGCTTGGATATAAATCAACTCACGGGAATAACCTTTTATTAAAGCAATGTATACAACACACGTTATTGGGTGATGCTAGAGTGATGAAGTTAAAGTTCAAATAGCATTTACGTACCTGGATGGAGCGATGCATGCTTAAAGTGCCTATGACACCTAAAATATGACTTTTGAGTAATAACTGAACAAATCGATGCGGATCGAATGGTGTTGGAGTTTTTAGCCTCCAATGAATAATAAAAGATCGTCCAACTCAAATACATCGCTCTCCGAAACATTCGCCATTGTTTACGTGAAACTGCGGACCTGTCAGTGACGAGTTCTCCAAGTGACGTCACGGGGTGCTGGGCCGAAAATTTAGAAAAATGGCGGCGGGTGCTGAAAAATCGACTTTATATTTCAATTTACGTTTAGTTCGGGTGACTGATTTGGAAATGGAACCACAAAAACAGAGTAAATTCAACTTTGTCTTTCATTCGGTTTCCTAGTCTATCACATAGAGACACTGATAACATCGCATTTCTTGTTTAGCAGGGTTGGCTCATTGCCAGCTGTGCTAAGCCAAACACGCCGACATAATGTTGATCATACCAGCATCATACAAATAATTTATAGGAGATAACTGGCAATAATGTGATTATTTAAACAAAACAGCAACATACACATTTGGAGGACACTCAACGTGTTACCGTTGCAAAGATTGCAAAAGCGCCAATCGTGATTGAAGGATAAAGTCACGGCAGAGATTATAGTCGGGTTAGGGCAGGTATAAAGGAGTAACCAAGCAGAATATTCCTCCATCTGCAATACTTATGGGTTATTAAGAATTATATTTCAGGCTTGGCACGATTGGGCAGTCTGCTGGCAAATAACGACAATGGGTAACATTTGCTAATGCGAGTGTCAATTCAACCTGTAACACATGCGTTATCTTCAGCAACTTGATTTTACTTCATGTATTGACAGCATTCAGCAATAGAGAAATGTTTGACGACAACATCTTCTAGTGCCACAAGCCTAATAGCTTACACAGCCCCTATACGCCCATTATGCCGACATTATTCGTCCAATGACTGGGAAAATTAGTGGCGAAACTGATGGCAGAAATAACAACTTGCAATAAGCAGTGGTGATTGCGGTTAGTAATCCGCCACATCAAAAGTACGCGGCATGACAAGCAACAGCAGGTCATGTTTTGGGACCCGTTACACGCCACGAGCCGTTGCAGGATTCATTTCATGAAACCCTAATAGGGCACTTTTTGTTCCCGGAATCCAATAACATCATTATCGCCGGAGGGTATAAATAAATATCATCCTCTTACTCTACTGCATTTTAATGCACACTCTCCTCTCGGGTCTGAATCAACCAACATGTTTTTGACCACTTCGTGATTTTAATATGTTGTCTTTGGAGGCCTTTCAATTGATGCCAGGCAGCAACCACTACTACATACCATAATGTGTCATGCCCAGCAATATACAGATAGCAACCGTCCCATCATGGTCAGGCTGCACTTGTTGTGTATTATGTACTATCTGCCCAGAGGGTTGTAAAAGCCCTACTGATATGATAGCCGACCCTCCTTATTAAAATGGGATAACCGGCTGTGTCGCAAAGCTAGTTTCGTTTTATGGCGGCAAGAGGGATTAAGAGTACAATCATTTGAATTATCAGTGGTAATAAAGTATTTTGCTTTGATTAATGAAACAAGTCATGACGCTATTTTTATTGGATAACATGTTGAGGCTGGATAATAATCTGGGCGACGACAAGTTTCGGTGGAAGTGGAATTGTTAAACACCGCACGATCTTCTTTGTTGCATGAAATATAGAGATGCGCTGTCAGTAAAATATAGCTGGGTGACAATATGGTCAAAATATGAAGTGTAGCGATAACGTTGCTTGCCACTTCTAAAGAGTGTCATATTAAAATAACCGGGGTAATGCACATGACCATAATCAACTCCTGCTCTCACGCAGATATATATTACCATGCGTTGATATTCAAGGCTACGGGTACGATCTGTAAAACCCATTTGTACACGATATAACTGCAATCCATATCGTATCTCACCCTTCCTGCCAGGTTCGCCACTTCCAGCAATGAGCAGTCTCACATAACGTACATACATGAACACTGAAAGTCTAGTCCGGGGAGGTTTGCGCTTTAACTAGGCGATTAAATAATCATTTTAAAGACAACTTTAGTTCGTTTGCGTCATGCCATAGGGCGGAAAAAGTGAGGATACGCCCAGTGTAACATGGCAAGAAAATCATAATGTTGACACGCTATGACTCTAAACGGCTCATCACGTTATGACAACCAATATTTAGAAACATCTTGAATGTTCGAGCCACGATAATTAAAGATGCTCCTTGAATGAACATCGAAATTGAGTATAAAGATGAAGAAGCAATGAGTGAGGGACAAAGAAGCTAGCGACGTTTCAAGAATTGACCAGTCAATCGACCAATTATATTCTGATCAGACCATTCGCTCGTTATGCATAAATGACCGCATATATAGCACGCCTATTGACATATTTTGCTCTCAACGACGTCATGATGTTAAATGACTTGAATTTAGAATAATTAATCATTGTGTTATAACAATTGGTTTGCACTTCGTGTTTCCGTACAATAACGCCTAACAAAAATGATCCAAAATTATATGAAAGTTTATAACAATAAGGTATTATTTCCAGATAATTGAGAAGTCCTAGACGACGTGTAACCATGATAGGATTATACCATGTTGCCTCAACGCAGTGCTAATGAATGGGTTGTTTTGGGTGACAAAGATTGTGGTCATTGCGCACTATTTCGATAGCTTCTGTTGCTTGATAGGGGTGCTCACACGTCCCGACGCGATTCCTTACTCATAAAAGGATTGGCCGCATCAATCTGATGCCTAAGAGCTGTTTTGGATAGGAATAAGTCTGGTATTATGTGATATGTCATCTACGCAAGCAAAATGATGACATCGGTTCAATTAGTTATCACGTCCAATCTGTGCTACAAAGCAATTGGTTTTCGTACAGAATACAAAATGTATTTGATCAAATACGGTACAACAAGGGATGCAGTAACAAGCTGTGAACATTATGCAAAAAAGAGACATCTACGTTATCTTTGACCTGTTTGTCCCGGTTGTAAGCTCCTCACATAGCTGTAACATACAGGCATATATATTGTACGGGCTGTTGCGCAGTGACTTACAGAAATTAAAGGTTCCACAGACAAGACAAATGATATCGAAAATTTTCAGGGATTGAACTCCTGACATACACATTTATATTGCGTTTCATTAAGTCCCAACAAGGGCCCAAAAGTCTTTCGAAACTGAGTCTTTCAAGGAACACCAACTTCACTTGTCCCTTAGCATAAACGCTGGCTGTGCGCGTCGTGTTCTCTACAAGTGCCATCTCACCAAAATATGCACCAACCCCAAGAGTGCGTTAAATATAGGTATCCATCCTGTAATAAGGGACTGTTACCATGACTTCACCTCTCCCTCTCTCAACAAAATACATCCCGTCCGCCTATTCACCTTCTTGGATGATGCACTCGTCCTCGCTGTACGTTCTCGGCACTAGAGCATCGGCGAGATCAATGGCTTCTCGCTTCTCAAGACAGCTTAATATTGGCACACTTTCAAGAAATTTTTCATGCGTCTTTCCTTTCATAAAGTTCCTGTTTTTGATAATGTTGTGAATGAATGACGATCAATTGTCCATAGCGTACCTGGTGTTACCTGTTGCAACTACAGGTGCTAGATTAGATGTACTGTGAAGGAGGCCAAGCTCCCCAAAGATGCCTTGATCTGTGAGCTTGCTCTTCCCGACCGATCCAGTGTCAGTTGTTGTGAGAATATCATATGTGCCGGATTCTATGACGTAAAATGCATCACAATCATCATCCTGTTTAATCACAATCTGTCCTCTATCCATTTTCTTTTCCTCCATAGCGTCAAGAACATCTTCCACTTGTTCAGATCCCTGGTGCTGGAACAAAACAGTTTCTCATGTCATAATCTACCGCTTACATCTTACACGATCTTGCTTTGGGTGGATCTTGGCCGGCCCACATGAGCAGTAGCATTTTTCTATGTCAAAACTTTTGGTAATTACTGCGCGGCGCCGTAATGTACGACGAGTCAATCGTACACTTGCGACAGGATCGTCATTACCTTCCGCCATGTGCCTCGTGGTATTTGTAGCACTTGACTGTTTTATTTGGCTACCCCTCTGTTTTACTGACAACTTATCTGCACCATAATCGAATGTTGCTGCTGTCTTGTAGGTTTATCCCTAGTTGGTCCTCGACATCCACTGTCATCTGTATGGCATCATCTCTTGCATTATATCTTGTAAATTGATGGACATAGGCTAACTCTTCTACAAGTACTGGGAGCACAATGTCACTTCCTGAATGCGCCAAAGATTAATATATCTTGTTAACATATGTTTTAACCTCTAAAGCCCCATGAGTGCTTGCATAATATACATGGCCCGCCTTTTGGACAGTGTAACGATTCCTCTGATAAAGCCGTCTAGTCTATCATATCACACAGAGAGACACTGGTAACATCGCATTTCTTTTTTAGCAGGGTTGGCTCATTGTCAGCTGTATAAATCCATATGTATGCACAATGACACAACACAGGTTACAAACAACTCTCAATATGGCGTGAAAGTTGTTCCTGTATGATATCATGATCTATCTGTGGTCTTAAGTAACGTGCACGCTTGTTTCTCACCAACTTCAATGGCTGGCGTTATGCAGATTTAAAACATATCATTTGCATAATGAAATTAAACGTCAAGGAGTAATGTGCACAGGCTCAACATTCTAGCCTTCACTGTGTACGTTCAACTGCCTGATGTGGCTACCTCCTGGCCGCAAATCATCGGCTTCTCTATGCGGAAATGGCGTCATATTTGAATGACTTGAGCTGATGTGAAATGCCAAAAAGTGGCAAAAAACACCGACAAAAGGTTGATCATCCCAGCATCATACAAATATTTTACATGAGATAACTGGCAATAACATGTTTATTTGTAAACCAGCAACATACACATTTGAAGGACACTAACCGTGTTATCGTTGTAAAGATTGCAAAAGCGCCCATCGTGATTGAAGGATAAAGTCACGGTGGGGATTACAATCGTGTTAGGTCATGTATAAAGGAGTAAGCACGCCGAATATGGCTCTATCTGCAAAACATATGGGTTATTATGAACAATATTTCAGGCTAGGCATCACTGGGCAGTCTGCTGGCAAATACCAACAATGGGTAAGATTTGATAATACGAGTGTCAATTAAACCAGTAACACATGCGTTATCTTCAGCAACTTGATGACGCTGGATGTGTTGACAGCATTCAGCAATGGAGGAGAAATGTTTTGACGACAGCATCTTCTAGTGCCCCTATATGTCCATTATGTCGACATTATTCGTCCAATGACTGGGAAAATGAGTAGCGAAACTGATGGCAGAAATAATAACTTGCAATAAGTAGTGGTGATTGCGGTTAGTAAATCGCCACGTCAAAAGTACGCGGCATGACAAGCAACAGCAGGTCACGTTCTGGGGCACGTTACACGCCACGAGCCATTCCAGGAATCATTTACCCAAGCCAAATGGGGTTCGTTCGGCTCCCGGAATACAATGACATCATTATCGCTGTAGGGTGTAAGGAATATCATCCTTTTACTCTCCTGTATGTAAATGCACACTCTCTTCCCGGACGCAAATAAACTAGCATGTTTTTTGACCGCATCGTGATTCAAGTATATTGTTTTTAAAGGCTTCTCAGTTGATGCCAGGGTATCCGCAACTGCTACACCTAATGCAGAGCGTGTGGTTTACAGACGTACCTAGCAAGTAAATATAGAGATAACAAATGTCTGATTATGGTCTGGCTGCGCTTATTGTGTATAATGTACTACCTGCCTAAAGAATAGTGAATACGTTACTCATATGATAGCTGACCCTCCTTATTATAATAGAATTAACGTCAGTGCGGCAAAACTAGATTCTTTTAATTGATGGCGACAAGCGGGATTAAGAGTAGCATCACATGATTTACCAGTGGTAATTGATTATTTTGCTTTGATTAATGAAACAAGCCATGACGCTAGTTTTATTGGATAACATGTTGGGGCTGGACAGTAATCGGGACGAAGGCATTCTTCGGTGGAAGCGGATTTTTTTAAATTCGCACGATCTTCTCTGTTGCATGAAATATAGAGATGCGCTGTCAGTACGATATAGCTGTGCGACAATATGGTCAAAATATGAAGTGTAGCGATAATGTTGGTTGCCACATCTAATGAGTGCCATGTTAAAATAACCGGGGTAATGCACGTGGCCATAATTAACTCCTGCTCTCACGCAGATATATATTACCATGCGTTGATATTCATGGCTCAGTTATAAATCGAGTTTGGAGCTATTTTGTCCCGAGCCGAACGTTGCATTCGACTCACAGGAATGCCCCTTTTTAGTGCAATGTATACAACACACGTTATTGGGTGAGGCTAGAGTGATGAAGTTAAGGTATAAATAGCATCTACGGATCTGGATCGAGCGCTGCATGCTTGATATAGTTGGCCCTATGCACAGAAGGGAGCGAAAGACAGCCTATGCCGCCATACACTTCCAATTGCCCCTCCACAGGAAAACGGGTGCATCATTTCCCCTTAATTAGTTTGTGGCGCAGGTGTGGGTACGCTATGTAGAACCCATTTTTACACGAAATAACTGCGATCCATATCGTGCCTCACCCTTCATGCCAGGTTCGCCACTTCCAGCAATGGGCAGTCTCACATAACGTATATATATGAACACCGAACGTCTAGTGCGGGGAGATTTGTGCTTTACCAAAGGCGAATAAATAAACATTTCAAAGACAACTTTAGTTTGTTTGTGTCATGCCATGGAGAAAAGCAAGTGAAGATACGCTCAGTGTAACACAACAAGTAAATCATAATGTTGACACGCTATGAATCGAAAGCGGACATTATGTTATGACTGTCAATATTTAGACACATATTGATTGTTCGAGTTGCGATAATTGAAGATGCTCCTTGAATGATCATTGCAATTGAGTATGACGATGAGAAAGCCGCGAGTATGGGTAAACGAAGCTTGTGACCTATCAAAAATAGACCAGTCAGTCGACCAATGAAATTCTGATCAAACAATTCGCAATCGATGCCAATCTTGATCCTGTAACACTCAGAACTCTACTCCGACTTATTTGTGGATAATGATGACACGATTGTAGCTACCATAAGCCATTTGTCTTCATCATTTGCTGTGATAGTTCGTTCGGTTAAGATTAAACCGATTTTCACGACGCAAATGCCTAATGTGTACGCATACAAAAGTGACTGCGTATGTAGCACTCCTATTGACACATATTGCAGTCAACGACGTCATGATGTTAAATGACTTGATCCAAGGATAATTAATCATTGTGTTATAACAATGTGTTTGCACTTTGTGCTACCATACAATCACGCCAAACAAACATGACCCAAAATTAAACGACAGGTAAGAACAATATAGTATTAATTCCAGATGATTGAGTAGTCCAAGAGGACGTGTAATTATGAAATGAGCAGCCACAACCCACAAGCAAAACGATGACATCGTGTCAATTAGTTATTATGTCCAATCCGTGTTACAAAGCAATTACTATAACCTAACCTGATCCGGTAGAATCGAGATGTGGGACACAGTTTGTATTCAAGATGCAAGTCCGTTGGTTTCATTACAGAATACAAGATGTACTTAATCAATTTTATCATTTTTGGATTAAAATGCACATCAAAATACGGTACCACAAGAGATGCACTAACAAGCCGTGGACATTATGAAAAAAAATAGATCGACATGATCTTTGACCTTTTTTTCGCGGTTGCAACTTCTTTTCATAGCTGTGACAAACATGGATATATACTGTACGTGCTGCTGTGCAGTGACTTACAGAAATTAAAGGTTCAGAAGGCATGACAAATGATATCGAAAATGTTCAGGGATGGATCCGGGCCTTAACTCCTGACATACCCTTTTATATTGCGTTTCATTATGTCCAAACAAGGGCCCAAAAGTCTTTCGAAACTAAGCCTTTCAAGGAACACCAACTTCACATGTCCCTTAGCATAAACGCTGGCTGTGCGCGTCGTGTTCTCTACAAGAGCCATCTCACCAAAATATGCACCAACACCAAGAGTGCGTCTAAAATAAGTCTCCGTCCTGTTATTAGAGACTGTCACCATGACTTCACCCCGCTCAACAAAATACATCCCATCCGCCTCGTCACCTTCCTTGATAATGCACTCGTCAATGCAGTACGTTCTCGGCACCAGAGCATCGGTGAGATCAATGGCTTCTCGCTTCTCAAGACAGCTTAATATTGGCACACTTTCAAGGAATTTTTCATGCATCTTTCCCCTCTTGAAGTTCCTGTTTTTGATAATGCTTGTAAATGAGTGGCGATCAATTGTCCATAGCGTACCTGGTGTTACAGCAACTACAGATGATGGATTAGATGTACTGTGAAGGAGGCCAAGCTCCCCAAAGATGCCTTGATCTGTGAGCTTGCTCTTCCCGACCGATCCAGTGTCAGTTGTTGTGAGAATATCATATGTGCCGGATTCTATGACGTAAAATGCATCACAATCATCATCCTGTTTAATCACAATCTGTCCTCTATCCATTTTCTTTTCCTCCATAGCGTCAAGAACATCTTCCACTTGTTCAGATCCCTGGTGCTGGAACAAAACAGTTTCTCATGTCATAATCTACCGCTTACATCTTACACGATCTTGCTTTGGGTGGATCTTGGCCGGCCCACATGAGCAGTAGCATTTTTCTATGTCAAAACTTTTGGTAATTACTGCGCGGCGCCGTAATGTACGACGAGTCAATCGTACACTTGCGACAGGATCGTCATTACCTTCCGCCATGTGCCTCGTGGTATTTGTAGCACTTGACTGTTTTATTTGGCTACCCCTCTGTTTTACTGACAACTTATCTGCACCATAATCGAATGTTGCTGCTGTCTTGTAGGTTTATCCCTAGTTGGTCCTCGACATCCACTGTCATCTGTATGGCATCATCTCTTGCATTATATCTTGTAAATTGATGGACATAGGCTAACTCTTCTACAAGTACTGGGAGCACAATGTCACTTCCTGAATGCGCCAAAGATTAATATATCTTGTTAACATATGTTTAACCTCTAAAGCCCCATGAGTGCTTGCATAATATACATGGCCCGCCTTTTGGACAGTGTAACGATTCCTCTGATAAAGCCGTCTAGTCTATCATATCACACAGAGACACTGGTAACATCGCATTTCTTTTTTAGCAGGGTTGGCTCATTGTCAGCTGTATAAATCCATATGTATGCACAATGACACAACACAGGTTACAAACAACTCTCAATATGGCGTGAAAGTTGTTCCTGTATGATATCATGATCTATCTGTGGTCTTAAGTAACGTGCACGCTTGTTTCTCACCAACTTCAATGGCTGGCGTTATGCAGATTTAAAACATATCATTTGCATAATGAAATTAAACGTCAAGGAGTAATGTGCACAGGCTCAACATTCTAGCCTTCACTGTGTACGTTCAACTGCCTGATGTGGCTACCTCCTGGCCGCAAATCATCGGCTTCTCTATGCGGAAATGGCGTCATATTTGAATGACTTGAGCTGATGTGAAATGCCAAAAAGTGGCAAAAAACACCGACAAAAGGTTGATCATCCCAGCATCATACAAATATTTTACATGAGATAACTGGCAATAACATGTTTATTTGTAAACCAGCAACATACACATTTGAAGGACACTAACCGTGTTATCGTTGTAAAGATTGCAAAAGCGCCCATCGTGATTGAAGGATAAAGTCACGGTGGGGATTACAATCGTGTTAGGTCATGTATAAAGGAGTAAGCACGCCGAATATGGCTCTATCTGCAAAACATATGGGTTATTATGAACAATATTTCAGGCTAGGCATCACTGGGCAGTCTGCTGGCAAATACCAACAATGGGTAAGATTTGATAATACGAGTGTCAATTAAACCAGTAACACATGCGTTATCTTCAGCAAACTTGATGACGCTGGATGTGTTGACAGCATTCAGCAATGGAGGAGAAATGTTTGACGACAGCATCTTCTAGTGCCCCTATATGTCCATTATGTCGACATTATTCGTCCAATGACTGGGAAAATGAGTAGCGAAACTGATGGCAGAAATAATAACTTGCAATAAGTAGTGGTGATTGCGGTTAGTAAATCGCCACGTCAAAAGTACGCGGCATGACAAGCAACAGCAGGTCACGTTCTGGGGCACGTTACACGCCACGAGCCATTCCAGGAATCATTTACCCAAGCCAAATGGGGTTCGTTCGGCTCCCGGAATACAATGACATCATTATCGCTGTAGGGTGTAAGGAATATCATCCTTTTACTCTCCTGTATGTAAATGCACACTCTCTTCCCGGACGCAAATAAACTAGCATGTTTTTTGACCGCATCGTGATTCAAGTATATTGTTTTTAAAGGCTTCTCAGTTGATGCCAGGGTATCCGCAACTGCTACACCTAATGCAGAGCGTGTGGTTTACAGACGTACCTAGCAAGTAAATATAGAGATAACAAATGTCTGATTATGGTCTGGCTGCGCTTATTGTGTATAATGTACTACCTGCCTAAAGAATAGTGAATACGTTACTCATATGATAGCTGACCCTCCTTATTATAATAGAATTAACGTCAGTGCGGCAAAACTAGATTCTTTTAATTGATGGCGACAAGCGGGATTAAGAGTAGCATCACATGATTTACCAGTGGTAATTGATTATTTTGCTTTGATTAATGAAACAAGCCATGACGCTAGTTTTATTGGATAACATGTTGGGGCTGGACAGTAATCGGGACGAAGGCATTCTTCGGTGGAAGCGGATTTTTTTTAAATTCGCACGATCTTCTCTGTTGCATGAAATATAGAGATGCGCTGTCAGTACGATATAGCTGTGCGACAATATGGTCAAAATATGAAGTGTAGCGATAATGTTGGTTGCCACATCTAATGAGTGCCATGTTAAAATAACCGGGGTAATGCACGTGGCCATAATTAACTCCTGCTCTCACGCAGATATATATTACCATGCGTTGATATTCATGGCTCAGTTATAAATCGAGTTTGGAGCTATTTTGTCCCGAGCCGAACGTTGCATTCGACTCACAGGAATGCCCCTTTTTAGTGCAATGTATACAACACACGTTATTGGGTGAGGCTAGAGTGATGAAGTTAAGGTATAAATAGCATCTACGGATCTGGATCGAGCGCTGCATGCTTGATATAGTTGGCCCTATGCACAGAAGGGAGCGAAAGACAGCCTATGCCGCCATACACTTCCAATTGCCCCTCCACAGGAAAACGGGTGCATCATTTCCCCTTAATTAGTTTGTGGCGCAGGTGTGGGTACGCTATGTAGAACCCATTTTTACACGAAATAACTGCGATCCATATCGTGCCTCACCCTTCATGCCAGGTTCGCCACTTCCAGCAATGGGCAGTCTCACATAACGTATATATATGAACACCGAACGTCTAGTGCGGGGAGATTTGTGCTTTACCAAAGGCGAATAAATAAACATTTCAAAGACAACTTTAGTTTGTTTGTGTCATGCCATGGAGAAAAGCAAGTGAAGATACGCTCAGTGTAACACAACAAGTAAATCATAATGTTGACACGCTATGAATCGAAAGCGGACATTATGTTATGACTGTCAATATTTAGACACATATTGATTGTTCGAGTTGCGATAATTGAAGATGCTCCTTGAATGATCATTGCAATTGAGTATGACGATGAGAAAGCCGCGAGTATGGGTAAACGAAGCTTGTGACCTATCAAAAATAGACCAGTCAGTCGACCAATGAAATTCTGATCAAACAATTCGCAATCGATGCCAATCTTGATCCTGTAACACTCAGAACTCTACTCCGACTTATTTGTGGATAATGATGACACGATTGTAGCTACCATAAGCCATTTGTCTTCATCATTTGCTGTGATAGTTCGTTCGGTTAAGATTAAACCGATTTTCACGACGCAAATGCCTAATGTGTACGCATACAAAAGTGACTGCGTATGTAGCACTCCTATTGACACATATTGCAGTCAACGACGTCATGATGTTAAATGACTTGATCCAAGGATAATTAATCATTGTGTTATAACAATGTGTTTGCACTTTGTGCTACCATACAATCACGCCAAACAAACATGACCCAAAATTAAACGACAGGTAAGAACAATATAGTATTAATTCCAGATGATTGAGTAGTCCAAGAGGACGTGTAATTATGAAATGAGCAGCCACAACCCACAAGCAAAACGATGACATCGTGTCAATTAGTTATTATGTCCAATCCGTGTTACAAAGCAATTACTATAACCTAACCTGATCCGGTAGAATCGAGATGTGGGACACAGTTTGTATTCAAGATGCAAGTCCGTTGGTTTCATTACAGAATACAAGATGTACTTAATCAATTTTATCATTTTTGGATTAAAATGCACATCAAAATACGGTACCACAAGAGATGCACTAACAAGCCGTGGACATTATGAAAAAAAATAGATCGACATGATCTTTGACCTTTTTTCGCGGTTGCAACTTCTTTTCATAGCTGTGACAAACATGGATATATACTGTACGTGCTGCTGTGCAGTGACTTACAGAAATTAAAGGTTCAGAAGGCATGACAAATGATATCGAAAATGTTCAGGGATGGATCCGGGCCTTAACTCCTGACATACCCTTTTATATTGCGTTTCATTATGTCCAAACAAGGGCCCAAAAGTCTTTCGAAACTAAGCCTTTCAAGGAACACCAACTTCACATGTCCCTTAGCATAAACGCTGGCTGTGCGCGTCGTGTTCTCTACAAGAGCCATCTCACCAAAATATGCACCAACACCAAGAGTGCGTCTAAATATAGTCTCCGTCCTGTTATTAGAGACTGTCACCATGACTTCACTCCCCTCTCAACAAAATACATCCCATCCGCCTCGTCACCTTCCTTGATAATGCACTCGTCAATGCAGTACGTTCTCGGCACCAGAGCATCGGTGAGATCAATGGCTTCTCGCTTCTCAAGACAGCTTAATATTGGCACACTTTCAAGGAATTTTTCATGCATCTTTCCCCTCTTGAAGTTCCTGTTTTTGATAATGCTTGTAAATGAGTGGCGATCAATTGTCCATAGCGTACCTGGTGTTACAGCAACTACAGATGATGGATTAGATGTACTGTGAAGGAGGCCAAGCTCCCCAAAGATGCCTTGATCTGTGAGCTTGCTCTTCCCGACCGATCCAGTGTCAGTTGTTGTGAGAATATCATATGTGCCGGATTCTATGACGTAAAATGCATCACAATCATCATCCTGTTTAATCACAATCTGTCCTCTATCCATTTTCTTTTCCTCCATAGCGTCAAGAAACATCTTCCACTTGTTCAGATCCCTGGTGCTGGAACAAAACAGTTTCTCATGTCATAATCTACCGCTTACATCTTACACGATCTTGCTTTGGGTGGATCTTGGCCGGCCCACATGAGCAGTAGCATTTTTCTATGTCAAAACTTTTGGTAATTACTGCGCGGCGCCGTAATGTACGACGAGTCAATCGTACACTTGCGACAGGATCGTCATTACCTTCCGCCATGTGCCTCGTGGTATTTGTAGCACTTGACTGTTTTATTTGGCTACCCCTCTGTTTTACTGACAACTTATCTGCACCATAATCGAATGTTGCTGCTGTCTTGTAGGTTTATCCCTAGTTGGTCCTTGACATCCTCTGTCATCTGTATGGCATCATCTCTTGCATTATATCTTGTAAATTGATGGACATAGGCTAACTCTTCTACAAGTACTGGGAGCACAATGCCACTTCCTGAATGCGCCAAAGATTTATATATCTTGTTAACATATGTTTAACCTCTAAAGCCGCATGAGTGCTTGCAAAATATACATGGCCCGCATTTTGGACAGTGTAACGATTCCTCTGATAAAGCCGTCTAGTCTATCATATCACACAGAGACACTGGTAACATCGCATTTCTTTTTTAGCAGGGTTGGCTCATTGTCAGCTGTATAAATCCATATGTATGCACAATGACACAACACAGGTTACAAACAACTCTCAATATGGCGTGAAAGTTGTTCCTGTATGATATCATGATCTATCTGTGGTCTTAAGTAACGTGCACGCTTGTTTCTCACCAACTTCAATGGCTGGCGTTATGCAGATTTAAAACATATCATTTGCATAATGAAATTAAACGTCAAGGAGTAATGTGCACAGGCTCAACATTCTAGCCTTCACTGTGTACGTTCAACTGCCTGATGTGGCTACCTCCTGGCCGCAAATCATCGGCTTCTCTATGCGGAAATGGCGTCATATTTGAATGACTTGAGCTGATGTGAAATGCCAAAAAGTGGCAAAAAAAACACCGACAAAAGGTTGATCATCCCAGCATCATACAAATATTTTACATGAGATAACTGGCAATAACATGTTTATTTGTAAACCAGCAACATACACATTTGAAGGACACTAACCGTGTTATCGTTGTAAAGATTGCAAAAGCGCCCATCGTGATTGAAGGATAAAGTCACGGTGGGGATTACAATCGTGTTAGGTCATGTATAAAGGAGTAAGCACGCCGAATATGGCTCTATCTGCAAAACATATGGGTTATTATGAACAATATTTCAGGCTAGGCATCACTGGGCAGTCTGCTGGCAAATACCAACAATGGGTAAGATTTGATAATACGAGTGTCAATTAAACCAGTAACACATGCGTTATCTTCAGCAACTTGATGACGCTGGATGTGTTGACAGCATTCAGCAATGGAGGAGAAATGTTTGACGACAGCATCTTCTAGTGCCCCTATATGTCCATTATGTCGACATTATTCGTCCAATGACTGGGAAAATGAGTAGCGAAACTGATGGCAGAAATAATAACTTGCAATAAGTAGTGGTGATTGCGGTTAGTAAATCGCCACGTCAAAAGTACGCGGCATGACAAGCAACAGCAGGTCACGTTCTGGGGCACGTTACACGCCACGAGCCATTCCAGGAATCATTTACCCAAGCCAAATGGGGTTCGTTCGGCTCCCGGAATACAATGACATCATTATCGCTGTAGGGTGTAAGGAATATCATCCTTTTACTCTCCTGTATGTAAATGCACACTCTCTTCCCGGACGCAAATAAACTAGCATGTTTTTTGACCGCATCGTGATTTAAGTATATTGTTTTTAAAGGCTTCTCAGTTGATGCCAGGGTATCCGCAACTGCTACACCTCATGCAGAGCGTGTGGTTTACAGACGTACCTAGCAAGTAAATATAGAGATAACAAATGTCTCATTATGGTCTGGCTGCGCTTATTGTGTATAATGTACTACCTGCCTAAAGAATAGTGAATATGTTACTGATATGATAGCTGACCCTCCTTATTATAATAGAATTAACGGCAGTGCGGCAAAACTAGATTCTTTTAATTGATGGCGACAAGCGGGATAAAAAAATAGTATCACATGATTTACCAGTGGTAATTGATTATTTTGCTTTGATTAATGAAACAAGTCATAACGCTAGTTTTATTGGATAACATGTTAGGGCTGGACAGTAATCGGGACGAAGGCATTCTTCGGTGGAAGCGGATTTTTTTAAATTCGCACGATCTTCTCTGTTGCATGAAATATAGAGATGCGCTGTCAGTACGATATAGCTGTGCGACAATATGGTCAAAATATGAAGTGTAGCGATAATGTTGGTTGCCACATCTAATGAGTGCCATGTTAAAATAACCGGGGTAATGCACGTGGCCATAATTAACTCCTGCTCTCACGCAGATATATATTACCATGCGTTGATATTCATGGCTCAGTTATAAATCGAGTTTGGAGCTATTTTGTCCCGAGCCGAACGTTGCATTCGACTCACAGGAATGCCCCTTTTTAGTGCAATGTATACAACACACGTTATTGGGTGAGGCTAGAGTGATGAAGTTAAGGTATAAATAGCATCTACGGATCTGGATCGAGCGCTGCATGCTTGATATAGTTGGCCCTATGCACAGAAGGGAGCGAAAGACAGCCTATGCCGCCATACACTTCCAATTGCCCCTCCACAGGAAAAAACGGGTGCATCATTTCCCCTTAATTAGTTTTTGTGGCGCAGGTGTGGGTACGCTATGTAGAACCCATTTTTACACGAAATAACTGCGATCCATATCGTGCCTCACCCTTCATGCCAGGTTCGCCACTTCCAGCAATGGGCAGTCTCACATAACGTATATATATGAACACCGAACGTCTAGTGCGGGGAGATTTGTGCTTTACCAAAGGCGAATAAATAAACATTTCAAAAGACAACTTTAGTTTGTTTGTGTCATGCCATGGAGAAAAGCAAGTGAAGATACGCTCAGTGTAACACAACAAGTAAATCATAATGTTGACACGCTATGAATCGAAAGCGGACATTATGTTATGACTGTCAATATTTAGACACATATTGATTGTTCGAGTTGCGATAATTGAAGATGCTCCTTGAATGATCATTGCAATTGAGTATGACGATGAGAAAGCCGCGAGTATGGGTAAACGAAGCTTGTGACCTATCAAAAATAGACCAGTCAGTCGACCAATGAAATTCTGATCAAACAATTCGCAATCGATGCCAATCTTGATCCTGTAACACTCAGAACTCTACTCCGACTTATTTGTGGATAATGATGACACGATTGTAGCTACCATAAGCCATTTGTCTTCATCATTTGCTGTGATAGTTCGTTCGGTTAAGATTAAACCGATTTTCACGACGCAAATGCCTAATGTGTACGCATACAAAAGTGACTGCGTATGTAGCACTCCTATTGACACATATTGCAGTCAACGACGTCATGATGTTAAATGACTTGATCCAAGGATAATTAATCATTGTGTTATAACAATGTGTTTGCACTTTGTGCTACCATACAATCACGCCAAACAAACATGACCCAAAATTAAACGACAGGTAAGAACAATATAGTATTAATTCCAGATGATTGAGTAGTCCAAGAGGACGTGTAATTATGAAATGAGCAGCCACAACCCACAAGCAAAACGATGACATCGTGTCAATTAGTTATTATGTCCAATCCGTGTTACAAAGCAATTACTATAACCTAACCTGATCCGGTAGAATCGAGATGTGGGACACAGTTTGTATTCAAGATGCAAGTCCGTTGGTTTCATTACAGAATACAAGATGTACTTAATCAATTTTATCATTTTTGGATTAAAATGCACATCAAAATACGGTACCACAAGAGATGCACTAACAAGCCGTGGACATTATGAAAAAAAATAGATCGACATGATCTTTGACCTTTTTTTCGCGGTTGCAACTTCTTTTCTTTTCATAGCTGTGACAAACATGGATATATACTGTACGTGCTGCTGTGCAGTGACTTACAGAAATTAAAGGTTCAGAAGGCATGACAAATGATATCGAAAATGTTCAGGGATGGATCCGGGCCTTAACTCCTGACATACCCTTTTATATTGCGTTTCATTATGTCCAAACAAGGGCCCAAAAGTCTTTCGAAACTAAGCCTTTCAAGGAACACCAACTTCACATGTCCCTTAGCATAAACGCTGGCTGTGCGCGTCGTGTTCTCTACAAGAGCCATCTCACCAAAATATGCACCAACACCAAGAGTGCGTCTAAAATAAGTCTCCGTCCTGTTATTAGAGACTGTCACCATGACTTCACCCCGCTCAACAAAAATACATCCCATCCGCCTCGTCACCTTCCTTGATAATGCACTCGTCAATGCAGTACGTTCTCGGCACCAGAGCATCGGTGAGATCAATGGCTTCTCGCTTCTCAAGACAGCTTAATATTGGCACACTTTCAAGGAATTTTTCATGCATCTTTCCCCTCTTGAAGTTCCTGTTTTTGATAATGCTTGTAAATGAGTGGCGATCAATTGTCCATAGCGTACCTGGTGTTACAGCAACTACAGATGATGGATTAGATGTACTGTGAAGGAGGCCAAGCTCCCCAAAGATGCCTTGATCTGTGAGCTTGCTCTTCCCGACCGATCCAGTGTCGGTTGTTGTGAGAATATTAAATGTGCCGGATTCGATGACGTAAAATGCATCACAATCTTCACCCTGTTTAATCACAGTCTGCCCTCTATCGACTATCTTTTCCTCCATAGCGTCAAGAACATCTTCCACCTGTTCCGAATCCAGGTGCTGGAACAAAACAGCTTCTCTCGTCATATTCTGCAGCTTACATCTCAGGTCATCTTGCTTTGGGTGGATCTTGGCAGGCCCCCATGAGCAGTCGCATTTTTCTATGTCAAAACTTTCGGAAATTACTGCGCGGCGCCGCGACGTACGACGCGTCAATCGAGCACTTCCGACAGGATCGTCGTTACCTTCCGCCATGTGCCTCGTGGTATTTGTTGCGCCTGACAGTTTTACTGGGCTACCCCTCTCTTTCTCTGACATCTTATGCGTACCCCAATCGAACGTAGCCGTTGTCTTGTAGGTTTATCCCTAGTTGGCTCTCGACATCCTCTGTCATCTGTATGGCATCATTTGATGCATTATATCTTATAACTTGATGGGCACAGACTTACTCTTATACAGTTAATGGGAGCACTATGTCACTTCCTGAATGCGTTCTAGATTAATACATATGGTTAACGCACCTCTGAAGTTCCCTGATTGGTTGACAGAATTACATAGCCCGCCCTTCGGACCTTGGAATGATTCCTCTGATAAAGCAGCATAGTATATCATAACACATACAGACACAAATAACCCGCCTGGTTTTTTGCAGCAGGGTTGGCTCGTTGTCAGCTGTATAAATCCAGATGTATGCACAATGACACTCCACGAGATTAGTAGGAGAGCTATTATGTGGTTACGATCAGCTCTACCTTCTGAATATCGCATGAAAGTTTTTCTGCTGCTATCATGATTTATCTTTGCACTAAAGAAACATACATCCTTGTTTCTCACAAACTGTTATGGCTATCGCTATGCAGATTAAACCCACCTAATTTGCATATCGAGCATCAAGGAGTATTTGGCAGAGACTCAACATTGTTGCCTTAAGTGTGGACGTGCACCAGTTAGGAGTGGCTACAAATTATCGGCCGTTCTTTGCCAAAACGGCGTCATTGCTGAATGACTTGATTTGATGTGAAATGCCCACAAATGGCCCAAAACAATTTCATAATTTTGATCATACCAGCATAACACAAATATTTTATAGAAGATAACGGGCAATAAAATGATTATTTGTAAAACTATATTATGCAAATTTGGAGCGCCAACCATGATTTGAGCAATAATCGGGTTATCTCTCTTGTCGCCGTTGTGAAAAGCCCAACAGGGCCCACGTGGCAGCTCCTGTGCAAGGCGAACCAGGAGCACGGCGTATCAATATTAGCCAGAGCGAGTAAGCGTGGCTGAGTACTGGTGAGCAAATCATCGTTGGGAAATATTGGCACTTCATATTTGATTGCATGGCCTAGGTGGCTCAAACTTCCTCAATATATCCACAACGTATTGAGTCACATCGCTGATAACGAAAGTCACCGGCACTAAAACATTCAATCTGAAGCACTTTTATCTCGTCTGGGAGGCAATATTGCATGGACATCGCTTTAGACAAATATATAATTCGCAAGGTCATTTAGAGTATGACTTTGGCTATGTTTAATTAGTTATTCAGTTCGTTGGATTACATCGCCCAACCATGTCACATTCGTCTTAATACACTGATACGCAGCTTATCATAGAATATAAACACATGCAAACAATCACAGGACGGTAGTGTATAATGTACAACATCTCATGTAAATATAAGCTTGTTTATCTCATTGTAAGTTCAAGCTTGATCGCCTCTTCTGAATTTCGGATGAAGCATGCCATCAATAATATGAAGAAAATGGCATAGATTTGTGCCAACTGTGAGACTGCAGCCGGTTCCCGTTGTGTTGCGGTAAACTGCGTAGCCTTTCGACCGAAGGTTGTGGGTTCGATACCAAGGTGTGAAAACCTGACTGGTTCCCAATGACTCAGATAATCACGTTAAATGGTGGGCCCAGATCGGTAAGGGGATGTACCCGACCTGGCAGCGCATAGTAGCCGTGCTCGACCTACTTCCAAGCGGCGTGGGTTTCGCTACCTGGTCTGGGCAACGGGTTTGTGTCAAGTAGGCGCTGGAACTCAAGGGGAGCTGTCAAAACACCACAATCATTCTTATCTATCACTGTCGCAAGATATCACCTCGTTGAAAGTGACGTAAAGCCTAATTTTTTTTATTGGTATTAGCGGCGAGTTACAGAAAAACATGCTTATATGATCGATTCAACTATTGACTAACAAAATTCTACATTGACAAACGCACTTTCTCGTCTGATCTCTATTTCACTTTCTATATGATCAGACGAATCACAGACTAAAACAACCATGTCAATGACAGGCTCGTTTAATATTCACCAAAGGCAGCCTTTAATGTATCCCGTTCGAGTGGCAAAAAGGTCAGTGACACAAGCTTAATGTTGAAGTTGATTTGATACTGTCAGTGATATCAGTTGGGCAAAGGTTTTGTCAAATGGGTGACGGTACTTAAGTATCGCTGTTCAATAACCTTATTCCGTCCTTATCTGCCAACAACTTGATAACACGCCGACGACCAGGACCTGTACCCAAGGACGATAGCGGCGGACTATTACGATTGTCATATCACGTTCTATGATCAAAGAGCGAGCAACTGAGCTTGAACGCGCACACTATGACTAGTTATGCGGCGTGTATGAAAATAAGTGAAGCGTGTCACCTAGTGGTGCTACCACATAAGTGAATATTGATCCAACGTCTGTAGGGATACTGTATATGTGCTGAGAATTCTTCTGATTTGTGTCCTACCGCGACCCTGAATTGATCGGAACAATCTAATGTGATTCTTAGAAACGCTATGACAGTCAGCGCGCTTCACGCAGGTGGCGTGCTAATATGTGTTGTATGGAGCACACGCGAGTGAGCCCACTTAGCATTGCTTCGAGCTTTTTTCTATAGTGATGTAGAAATTGAATAACGCCTAATTTATTTTATGAAAATAATAAGCCAGTCCAGGGAGCGCAGCCCCAACCCTTGTTTGATAATTCATAACCATATCGACGTGATTAAATGACGATGAGTGACTGCATACTACTAATACTAGCATTACCAACAATGCACAAAAGAGGAACAATTACCTAAGCTACCCAGGTAACACATTGTATAATACATGCGGATTATCAAATATATTGCCTAATCAGATCTCGCAATTAAATCTAGGGTTACGCAGAGGGATTTTGCTCAGCGAAAAGTGCAAGCTTATTTAATCCCCTAAAAACGTAACTTAGCCCTGATCCGTGACGTGGTTAACACATTTGTCGTTTACTAGAGGGGCACTGTTCACTTGAAATACTGAATGGACGAGTGCACAGTGACCGTCACCGACATGACGGACGTGGGAGTCTGTGCAGCGAGTTGAAGTCCATCGAGTCCATCACATTACTCTTGACGGATGATAATGGATAAACAACATTTGTACATCAATTCCTTGCTTAAACTTTATTGGGATCATGTAAACCTCGAATACACGCTGAGCAAGACGTGAATCACAAACAGTTGATTTTAGGATCCAAATTGTGTTGTTCCGGCCTTTGAATCAGAGTATTACTTGCTGAGGTATGTCGACTTCGCTTTCGTGATTTATTCCACGTTTCGTCCCATAATCGGCGCAACCTGAATTGGGCTTAAAAGGATTTGGCCTATCTATGTTCTGTCCACCAAGTCATCGGCGACTCTAACATCCTGGACCAATCCATTTCTCCACCATTGTTTTTCGATATATATTCCTGCACGTTAGACATCTGTTATTTAATGACGTGGTCGGTTTTTCACGACAAGCGGGCCAATGTTCTTAGGGCGCTCACTTCGCACACGTTTTGTATCGACAGGAGGTGAGCTGCTTTATCGAAAAATAAACATGGCTCTTGCCTTTTTATTTTGTAAGTCACCTTTGTACGTAATGTTGTGATCGATAATGTCAGAAGGTATCAGCTAGTAGCTGCGAAGCTTCTCAATGACTTTCGACACGCCCACTAGCAGGCAAACAGCGGACAATTGACACCCGACAAATACAAAGTTTTCAGAGTATTTTTGAAACACAACGGATTCAAAACCAAGGTGTTATACTATCGCGTACTTAATGTACGAGCGCTGTGTCAAAAACCCGTCAAATAGCAGATTGTTTTTACAAACGAATGCTCACCTGTCAGAAATCATTTCTTATGAAGTGCCACATAGTGCATATTGCGGTTATTGCTATCAATTATGACAAAGGAGTTGAATTGTTGTTTACGGGAGATACATTGACCCGCAAACTTGTGCTAAACAGGTATTGCACCAACTTCATCTATACAATAACATGTCAGTTTAGGGCAAGGTCGCAATTGAACGCGTACTCGTTTCCTCAAATTTGACGTTCTCTAATAGCATACATCAGCGCCATTCACCAACATGCATATATAACTTAATAAAGTATCATAAGGTGAAGTTATGCAATGAACAACTCTCCTCAAACAATAACATCTCACTTTTAAGCTGTACCTGTCGCGAAATAGAAAGATGATTTGATAGATAAATTTTGATCACAAGCTAACCCAATAGTTGCTTCGCCACAGGCACAATCAGTGTTACAAATTGAATATATATATATAATCATTTTGGGTGTATTAAATATAGAAATCAAACTATTCGGCTTATAAGTAGTCATAATATTATAATGGTGATAATCAATATTTGATTTAAGGTGGATTGCCGGTTTCCTCGCTGCCAAGAGTGACGATAATTCCGGGCGACTTTAGTCAATTACGTTTGCTGAGCACGTAATCACAACTATTGCGCCTCATTACATCCATGCAAGGACCAAGGAGTCGTTCAAAACCGAGCCGTTCGAGGAAAACCAGTTTCACTGGACCTATGGCATAAACGCTAGCTGAACGTGGCGTATTCTCTACCAAAGCCATTTCACCAAAATACGCACCAGACCCGAGCGTGTGGCCTATATCTATCTCGTTCCCGCCCTCGGTGATTTTCACCGTGACCTCACCTTTCTCGACAAAGTACATGCCATCAGCCGCTTCACCTTCCTTGATGATGCACTCGCTATCATAATAACTTCTAGGAAGGAGGGCGTCAGCGAGGCCCATGCGCTCCTGCGTAGAGATTGAGCTAAGCATCGGCACTTTACCTAGAAATTCCTCATACAGTTTGCCTCGGTGAAAATTACTTGTTTGCACAATAGTAATGAATGATTGTCGGTTGATGGTCCACAGCGTACCAGATGAGGAGGCCATCAAGGTTGTAGGACTAGGCAACCTGTAGAGCAGGGCAACTTCACCGAAAAACCCCGCGTTTACTATTTGGTCGACATGTTGCATTCCGTTGGCTGTTTGCCTCATGATATCGTACGTTCCTGATTCAGCGACGTAGAATGTGTCTCCATCGTCACCTTGGTTGACTATAAGCTGTCCAGGGCTCACTTTCTGTTCATTCATGGCATCTATCACGGCTTCCACCTGCTCGGGGGTCAAATGCTGGAATAACACCACTTCCTTTAAGGCAGCCAACAACTTGAGTCGTAACCATTCCTTTTTGGGATACACCGCACTCTCACCTCCGCCATGTTCTACGCTTTCCGAAATCACTCTACGACGCCGGGATAAATGAACACGACCGTGCTGTCCATCATAAACAAAATGGTCTTCCATTTTGTTTGTTAAATATGACTTGCGTTAGCTGTAAGTTAGCGTGAGGAAGTGCAGGTGGTAAATCAGGGCAATAAGCAAGTGTTGTATGAAGTTTAAGGGCCACCTGAGGACAAATGAAAAGTAAACCGAAGATTCATCTCATGACGTCGAGGTTAGGCTGAATGGCGGGGCACAGCTTAAGTGGAGTGAAAACCTTAGCTACCTCATAGTCGTATTGATTGATGTCACCGATCCGACAGAGAGCACTTGTAGCCCACAGCGCAAATATCGTTCCCGAATAACAATGAGCGACGTTGTGTGATCACTGTGTCATAGCTCGGCTGAAAAGTGAGCAGCCGACGCGCTATGAATATTTATCGACTCACTTCGACTCACTCCCAGATGCGGCTCCTCACTGTTAAACGTTTGTTGATCGAGGAATATGCTTTAATGGTGGGCCTGAGTAGGACACGTCGTTGCGATCTCTCTCCTTCTATCGATCATTGCCAATACATGTTAAATTCAAGACCTACCTGTAACTGCCGCTCTCGGTGCACTTTCCTCAAACCCATAATAGTCCTTTTGGCCCGGGCACCACAGTGCATTAAAGTGAACAGGAACGGCAACGCAAAACCTCCAGTTATGTATGAAAGATTGTAGAGCGGGGACGGTCGGGGGGTGGTGGATTTTAACGGGCCGGTATCCAACAAAAACAGGCAGGCAGGCAGACAGACAGACAGACAGACAGACAGACAGAGAGACAGTCAGACAGACAGACAGACAGACAGACAGATGGAAGGAGGAAGGAAGAAAGAAAGAAAGAAAGAAAGAAAGAAAGAAAGAAAGAAAGAAAGAAAGAAGAGAAGGAAGGAAGGAAGGATGGATGGATGTATGGATGGATGGAAGGAAGAAAGGAAGGAAGGAAGGACGGAAGGAAGGAAGGAAGGACGGAAGGAAGGAAGAAAGGAAAGAAGGCCGACAGGCAAGCAGGCTGGCAAGCTGACAGACTGGCAAGCTGGGAGACGGTCAAGAAGACAGGCAGGCACGTAGGCAGGCAGACTGGCAGGCAGACAGGCAGATAAGTAGGTAGGTAGGTAGGTAGGTAGGTAGGTAGGTAGGTAGGTAGGTAAGTGCGTAGACTGGTAAACAAGTAGACTGGTGTGTGAATGTCTGTATGTTGTACGTGCGTGTGTGCGGGCGTGTCTGCGTTCCTCCCTATGAGCGTGCGTGCGTTTGTGCCTTCAAGCATGCCTGCATGCAATAATGTATGTAATTAAAACCGTAATAGCTAAATAGGATAACAAATCTCCTAGCTGGAATTGGGATCTGCCGCCCGCTTGAAATGCGCATTGATGAGTCTGAGCAGTCATTAAAGGAGGGCGGGAGATAGGTAGCTACGAAGGTTTGAAGTGAGGCATGCACACAGACAGACATGCAGGTAGACGGGCATGTAAATAGGTAGATAGGTAGAAATGTAGATAGATAGGTAGCCACGTAGGTAGGTTGGTTGGTAGGTAGGTAGGTAGGTAGGTAGGTAGGTAGGTAGGTAGGTAGGTAGGTAGGTAGGTAGGTAGGTAGGTAGGTAGGTAGGTAGGTAGGTAGGTAGGTAGGTAGGTAGGTAGGTAGGTAGGTAGGTAGGTAGGTAGAGCATCTTTTGTTGGGTTAATAAACACAAAAGTGCATGATTTATTAAGTGGAACATAATCGTTCTCAATTGGCATAGCTCTAGGTTAATATGAGACTACTGTGCATAGCCAGCAATTTTCAGGTCGAAATGTTCGTGTATTAGGGTTGAATAAGCAAGATAGTAGATGATGCATACACCAGCCAAAAAATGATTAATATTATTATGCAGCTCTTCAAGTTCAATTTTACCGTGGAATTTGTTGAAGCTTGATATTCATAAGAGTTACATTATTACGGTGTTAGCACTTGTCAAGGGCATCCAGTTGATTTTGGTATAATAAAACATAAACATAATATATAACGGATATGGCACGGGTAAATTGCGTCTAGATGTATAGTCTGATTGCAAATTGGTTCATTCGATCACAATGTGAACAGGCACGATTTAACTACAGCTGAATCGTTAAGGCCGAGAGTCATGTAACAAAAGATGGTGCTAGATAATGACCGACTCCTGTAATGCTACGAGCGTGCGTCAAATCGTAGCAGCCAATGGTACTGGCGCACCCATTTGTCGATGTGAAAGCATATTAATCCCACCATAAATGTATTATTTCATGCCGGAATAATGTTTTCAGCGATCAAAAAATCATAACATGATTGCAGTCAAGTTAATAAAATTTGGTGATAAGCTTCAATATATGCGGTACTTTCATGTTGCTATTCATATGCCTCGGGCACTTCATTACTCAAGCTTGCGTGATTATTACTCCCCTGAGCCACCAAATTTGATTGAGGCTCTGTATTATCACGTCATGATGACTGATGTCTTCCCGGTCAGTGCGGTGCTATATATAACTGCTATCAGGTCAGGCGCGGACCACCGCCACTGGTTTGTATAGTAATACAGCTAGTTTATCGCCAAATTCAACAGTTCACCATCTAATTTACACTCCGGTACAGCAAATTCAGCTGCGTACGTGGATGGGTAATTCCTACATATTAGCTCGCGTATATAACGGCAGGTGTCTTGATTGCAAGTATGCCTACAGATATAATATCACCGTATTTCGGTCTCCATGACTCGTTGGTAAAATAAAGCATTCACCCTGAGGCAACATTGATATAATTTCCATCCGTTAAATTGCATGGGCGTTAATTTACTGACAAATAGGCCCATTTCAGTTCACAGTGTTGCATGATGTGCCAAGATAAACAGTCGCCTTGAGAACTAACTATATATACTAATACTTCTTGCTCAATGTTTTGTTTTGCTGTATCACTAGCTATGCTGCCAGTTGTTTTGCTTGTAATGCGTTAACCATAATTTCAAAGTAATAACAACGATTTCGGGCAGCATTTGATTATGATCCGGACGATGTATCATCAGTGGTAATTGATGCTACCACTGATGCTACCGCTAGCAGCGAAATAGCTCATGAATTCCAGTTTTATGCCACATACATCAAACACGCTGCTCTATTGATTCACAACGTAGCCAATTTTACGTTTAAGCAGTGCCACTGTGCGTCACAAATAGCAATACAGCGTATAAAGTGCTACTTAAAGACATCAACATATGAATTATCCTTGCAATCCGGAGTGTGAGGCCTAATAAATAACATAAAATACAAACAACCTCACACACAGCAAGGGCAGAAGGGATACTACGTTGTCAGGGAATGACTATTTATGATAAATGAGTGGCTCAGCTATAGACGATAGAGAGTGGTCATCCACGCGTGACAGCATCTCCTCGAGGAAAAAACCCAACTGCGTTTAGCCAAGATGACGTCACACGGTACGCCCCTAGCGACTGGACGAGGCAAAATGGCCTGGTGGATTTTGTCAGGTTGCGACGAATTCCGATAAATTTCGCGGCCGATTTTCTCTTTAACTCGAATGCTCACCAATTCTGTACAAGTCGGATTTTCGTAATTGCGTTCAGTTGACAATTTTGGAACCAACAGGACATTAAACAGATAATGGCTTTCATGCCAGGCAGATGATTTCTTGCTGAGTAATTTGGAATAGGCTCGTGATATTTGATAAAAATATGATCAATTATCACAAATTGGTGTGTTTAAGAATATTGTGACATCCATTATGTCACATCCCAGTAAGGAATTGCTTATGAGGACGTTGTTATGATATCTCTCAATATCAACGTAACCCATAAATAACTGTCATAATGTCAGTAATCACTTCAACCCAATTGTCCTATACTCTGATCCCAATATCAATATATATATTAGTATATATATATATATATATATATATATATATATATATATATATATATATAGATATATATATATATATATATATATATATATATATATCTATATATGGCTAGTATATATATATAAGTATATATATATAAATGTATATATATATAAATTACATACATACATATATATATATATATAGATACATATACATATATATTATATTAATACATACATATATATATATTATGTATATATATATATATATTTATATATATATATATATATATATATATATATATATATATATAATATATATATATTTATATATTATAACAGTAGGGAACAGTATCATCATTATCGCCTGCTACATACAAAGCCGTAGGAACAGTTTCATCGTTATCACCAGCAAAAGACAACACCATAGGGAACAGTATCATTTTGATCATAAGCTACAGACAATGCGTATGTAACAGTACAACAGTGATATCATAAAATCCAGCTACATACATAGCCGTGGGGAACAGTATCATGGATGAAACGCTTCTTTACCTGAGACAGTGGTAATTAGTCACTTACCGTGTCTTAACTTAGCTAGCTTGATTGTTCATTTAATGTCCCAGGTGGATGGTCACTTACCTAGTTACTTGTCTTGTACGCTATGGTCCATAGCAAGTAAAACAATATTGAGTCGTCCTTAAATGTAACCATCGGTTGCAAATTGAACCGATTGTATGTTAATCCTTATTCGACTTATTAATTATCCGTACCTGCCATTATCTTTGCACACCATTTAGGATAACAAACGATATTTCCAAGGAAATGTGTACTAAAGTATATCTTACATGCGAGCAACATTAACTTCAGATGACATCTTTTGTCACTTGACGTTTGTTTGGCGCCCTTTAAACTTGGCTCGCATATATCCCTGGCGCTATCCATTTTGCTCTGGATAGAGAATTCGTTGTATTTTTTTAGTTAAATGATGACGCGACACTGAAAAGTAGATGTACACAGGACAGCGGGCAAGTTCAATTCAGATGATCCAACAATACTGTATATTCAGCCATATATTGCCGGCCATATGTATGCCCCGCGCAACTCTCTTGACGACCAAATAATGTCGGAGTTTAACCAATACTTATGTGATTTATTCCATACGTTAAATTCGAAGTAGAGTGCACAACCGGTAAGGAAAACATCTTGCGCACGTTAACCATGCTTGTCACAACGATTCTGTACCTGCCCTAGATAACTATGCTATTATAGCCCATTTAGTTCGTCACTACTGGTGCACATGATACGCCACATGCAGTGTTATCCGGTTTCTATCACGTCGCATATACCAGTTTTAAAATAAGTTATAGGTAAAACATAAATTGATTCATCATAGACGGGGTAAATGTAATTTCATGAACCATCATGTGATTATTAACAAAAATGACAATGTTCTTGTTTGTCTGCCGGCTCACGTTGTTGCAGTAGATCATTGCATTATCTAAACACTGTCATATCTAATAAGAGACTGCGTTGTCTTGCCTGGAAACATCCGGTAAAGCAAATATCCACTTTTAAGCCTAAATTATCGCTGAATTGTCACTGAATAATATGAAGCCAACCAAGGGCATCTAGTCAACGGTGGGTGGAATGGTTAATGACCCTTGTTTGCGTTTATCAACCAATTGGATAATCGTTTGTTTATCTTGAAAATAATCGCAACAAGAATGTTTCGTGAATTTAAATTCATAAAAGAGTATGAATATACAGCCTGTAAATTACTATACATGAAAGCCGGTGTTCATAGTGTTCCCTTTTTTTGGAGAAGAAGCAAGATGGTTGCAAGATGATAAACGAAATGCAATATCGCCGCACATATTTCCTCAAGCTGGCAGCAATATAACCTTTCTTAATAACTGCTTGATACCCAGTATACCTTAAACGGGTCAATAATTTGCATACCGTATACTTAGAAGTAAATTATTTCTATTTGAATCATTTTGAAATACTCCAGTTTCCTACTTTGCTTACATTCATGATTCATCGTCACTAAGTGTTTCATTGACTTTGATATATGTGATGCAGTATCCAGTCAAAAGCTCCTTTACGACTCATCAAATAACATGCAATGTGTATCATTAAAGTGGGTTAATACACCAACTAAGGAGTAGATATATTGTGCTTCCATCATTTACGCTACCCCAAGCCCGTTCCGATTAAGACAAGGGATATGCAGCATGAAACATTGTTTTACAGATGCCATTCTAATGTTACGCGAGCACTTTTAGGATATATACTTACAAAGAAACAGTAAGCTGTCTCTTAACAGGGGTAACGCCAAGGAGGGGGCTTATCAATTATCACAAATATTATATAAGAGGAGGTGGATATCCTTGTAGAGTGTAATGATGATGGAAGGTATTGAGCAAGACAACTGCTGCTGTGTTTGCCCGACAGAATATAAACTGTGACAGGGCCCTTCTCTGTATGATCAGAGAGAATAGAAAGTAGATATATGAACCCATATTCATTCAAAGCAACGATAATACAGAAAAATGGAGGCTTCAATGCGGGCAAACTTGCCGATTGATCAAAATACGCAGACCTTATGGGAGAATGAGTCCTGGTTTTGTTCCATATTCAAACCTAGTTAATAGCAAAGCAATTCTATCCGCCAACACAGCCGATGTGCGCTTTTCTCGCCGCTATACCCATGAAGTGCAGAACTTATCCTTATTCACGAGCACTTAAACGAATGCTGAGGTAGATACTCTTTCAGATCGCGACATCAGATACCAGAAATACAGTATTAAGCCCCTCGTTTTGCTTTCCGAATACGAATGCACAGATGTCGACGCAGCGGGCTCAGATAATAATGGCGGAAGCTTATTTACCTATATCATGCATTAGCAAAGTTCAGTCGACATTCGTACGAGAGCTTTGCAACGCAATGACTTTGCATTTGAACTTGGATTACTAAGGGCACAAACACCGATCTGGGCCTTTTCAGCTGGCAGCGAGCAAACTTTGCAACAAAACAGCCACTAAGAGGTTCATTTCGTACTTATCTGATGTAATGCAATAAGAGCTAACTGAAAAAGTAAGACAAGCTCCACCAAAAAGCCAACATTTTGCTTTTCATCGAGTTACATCTTCTCAATCGCTTCATTTATGATTACCTAATGCTCACAATCTAGGTGCAGGAACAAACAGCTTCCTTCGTCATATTCAACAGCTTTGATCCCAGACCACACATTTCGGGATGTTCCGTGGCAGGTCACTCAGAGCAGTGCCATTTATCTCGGTACAAACTTTCGGCAATTGTTGTTGCTTCAACACCATACACACCATCGACCATTAATCGGCAATTTTCACATTCATCATCCGTAAAAAGTTTATTATTGTATTGTATACAATGTACAGATATATAAAATACAAGACCTATATCAAATCCTGTGGGTTTTGTTTACTTTAAGACCATTGCTTTTTGACGTAATGTCCGCCTTTTGCATTCGACCCCAAATAAGGGTTTATGTTCATGCCTTTGTGATTTCGCTGCCATTGCCAGAGACAACACTTACATGAGTTGTGCTTCTAACTTCCACACCCGATAATTATCTGGCCTTATCCTTTCCCCAGGAGAACTTAGATAGATATCTTCATCGATCCCAAAGATTACACGTCAAGCATCACTGCCGTACCACTACATTGTTTGTGTATCAAAAGACCTACTTTCTCGATGAAATGGTTCATTTTAGTGTTATTACTTAGCGGAGAGAGGATCCAACTGGTATCGCATGTTAGTCGATACAACCATAGCGCGAAATACGCTATATAACATTGGACTAATTAAATGGGGTTTAAGTTTTCTTTAATTCGCAACGTCGTACATAGCCGCCCATACTGATTGATGTGGGTACAGTTATATATCATTCTAAAGAATGAAAATGAAAATGACCTATAGTAACTTGTAGGCAGTCATCGTAATCAACAAATGAGTGGTATTTGATAAATGGGTATCTGAGCAGGTACTTCATTTTGTACTTTTCACACCAGCAATCACTAATCCAGGGATCATTGTTAAAGTGCCACCCTTGGTTGATGTATTTATCCTATCATAATAAGAAGTTTCGGCTATGATATTAGTGACATATCCACTAACTAAGGGCATATAGTATATAATATACAATAAGCACATCCGGGGCACGAAGCATCGTTATATGTCGCTGCTTCGTATGCATCCCCTTTGACATTATTAACAAAGTTATTCTTTATAGACCCGAGTGGTAACTATGTTAGGAGGTTCCCTGCGCAAAAAGATCTACGTTTGTTTTGGGAAGCTTATTCATGGAATCGCTCGTGGTATGTAATTTGAATCATGAAAATTGGCACTCTGCAGCCAATCACGCTGCTCACAGTTAATTCGACGGATAACAATTCCCTACCACCACCGATAATTCAATTCTGCTGACAATTATGTGGTTCATTTACGTATGGCTTAACAAATCTAGACGGAATACTTTCCACATGGCGGAAATGATTATGATAGGATAACCGGCTGTGTCGCAAAACTAGATTAGACCGATTGATGGTGACAAGGGGGATTAAGAGTAGCATCACATCATTGGTAATTGTGTATTTCGCTTTGATTGTGGAAGCAAGTCACAACGCTAGTTTATATATCATTTATTGATGCAATGTATGCAACGTACGCGTATGGGTGAGGCTAGAGTGATGAAGTTCAGACACAAGTTGCATTTACGGAGATAACCCTACATGCTTGATATAGTTCGCCCAATAGCACAGAAGCGAGCCGGCAAGATAGCACATTTCGCCACACACGTGAAAATGCCGCTACACAGCAAAACGTTAGTTTGTGGCGCAGGTGTTGGTACCCTTTGTATAACCCATTTGTACACGAGATAACCCAGTCCATTTCGTGCCTGACCCCCTCCTGCCATGTTCGCAACCCCCAGCAATGAGCAGTCTCACATAACGTATATACATGAACGCTAAACGTCTATCCCGGGGAGGTTGGTGCTTTAACAAGGGGAATACATAACATTTCCATTCGTTCTAATGGTAAATCGTAATTTTGTATTTCGCTTTGATTGTGAACCAAGTCACAAATACATGTATGCAACGTACGCAACATTTCTTGATATAGTTCGCTCAATAGCACAGAAGCGAGCCGGCAAGATAGCACATGAGCGCCACACACGTAAATGCCATGACACAGCAAAACGTCTATTTGTGGCGCAGGTGTTGGTTACCCTTTGTATAACCCATTTGTACACGAGATAACCCAGTCCATTTCGTGCCTGACCCCCTCCTGCCATGTTCGCAACCCCCAGCAATGAGCATACATAACGTATATACATGAAATTTAAACGTCTATCCCGGGGAGGTTGGTGCTTTAACTTACATAAACATTTCCATGACAACTTGAGTTCGTTCTAATCCCGCCATGGGGAAGAGAAAGTGAGGAGACGCTCAGTGTAACATAGAAAGTAAATCGTAATTTTGATACGCTATGATTTGAAAGGGGTCATTACGTTATGACTATCAATATATAGATACAACTTGAATGTTAGAGTTGCGATAATTGAAGATGCTCTTTGAATGTTAATCGAAATTTAGTACAAAAACGAGGAAGCAGCGAGTGTGGTGAGAAGGAGCTAGTGACGTTTCAAGAATTGACCAGTCAGTCGACCAATGAAATTCTGATTGAACAATTCGCAATATAGACGATTTTGGTACTGAACAAACAAAGCCAATCCTGAACATATGACATTTAGAAAGCCATGCCTCGACTCCAACTCTTTTGTTGGTAATGATGACTCGATTGTTGCTACCATAAGAAATTTGTCGTGATCATTTGCTATGATAGCACTTTCGTTTATGATTAAACCGGTTTTTACGACGCTTCAGTCAAATGTCTCATGTGTACGTTATGCATAAGTGACTGCATATATAGCACTCCTATGGGCATATATTGCAGTCACCGACGTCATGTTGTTAAATGACTTGATCCAAGGATAATTTATCATTTTGTTATATCAATTGGTTTTCCATACTTCTGTGCAATCACGCAAAACAAACATGACCCAAAATTATATGACAGGTAATAACAATATATTATTGATTTCAGATGAATGAGTAGTTCTTAACGACGTGCAATCTTAAATGGCTATACAATATTGCATCAACGCAGTGCTAATAAATGTGTTGTTTTGGGTGACAACGATGGTGATCATAAGACATTATTTCGTTAGCCTCTGTTGCTTGATTGGGGTGCTCACACGACCGGACGCGATTCCTTACTCTTAAACGGGTTTGCATAATCATTCTAATGTCTGAGCACTGTTTTGGGGAGAAATAGTTCTGGTTATTATCGGGTTAGGAGGTCACACGTATGCCTCCTGGCAGTGACCGTTTATTTTAATCCATACTTTATGCGAAAGAACATTTGATTTATTGTCTTAGCAGCATGTTTGCACCGAAAAACCATTCGAGGGGCATTAAATGCCTAGTATTTATCCTTCCAAGATTAATATATTATCTAATAGATGGTTTTATGTCAACTACGTAAGCAGCGTAGCCAATAAACAAAACAAGGAATAAACTTTACCTAATCCCGTAGAACCAAGATTCGGAACACAGTTGAAATTGTAGATGCAAGTACGCTGGTTTTCTAACAGAATGCAAAATGTATTTGATCAATTTCATCATTTTTGTATCAAAATGCAGATCAAAATAAGGCCACACAAGGTATGCAGTAACAAGCTGTAGACATTATGTATAAAGTGTGTTCGACTTGATCTTTGACCTTTTGTAGCGGTTGCAAGTTCCTTACATAGCTGTGACAAACACGGTCGTCTATACTCCTGACATACCCTTTTATATTGCGTTTCATTATGTCCAAACAAGGGTCAAAAAGTCTTTCGAAACACCAACTTCACATGTCCCTTAGCATAAACGCTGGCTGAGCGCGCTGTGTTCTCTACAAGAGCCATTTCACCAAAACATGCACCAACCGCAAGAGTGCGTCTCGTAAAAGCCTTCTTTCTGTTATAACTGATTGTCACCTTGATCTCACCTCTCTCAACAAATGCCTCTTCACCTTCCTGGATGATGCACTCGCCTCGCAGTACGTTCTCGACACCAAAGCGTCGGCGAGATCAATAGCTTCTTACATTTCAAGACAGCTTAATATTGGCACCCTTTCAAGGATTTTTCATGCATCTTTCCCTTCCTTAAGTTCCTGTTTTTGATAATGTTTGTGAATGAATGACGAACAATTGTCCATAGCGTACCTGGTGTTACCTGGTGCAACTACAGATAATGGATTAGATGTTCTGTGAAGGAGGCCAAGCTCCCCAAAGATGCCTTGATCTGTGATCTGGCTCCTCTCGACCGATCCAGTGTAGGTGGCTGTGAGAATAGCATATGTGCCGGATTGGATGACGTAAAATGCATTACAATCATTACCCTGTTTTATCACAATCTGCACCCCATCCACTCTCTTTTTCATCCACCTGTTTAGGTTCCAGGTGCAGGAACAAAACAGTTTCTCTGGTCATATTCTGCAGCTTACATCTTACGTCATCTTGTTTTGGGTGGATCTTGGCCGGCCCACAAGAGCAGTGGCATTTTTCGATGACAAAACTTTCGGCAATTACTGCACGGCACCGTGACGTACGACGCATCAATCGCGAACTTCCTGTAGGAACGTCATTACTTTCCGCCATATGCCTTGTCTATTGTTGCGCCTGTCAGTTCTATTTGGCAACCCCCTGCTGCTCTGACAACTTATCCGCACCACAATCGAACGTAGTCATTGTCTTGTAGGTTTATTCCTAGTTGGCTAACCCGTTTGGATCTTTACTCCTGGGGTCAGTTTGCTGAAGCAGGGTATTTTTTTCCACCCTGATAGGTGACTGTCCTCTCATTAGCTGGGAGCAGACAATATATAATACACTGCACGGGACACCAGAGGACATGTGCCGCATAAGAGAACATTACTCTATGCGATATCGGAATAACAACACAAATAACAGATCTTTCGCATGCACGAACATCAAAACGTATAACCTTATGCACGTGATTAAATGACGATTTACCTAAGGTACCACAGGTAACACATTGTATAATACAAGCATATTATCAAATATATTGCCTAATCAGATCTCACAACTAAATCTAGGGTTTAGCAGAGGGATTTTGCTCAACGGAAAGGTGCATGCTTATTTAAGCCCCGAGAACGTAACTTAGCCTTGACCTGTGAAATGGTTGACATATAAGTCCTTTATCAGAGGCGCACATTTCACTAAATATTCTGAATGGCCGAGTGAACAGTGACCGTCACCGACGTGACGGACGTGGGAGTCTGTGTGCAGCGAGTTGTCCATGATGGACATAACATAACGCTCGACAAATGTTGATGGAAAAACAACATTTGTACATCAATTCCTTGCCTAACAATTTATTGGGATCATGTAAACCTCGAATACACGATAAGCAAGACTTGAATCACAAACATTTGATTTTATGACCCAAATTATCATTCCTGCCGTTGAATCAGAGCATTACTTGCTGAGATAGGTCGCATTTGCTCGCTTGATTTATTCCATGTTTCTTCCCATAATCTGCGCAACCTGAATTAAGCATTTGACCTATTCATGTTCGGTTCACAAAGTCATAGGCAACTTTAAAATCTTGAACCATATCCTTTCTCCACTATTCACTTTCGATTTATATACCCATTCGCTTGACATCCATTATTTAACTGATTTTATGGTGACGTGGTAGGTTTCTCATGACAAGCGGTCCAGTGTTCTTCCTGATAGCTCTCACTTAGCACAAGTACTGTACCGACAGGAGGAGAGCAGCTTTATCAAAAATTAAACACGGCTCTTGTCTTATCATTTTAGTAAGTGACTTTTTTTTAGTAATTGTGATCAATAATGTCAGAAAGTATCAGCTGGTAGCTGCAAAGCCACACGTCTCCTAGCAGGCAAACTGCGGAAAATCGAAACCGGACAGATGCAAAGTTTTCAACGCACTCTGAAAACATAACGAATTCAAAACCAAGGGGTTGCACTATCACGTACTTTATATAGCAGCGCTGCGTCGAAAACCGCTCAAGTAACGGAATGTTTTTACAAATGAATGTTCACCTCTTAGAAATTACTTTTTTAAGAGGCACATGGTGTTTATTACGGTAATTGCTATCAATAATGACTAAGAAGTTCAATTGTTGATTAAGGGCGATATACGGACACGCAAATGGGCGCTTAACAGACATAGCACCGACTTTATCAATACAATAAGCTGTCAGTTTAGGGCAAGGTCAAAAATTAAACGCATACACGTTTTCCTTAATGTTAAGTTCTTTAATAGGATCAGCGCCATTCACCAACATGCATATATAATTTTATCAAACATCATAAGGTGAAGGTATGCAATGAAAAAAATCCTTGAACTAGCATCCGAAAACATTAGCAGGTCACTTTTAAGCTTAATATAATGACGATTTGGCGGATAGACGATGATCGCCACCAAAACAAAAAGTTGCTTCGCCATAGGTTCAATAAGTCGTACTTAATCATATATATTCATTTCCATTTTGGATGTATAAGATATACACATCGAACTATTCGGCCGACAAGTAGTCATAACAATGCCATGGTAATAATCATCATTGGATTTTACGTGGGTTGCCGTTTTACTCGCATCCAAGAGTGACGATTATGCCGAGCGACTTTAGTCAGTTGTTTTTGCTGAGCACGTAATCACGGCTATTGCGCTTCATAATATCCATGCAAGGACCAAGGAGTCTTTCAAAACTAAGCCGTTCGAGGAACACCAATTCTACTGGACCTTTGGCATAAACGCTAGCTGAACGTGGCGTATTCTCTACCAGAGCCATCTCACCAAAATACGCCCCAGACCCGAGCGTTTTGCCTATATCTATCTCGTTTCCGCCCTTGGTGATTTTCACTGTGACCTCACCTTTCTCGACGAAGTACATGCCATCAGCCTCTTCACCTTCCTTGATGATGCACTCGCCATTATAATAACTTCTGGGAAAGAGGGCGTCAGCTAGGCCCAGGCGCTCCTGCTTAGAGATTGAGCTCAACATCGACACGTTTCCTAGAAATTCCTCATACAATTTGCCTCGGTGAAAATTACTTTTTTGCACAAGGGTAGTGAATGATTGTCGGTTGATGGTCCATAGCGTACCAGGTGAGGAGGCCATCAATGTTGTAGGACTAGGCAACCTGTAGAGCAGGGCAACTTCACCGAAAAATCCCGCGTTTACTATTTGGTCGACCTGTTCCATTCCGTTAGCTGTTTGCCTCAATATATCATACGTTCCTGATTCAGCGACGTAGAATGTGTCTCCATCCTCACCTTGGTTGACTATAAGCTGTCCAGGGTTCACTTTCTCTTCATTCATGGCATCTATCACGGCTTCCACCTGCTCGGGGGTCAAATGCTGGAATAACACCACTTCCTTTAAGACAGCCAACAACTTGAGTCGTAAACAGTCCTTTTTGGGATACACCTTACTCTCACTTCCGCCATGTTCCACGCTTTCCGAAATCACTCTATGACGCCGGGATAAATAATCACGACTGTGCTGTTCAACATTAACACAATTGTCTTCCATTTAGGGTTTTAAGTATGACCTGAGTTATCTGTTAGTCAGCGTGACAGAAGTATAGTAGGTAAGCCAGGGCAATAAGCGAGTGTTGGATGCAGTTTACGGTTCAGCTGAGGACAATTGAAAAGTGAACAAACTGGGTCGTATGTTCTATCAGATTTATTTAAAGACCAACGTTGACGTTATGCCGAATGGCGGGGCACAGCGGAAGTATAGTGAAAACCTTCACCACCACATAGTGTACGCGTCATGGCTCGGGTGAATAGTGAGCAGCCGGCACGATATGAATATTTATCTACTTAAAGGCTCGGCATGACTCCTTACTGTTAAACTGTTGTAGATAGAGGAATATGCTTTAATATTGATCTTGAGTTGTAAACGCCTATGCGATGTATTTTTCTTTCTGTTGATCATTACCAATACATGTTGAATTCAAGACCTTCCCTTATCGGGATCTTGAATGTAACTGTCGCTGTCCGTGCTCTTTTCTAGACATATAATAGTCCTTCGGGCAATGGTACAACAGCACATTTAAGTGATTAGGAACGGCAAAACAAAACCTCCAATTATGTATGTAAGATAGGAGATCGGGGATGGGGGGTGCGGGGTAGAAGGTAGGTTACTGGTCTCCCCACAATCGTCAACGCTTAAGCTGCCACATCATAAACATGTGAAGCTGACCCGAACAGAACCGACTGATGTAGTAACCAGGCGAATAATGTACACGAAGGGTGTGTGAGAAACGAGGTCGGTTAATGACCATGGTACAATAGTTTTGTTGTCTGGTTGATGTGATGATGAAAGCACCTACCTCGCCAAGCACATTCGGCTTCATTTACTACGTCAGCATTGATGTCCTAGCGCGGGAACTTAGCCAGGTGCTTCACTCAGGCGAGTACTTACAGGCGAGCCCCTGCACAGCAATCATCGCTAGTAGGTGCTAGGGAAAATGAGAGATGAATGTGTGGTAGCCCTAAGATATCGATGTATAAGACTGCATACTAGGAGTAACCCCAATTGTATAATAATAGGAGCAGCAGGTTGGCAATGTATGTGGACTACAATAACCGACTGGATTCAGAAGGCTTTATCAACCAAAACCTTTGCTATAAAATCTCATTCAGCTGGGTGGGTGCAATCTCGTTTACTACATAATGACGAGAGGTCGTTTCCGTTGTTTCACATGCGTAATTGATGCTCGCCGGCTTAATTATCCGTTATATTCAAATTTTACAAGACATTAACATGCCGTGAATCACGGCTACTGCTCTTCAGAAAAGGTAGCTCTCGGGTTCTGACGTGACACGTGATGAGATGTGTATTCTGCAATCTCCCTCTGTTCCCATCATGCAGAACCCCAAGTCCCTCACCTCCAACCTGAAACCGTTTTGATGTGTGTTTTAAACGACTTAATTACTTACGATAACGGGTTAAGACTTTCATTACATTTAATGATATTATATTTTGTCGAAATTGGACACTTTGATATGGGTTTAGATAAACGTATTGTTCAAGCACCACTATATACGGATGTATCCTCGAACGAGTTATCTTTTCGGCAAGGTAGTTCGTTTGCTGCTGGATTTAAAAGGTGCTTTTGGGATCAATGTTGTGTGGGGTACATTAAAGCAAACTAGCAATACAATTTTAAATGGCTCTTTATCAATTTCTAAGATGATGCAAAACTATACTTATCGGGACTTCATGGCCGACTTAACTCATCAGTTGCAGTTTGGTGAAATTACATTAATGTGTCTGGCCCTCGTTATCATATTAGCGCAAGTCCGTCAATTTCCCAGAATTTTGTTCTACAACTCGTCGCTCATATATAATCTCGCTCCGAGATAAAGTAAAATTAAGACGGTAAATATTGGGATTGTTACTGCTATGAATTACATTTTTCTGACTCTACAAAATATCAAATTTATTTTCAGAGGATACCGTCTGTAAATGTCCAATCCGCTGGATCTCGTCGCTTCACAAACCTAAAAGCCTGACGTAGGATGTACGAAATCATGTTCATAGCTTTCTGATCAGCATTGGGAAATGTCAATTACCGCAAATATGTCAACGAGACTGTCATCGACTGGCGGATCAATAAACATGGTGAGAGTTTAATGTCGTATAACAATGCAGTGGTACGTGATGGTGTCATTTGACAGTCCGGGCACTTCTCTAGTCATGTTGGTGTCATTATTACTCCCCTGAGCTACCATAATGTAATTGAGGCAATTCCTATTATTTTGACCACAATCTACGGCTAAGAGAATATAACGATAGGTGTCTTGATTTCGAGTATGCCTACAGTTTTAATATAGCTGTATTTTGGTCTCCATGACTCTCTGGTAAAATAACGCAAATACCCGAGGCAACATTGATATAATTGCCATCCGTTATATTGCTTGGGCGTAAATCTAAACTGAAAATTAGGCACATTTCAGTTCATAGTGTTGCATGATATGCCAAGAACAACAGCTGCGTTGAGAACTATCTATACACAGATAAATTATGGCTCAATAATTTAGAATGGGCCTTTGATGTTTGATGAAAATATGATCATCTATCACAAATTGGTGTGTTTAAGTAAATTGTGACCCCCATGATGTCAAAGCCCATTAAGGGATTGTATTTGAATCGGTTGTTACAAATGGATCGTCAGTTATGAGTTTTTTTATGGAATCGTCTATGCAATTACCTCCCAACTCACGAGGGCGTTGTTTTTATATTTTACATATAACTGTCATAATGTCAATAATCTTTGACCTAATTGTGCTAAAGTTTGATGCCAGCTTTTGAACTAATTAGGTAAACGTCCGCTTCCTTCTTCCCATTGGGCATCGCCTACATCAGATAATCAAAGGTGGGCTTATTACAAACCGCATGATAGTTACAATTCACAAAAGTATCCACAAAAAAACTCGAATGGCGTGCGTATGCATGACTTCTAGCCTGCACACATTCAACTGTACATGCGTTAAGGTCAATTTGAGATTATAATGCTCTACCATCAGTACAATTATCGACGGGCGAAGGGCAATTAGTATTGCGCTGAGTAAAAATAATAGCAAACTTTACCCGTACTTCACCATAAGGTCAGCGGGAATGGTTTTCTGGAATTTATAGTTCAGCTAATTTGATGCCACGAAAAGGAGCGCCAAGCGTCTTGGTCGTATTCTCTGTCTGCCGCAATTATGTGATACATATACTAGAATGGATACGTGCAACTGCAGCATAACATACATCTGATGTTTTGTTTAACAAAACAAACCACACTGCGCATAAATCAAAATATGGCAGGCACGCAATTCATATAGATATCAAAACGATACTTTGCAGGATTGTTTGTAGTAGATTATAAAAAGTATTTTTCAAATGACAGTTTACCGTGATTGGGTAGTAATTCGAATAGAACAAACATAACCAAGCTGCAAAATCACAAGTCAGTTCTGTCAGCGAACTCGCCGAATATTAGTGACGGTAATGCAATTTACTGCATTGTTTTCCAGCCATATTTGCCAGGCCAAAGTCCGCTAACTATATATTAATAATGTTGCTCTGCGCTCATGAGCTACGTATTGCAGGCTACGGTAGTCAAGCATCTAAGCAGTCTCTTCTTGATGATACTTTATCGTAAGTTATGAGACTGAACTTTGCCGCTCGGCCCAAAGTGGCTTTGTACAACCTTTGCTGTGCCCTTGAATGATATCGCCTCGTATATATATAGATAGAGAGATATAGATAGATATAGAGAGAGAGATAGAGAGAGAGAGAGAGAGAGATATAGAGAGAGAGAGAGAGAGAGAGAGAGAGAGAGAGATAGAGAGAGAGAGAGAGAGAGAGAGAGAGAGAGAGAGAGAGAGAGAGAGAGAGATAGAGAGATCTCTCTCTCTCTCTCTCTCTCTCTATCTCTCTCTCTCTAGATCTCTCTATCTCTCTCTCTCTAGATAGAGAGAGATATATCTATCTAGATATAGATCTCTCTATATATATATATATATCTATATATATATCTATATATATATATCTTATATATATATATTATCCACATATATCTATACATATATCTCTCTCTATATATCTATATATATATATATATATATATATATATATATATATATATATATATATATATTTATACAAGTCCGACCATTTTGGTACAATTCACCGACTATTTTGGCCCATACTTAATTTTGGTCGACGATCATGGGACCAAAATAGTCAGCGTCATCTCATAGACTTACACAATTGCGCTTCCCCTACTACTCCGCCTAAGGTTGGAATCTTATTATTCGAGGTAACTATCCACTTTTTCTTGGCGTTAAATGCCTTTGCCTGAATTTACATTTTGGCTCCAACGACCATATCGGCCATGTTGAATAATTGGTCATTATATGGCTTTGTTCGATGTATATTTGCTTCAAACTTAGATTGTATGACTTTTAACTTCAATGAAAATTATCGCTTGAAATGAAGAACATAAAAATTTGAATGAATATATAAATCAGCAGTTTAACGAATAACGGGCGGTACACACTCAAATATCTTTACGGACGGATATTAAAAATGGCGATTTTACTGGGAAATCCGGGGTTGTAAGTCTTTGTCAACTCATTTTTGGTGTTTTTTTCTCCACATATATCCGTCTGATAGTGTTTTATTTAGGTAAATAAGAACAAATGTAGCACTTAAGCTGGGATTTCGAGACGCAGATCAGCATTCAAAACGTTTGGAGAATCTCACTGAAATGAGATACCGGTTTTCTCGATCTGTGATGTGTAAACTTTCAAGTAATAAATGAAAACATATCGTATCAACGGAATGTTTTTAATAAGAGAATAATTAGCCAGATTGTTTTGTGTTATCAGTTTGCTCATGTCGTAAAATCCAACTGTCCCCACGAACGCATCCGCGGGTTCAAGCTGAAGGTTTATTTTGGGATTGTAACAATTCCAGCTTGCCACACCACGTGGAATTTCCGGTACACGAGCGAATATAAACAAAGCCTTTTAAAGGCGATCGGTCAGCCATGACCATTTTACACGCTCTGTTTCCATGTGATTCTCGCTCGGTCAGTATGATTCCAACGTTTACAGATTGAATATCATTCATGGGACAATGAATGTTATTGTTGCGGGAAGAAATTTCATGTACGACAAATTATGAAATACCCGTAGTTTACAGTGGTTAGCGAGCTTCACCGGGCTGTTCCGCACGTGGGCTCTACGGTTCACACTCACACTTACCGATCACTAACACTATTCCAACGGCGAACAATACCCAGATACCACGTTAATGTTACTAGATGCCTGCAGCTTGTTTAGACAGAGCTACCGATTACCATTGATTTTAAAAAAAAATGTATTTCCTAACGTTCATTTAACCGTATTGACTATTGCCATTGGCCATTTTAGCAAACGGCTTTTGCGCCATCTGTCAGATGTAAACATTGACAGCGGACATGCGCTCCGGTATCATAATAACCCAAACGCTCCAAATCGGTGGTACTGCTTTAGTGGGGGTGGGGTTACTCTTTCAAAGATTTTCTTTTCAAAGATTGATATTTTGCTTTCGACATCATTGAATTATATACTTGCATCAGTAGTGTTACCCTTAACCTTCCTTTTAAAGTACTTTTATTGGACATGGAAATATTATGTATCATTGTAATACACTAAAACATGAGTTCTTTATTTCATTCCTATAAGTTTGATTATATGTTACATAATAGTTCAGTCATGGACAGTGATCCTTTTGATTTCAATAGAAGCTTTCAAAAAAAATGATCAATGCTTGCAATCCAATTCTTTAATAGAACAATCACCTTATTGAATCTATCAGGTGTAGGCTATTAATGCCATGGTCATTGGTAAGTTAGTCTTAAAATCTGTGCATCTGGTCTAGTTTTGATGGTGGTATTAAGCATATTTGAAACCCCAAATCCCATGAGGCCTTTTCAGGACAGTGCAGTTCCCAAGATGTAACAAACAGACTGGTAATGCATGACTTGGATGGTCCTTATGATTAGTTTCCATCCGGGACATGTTGCATGCCACTTATAAGGTAATATTTATGGACCATTAGGCAGGAACCATTAATAGTTATGCTCCTCAGCACAGTTTTGCCCTGTCAATCTGTCTGCTTGTAAACTTTTGGTATCACATTTTGTTTAATAATACAAGCCACTGTTATATTGATTGTCACTTACAAACAAAATATCTGCCCTTTGTGACCTTATTATTCAAAAATGATCTCTTAGCTATGTTAACTAAATAGGGAATACAATTACTTACAAAGTAAATATCAGCTCTGCATGACCTTTTGTTCCTGAGAGATTTACATGATGGGGAATAATTCTTGATGGCACATTTTCTTATAATACAAGCTAGCAACTCCTCATTGACCAAATGTTCCTGCATAACCTTTGACCCCTGGATTATTATTGAATAATATCTTGTGCCTATAAACCCAATGGGGTATAACAAGTTTTGATGTCACAGTTTGTTATAAATTAAGCTAGTGATCTCAAATCCTACAAAGTGCCAACTCATGTCAGTATCTCTTTGCTAACTAAAAATCAGATCTGTATGGTCCTTGACCTCAGCCAAAATGTTAGGATTATTATCAATTATACTGGTCAAGTGAAAAATGGGGTTTATTGTGTCCTTATATTCTGGCAAACTTTAACTTATAGCTTAATGGCTTTTGACCTCTGACGTGCTAAATTAAAGCAAATTAAAATTTCTTGTTCCAGGAAAAATGTTATTAATATCTCATGGGTGTTTGGGTGAATCATTTCTAAAAAAACTTAAATTATTTGGCTTAAATGCTGAAACTATTTGCAAAACTACTTGGCGATGGACTATTAATGCCAGACAAGTGGGTTTGGGGGTTATTGTATCATTGAATACAATGTTATGCTATAAAAGCTATGATTAAATGCTGTCATAACTTGTTAATACAAATCGTGCCAAAAGAAGCAGAGTTCAATAGCCATGGCCTTCTGTCTTTATTGTAAGGCAGTTAGATTGACTAAGTGGTTGTGATGACATTTTGCCTGGCAGCACTCATTATATGATATAAACTGCTTTACCTACTGTTCTGGGTTTAATATTATTAACCCAGCATCTCAATTGAACATATTGGAGATTCATATCCGCTGTGGTGGTTTATCAGCCCTATTTAGGAAATTTATTTGTTCAAGATGGGCAACAGTCCAAACATCCAATTTATGCTCATCAGCTGTCCAATTAAACATTATCATTTCATAACAGTGTTTTTTGCTTTAGGGCCACTGAGGCTCTTGCTTAGTGAAAAGAATAAAGTCTTGTATTTCATAACATTTGGTGATTTGAGATAAATGTAGTGAGTGAGGAGTTCATGTGGCTTAATCTACATTACTGTCAGTAATGTAGATGAAGCCAAATGACCTCCTCACTATTCTACATAATGAGTTACATTTGAAATATTAAGGTCCATGTGCTAAACCACCATGAAAATTTATTTTCTACTGCATGCATGTATATGGCACAACTTCGTCAATATTGTGGCTTCACCATTTTTAGTGGCTTAACCAATATTGTGGCTTCACCAATACTGTGGCTTCACCAATACTGTGTTTCATCAATATTGTGGCTTCACCAATAACATAGCTTCACCCATACTGTGGCTTCACCAATATTTTGGCATCACCAATGTTGTGGCTTCATCAATGTTATACCTGCATCAATATTTTGGCTTCACCAATGTTGTGGCTTCACCAGTGTTGTAGCTTTACCAATATTTTGGCTTCACCAATGTTGTGGCTTCATCAATGTTTTGGCTTCTCTTTTTTATCATATTTCGTTGAGAAATATCAAACACTGGGGCTTAAAAAGACATGTTATGTCTAAATGTAATTTTTGTTAAAACCATCAGATGGCCAAAATGACCGAAACAATGAGTATTATCTGTATTTGTTGTGTGTGAGTATGGCTTCAACAGTCTGTTTAAGTAGAAGTTTTTTATCAGAAGTTCTGTTTACCCAGTATGTCTGTTAAGCTCCACCTGGTCCTGATTGATGGTCTTGCAGTTTTGATGTATGCACCTGTGTATAGTGTCTCATTGTTGTACACTTAATCTGCTCTGTATTTGTCTACAATTCATATCACCTTCTTATCACCAGCCCAGCATGACACAGACCTGGGGTTATTTTTATTACCAGCCAGTTGTTACACTGACCTGGGGTTCTTGTCACCAGCCCAGTATGTCACTGACCTGGGGTTCTCCTAACATGGCATCTTTTTTGTTTGGAGGGGTAGAATTTCTTGAGACCAGTTAACATCTAAAATGGCCACCCGTCACCAAGACAGGTCAGGACGGGTGGCCATTTTAGTTAACTTCCAGCCCTGTTACTGATGACGGAACTAAGCTCTCTGGGATGTAGACTTATTCTGAACATCTGGCTTTGTCACATAATAATCTCCAGATGAACATCAGATATGTATGTCCTCATCTTCACTATATACTGATTTTCAGATGTGCACAATTGTAAATGTGACCTCAGGTTAAGGGTAAATAAAGCTGGCTTATGTGGATGAGACACCATTTTATCAGTGGTTAAGTGACAGATGGAAGTGCACCATAGCCATCCCAGGGGAGCAGCCAAGCATTGAATTCTAGTATATTTATCAATGCTAAGCTCCATAGCAACCCTCCTGGTGGTCACTAGTCAATGCCTGTTATCTCGATACCCACAAAGATAATGTTAAAGTTGCCTTCAGTAGTCACTGAATAAAGGTAGCATTAATTATTGATGGGTTGGCGGTTTGTTATTGGTTATATAATTGCAGTTTAAGTGCATATTGATAAGATCAGGCTTACAATGTGTTATACCAATATTCTATTAGTTTATATTCAAATGTAGATTCAGTTTCTGCCACATGAGAGAGATTAGTTTTTACTTCCTTTACTTAATAACAAGAGGTTGATTCATGTGACATGTTGTATTGATGATCAAACTTATCAGGTTGGTAAGAATTAATGTTGTGTAATGTTTTACATTGACTTCCTTTAGTTCTTATGATATAAGACTGATATGCAGTTTGACAAGTTAATTTTGTGTGTGTAACAGAATGTGCAATTATAGATGGGGCACAGAAGGAGAATCATCTTTTGCTGAATCATGTGGACAAGCTGTTGTATGGATTCACTAATTCTGTCCTAATGGAAACCCACCAAGACTGCACCTCTTGAAAGTTTATTACTGATAGTGCAACATAAGGCGCTATTGTCGAAGTTCCTGCTGATCATGTTCAAATTTATCTGTAGATATGCTTTGCTTGATAATGATATCCTTTTATTGTTAACCCTTATGAGGTAAATACATTTAGTTCATTAAGTCAATTTATTCAGCGGAATCAACTCTGAATGTTTATATTGTGGATACATTTTTTTGTAGAATTTAAGTGACCCTAGATAGGCAAGTGAAGAGCAATCAAAGTTTAATAATCAACAAAACAAATTCATCTTCTGCCTAGTCCTGACCTTAACAAATCCTTCAGCACATTGCCTGCAGATGCTGCTGGTCAGTTAGACATTTGATGAAGCAAATTGTGAATAGATACATGAATTTATGCAGTTGGACACAACATTATATGACATGCACATACTTTGATTAGTGCCCTGTTGCCTAAACTTCTCGGCTGGTTTGCATGATTGCAGTTAACATTTAACAATACGAAAATAAATTATTGAACCATATAATATAAGAGCGAGGACTGGGTTCATAACGCTATGTGATGCTGCCTCCACTGCTCCGTGTCATTCAGTATATAGCTAGCTAGCGGCTCAGAACTTCACAGAAGCCTGTCTACCCGACCGATTTGGGCGACACCCAAATAGCTTCAGTCGAAAGTTATTTGCTCTCAAATTACCATATCTTATTTGCCTGTCATTTACTATATATAAACACTTCTTCTTTCATTTAATTGGAACTGATTTAAGATTATCACCTTGTTGTTTTTGTTGCACCAAATTTAAGCGGATTTTGCAACTTTGGCCATGTGTGGCAAGACTGTCGCCATGTCGCACGGAGATAAATAGTGACAGCCGTTTGGACTCTCCCGATTCAAGGGACGAGAGATCTTGTCCAACATCGTTGACAGACAGACTACAGTGTTCAGAGTGGTTAAATAACATTAATCCGCCCAAAGCAATCGATATGTATTATAGTTACAGCAATAACTTCAATGATGGCAGTTTAATTATCCATGAATCAGAATATAAATAGGTTAAAATATATGACCTACGTGCATTTGTGACTTGGAATCGTCCGTGCTCCAATATTAGAGACGACAATCTTCAGAATGCTAAGTATCACTAATTCTTGTTAAAACTCGCAGTACCTAAGTATAAACTTGTATCCAAATTATTAACGGGTACGTTGAAGAACTCCCTTCCTTAAAATAGGTGACTTTAATGCATATTTACTCTGTACTCCACCTGCCGCTCAGCAAGGTTCGGAACTTTTCGGAGCAAGACATTGCGTCAGCATTTCTTGGAATCGCGCCGATAATTTAACTTCGCCTTTTTCTTCATGGCTCGTTGAATAATGTGAATGTACAGTTCTTATTATGTATAAACAATGAGAAATCGAAAAAAGTTTCTTACGGTTCCCGAAAGACCTAAAAACGCGCAATACTTTGTGTAAGCTTGTTTGCAGGAATTTAATTGAAGTCGTTAATGGTTTCATGGACCTTCTAAGCTTTGTAACTCAAGGTTGCATAAACGATGGTCTGTCAGTAGTAGGTTGGTTGGGATAATAATGGTTGGTAATATCGGAAGGCAAAAAGGGCTGGTCGGCTCATTTGTTTATTTTAATCGCTAATATGGTTGGATATATATATATGGTTATATAAAATGGCCAAAATGGTTGGTTTTATAGAAAATTTTCCAAAATGGTTGGTCTTTTGCATGACAAGACTATATGGTATAACCATTTTGGCCTATAATTTCAAAATCTTCTAAATAGGTTTGAATGAAAATATTAATAAAAGCTGTACAAGGCAGATGTATAATGTTTTGCATCCGCAATATCACATAATTTGAGCTCAAAAATGACCCAAAATGGTATGTCGATATTGTCCAAAATGGTTGCAATTGTGTAAGTGTATATATATATATATATATATATATATATATATATATATATATATATATATTATGTATATATATATATATATATATATATATATATATATATATATATATATATATATATATATATATATATATATATACATATATATTTATATATACGTGGTAAACGTAGAAACGGTATATTTGTTTTACACGGCAGGGTTATGTTATTACTTTGACTGGCTTTATATTTAATCTTCAAGCGTCCCGCCATGCAAATAGATTATTTGTAGCGTGATGCAGCCTTATTGTCACCACTGGACCGATTATTGACTATTATTGACCCACACGGTTATTCCAGCAACTAACAAAACTGAGATTCTTCAGCACGATTATATGCATTGAACGCAAATTATTTGTTTTGTGACGAAAGATTACGGTGTTTAATTGTTATATGTCATTGTATTGTGCCACATATGAGCTAACAATAGTGAACCGAATAGTGTCTGTTGATGCTCAACAAATTCGCCCAGAAACTGCGTAAAAGCGCTTTATGATGTGCACCATTAGAATGAACGAGTAAATAGGTATATGAAGTGACTCTCACAAGTTTTGTTCTCATGTGGTAGGAGTTTTGCCACGCGGCCTTAGATGAAAAAGAGCTAAGTCGATTTAATCACCGATGAGGTTTAATTCGACATATACAAACCATTTTTCAATATGATAAAGGCACTCCAGTTATGTCAGACTCAATTTCATGACGATAGAAACAATTATTTTCAGTCCTTTTGGTGTGATATAAATTGGCGTATCATATTATATCAAGAGACTGATAACCTATCAACAGTAGTACTTGTCAAACTTTACGGTTAAGATCACCCCATAGTCGGACAGAAGAGAAGTAGAACAATATTTGTTATAATGAGCCCTGTTTATGGAAATTAAACCATTTTACGATATATATATACGTTCAATTTTTTTAACAATACTTTAATAACCTTCACATTGAAACGGTCGTTAATATTGAACGTAGACTGCATTGAATGGTTATTTGCTTTCTATTTGTCATATCTTATTGCACACCAAGAAAATGATGGTTATGACGAAAGGAGTACACAATCAAGCGTCGGTATTTAACTTCTCTTTGTCTCCGTTTGTTACAGTATTCGAATTGCTTTAATTGCATGATTTATTACAATTTATGAATAACATTGAATAAATGAGGACAATTAATTCCATTTCGGCATCATGCTGGTAAGTGGCTAGAGAATGGACATAAGCGACATGGGGCCTTACTAGATGATATACGGCTGCCTTGCCAAACGTTATCATACTACTAAAAAAAACTTCATTACTTAATTTAAATAAACCCTCAAATAATATCCAATCTTGCTTCCAACCCGAGAAGATTTTCCTGGACACTTATAATGCAGTCAATGCTTACATAGACCTTCATTTGGCCGCAATATAGGACACATGAAGCCCTCAAATAGGCGGATGGTCTTATGGGAAGCCTCCTGATTATGTTTCATACATCTGTATTGTTCAGTCAACCAGTCATGCAACAAAACGATCCCTGCTGTCGAATATTATAAATATGCCACGCACATTGTCCTGAATCAATTGTTTAGGTAAACAAGACGACATATGTACGGAAAGACAGCTGGCAACAACAGGTACTTGTATACGGAGGTACACTTGAAGGGATTTAGCACTCTCGCAGCTGATCAAGTTCGAGGCATCCTGAAAGTAATATAGATTGCTTGATACAAACATCGATCTTGGCTAACGCGAAATCTACTCAACCCCTGTTTTCGTTACGTGTATGTAGGCGGCAAATCGGCGACGCATCAAAGTTAATCGGGAATATTAGCACAACCAACCAGCAGCCGGGTAGGACGACTGAGCGCAATATGTTTTTGTCATTTGGCTGCAATCTGACACGGAGAATTAACAAATATGCACGTAAATGAATTGCTGCAGGTGAGCAGAAAGCGATTTAGATACATACATTCTTACAGGTGTTTCGATACATACTATCTTACATGAGGGCTTTATATCTAAATAATTGTTTCTATAGAGATAACGATGTAAATGGCATCGAGGTTATACGTGGACTTCAAATGCATGGTTAAAGCACGATGGCATAAAAATGGTCGTTCACGATGCTAAGACAACATCTCGCAAGCAATCTTATTCGCTTGGTATTAAACCATTGCCAGCGTTCCGACTAATTTGAAAAGAATTGTAAACGCTTCAAAGGGAGAATTATTTATCGGTTGATTGCATAGTCTTATGATGACTCGACTACAGTGCGTTACCATGTGCATGGCACGTCTAGACACCAATTCATCGCTGCTGTCTGCTGTTATACTAGTAAGGGTCTTGCTGTAAATGATATACTTCCTTTTTTAACAGAACTAAAAACCGCTCTTTTGGATATTTGAACGGTTTGGCAGATCATTTGAATGGGATATATATTGAATAGTCATCGCGCAGTTCATATGTTTGCCCATATTTGATGTTCATATGTTTTCCTAATGTTTCCCTTAAATTTACTGAATGGCCAGGTGATAAGCATCTTCAGGTATGCAGATACGCTCTGACTCTCACCATAAATCGAAGTTTAAACGACACAAATAACTCCCGTTATAACAGAGGTTCATATTCAAGTAAACAATATTGAGTCGTCCTTAAATGTAGCCATCGGTTGCAAATTGCAGAGTATGTTAATCCTTATTGGGCTAATTAATTATCCGTACCTGCCATTATCTTTGCACATCATTTAGGATAACAAACTATATTTCCATGGAAATGTGTACTAAAGTATATCTTACATGAGAGAAAACATTAACTTCAGATGACGTGTATTGTCACTTGACGTTTGTTTGGCGCCCTTTAACTTGGCTCGCTATTAAACAAATTTGCATATATCCCTGCCGCTATCCATTTTGCTCTGGATAGAGAATTCGTTGTATTTTATTAATTAAATGATGACGCGACACTGAAAAAGTAGATGTTCACAGGACAGCGAGCACGTGCAATTCAGATGATCCAACAATACTGTATATTCAGCCATGTATTGCCGGCCATATGTATGCCCCGCGCATCTCTGTTTCACCTGCAAATATTGTAGTTCCTTGTCTACGGTCTCTCTCTCCCCCCCCCCCCCCACCCCGAGGCCTTTGACGACCAAATAATGTCGGAGTTTAACCAATACTTATGTGATTTATTCCATACGTAAAATTCGAAGTAGAGTGCATAACCGGTAAGGAAAACATCTTGCGCACGTTAACCATGCTTGTCACAACGATTCTTTACCTGCACATGTTACGCCACATGCAGTCTGATCCTGTTTCTATCACGTCGCATATACCAGTTTTAAAATAAGTTATTGTAAAACATAAGTTGATTCATCATAGACGGGGTAAATATAATTTCATGAACCATCATGTGATTATTAACAAAAATGACAATGTTCTTGTTTGTCTGTCGGCTCACGTTGTTGCAGTGGATATCCTAGTTGTGTGTCATGATGGTGGAAGGTATTGAGCAAGACATATGCTGCTGTGTTTGCCAGACAGAATACAGACTGTAACAGAGCCCTTCTCTGTATAATCAGAGAGAACAGAGAGTAGATATATGAACCCATATTCATTCAAAGCAACGATAATACAGAAAAATGGAGGCTTCAATGCGGGCAAACTTGCCGATTGATTAAAATACGCAGACCTTATGGGAGAAAGTGTCTTGGTTTTGTTCCATATTCAAACCTAATTAATAGCAAAGAAATTCTATCCGCCAACACAGCCGATGTGCGCTTTTCTCGCCGCCATACCCATGAAGTGCTGAACTTATCCTTATCCGTACGACAGCTTAGCAACGCAATGACTTTGAATTTGAACTTATATTACTAAGGGCACAAACACTGATCTGGGCCTTTTCAGCTGGCAGTGAGCAACCCGTGTGACAAAACAGCCACTGAGAGGTTCATTTCGTACTTATGGGAAATATTGCAATAAGAGCTAACTGAAAAAGTAAGACAAGTTCAACCAAAAAGCCAACATCTTGCTGTTCATCGGTTTTCCTTTTTTTTCAATAGCCTCATTGATGACTGCCATTGCCAGAGACAACACTTACATGAATTGTGCTTCTAAATTCCACACCCGATAATTACCCGGCCTTATCCTTTCCCCAGGAGAACTTAGATAGATATCTTCATCAATCCCAACGATAACATGTCAAGCATCACTGCCGTACCGATGCATTGTGACCTACTTTCTCAATGAAATGGCTCTTTTTAGTGTTATTACTTAGCGGAGATAAGATCCTGGTATCGCATGTTAGTCGATACAACCATAGCGCGAAAAACGCTTTATAACATTCGACTAATTAAATCGGGTTTTAGTCTTCCTTTAATTCGCAACGTCGTACATTGCCACCCATACTGATTGATGTGGGTACATTTATATATCATTCTAAAGAATATGAAAATGACCTATAGTAACTTGTAGGCAGTCATCGTATTCAACAAATGAATGGTATTTGCTTCATTTTGTACTTTCCACACCAGCAATCACTAATCTTGGGGTCATTGTTACCCTCTGTTGATGTATTTATCCTATCATAATCAGAAGTGTCGGCTATGGTATTAGTGACATATCCACTAACTAAGGGCATATAGTATATAATATACAATAAGCACATCCGGACGATGAGGAGACGGTGTATATCTCTATATTGTGCTTTGGGGAACGAAGCAGCATGATATGTGTCTGCTTTATATACACCTCCTTAGACATTATTGACAAAGTTATTATCTATAGCCTCGAGTGGTTATTATGTTCGGAGATTCTCTGAGCACACAGATCGACATTCGGTTTATGTAGCTGATTCAGGGAATCGCTCGTGGTATGTAACTCGAATCATGCCGCCAGAAATTGGCAATCTGCAGCCCCTCATACTGATCACAGTTAATTCGACGGATTACCATTCCCGACCACCACTGATAATCAAATTCTGCTGGCAATTCTGTGGTTCATATTCGTATTGCTGACCAAATCTAGACTGGACACTTTCCACGTGGCGGCAATGTACATAATTTAGATTTCTGCATTATCACATCGGGTCATTCTATTCCCATGTGGAGTCCTGCAACAACACCAAGTAACCATGCGAAACATATAACGTGACATATAATATATAATGCATTTTAATAGCGTCTGTTTCCAGGAAATAATTCTGCCCAAAGGCGCTTAAGAAGGCACTGACTTAAAAAAATGCCCTTAATACATCGGGCGTATTCGACCGACGAATCGGCCTTCCACAGTCTTGGTGCGGCATTACCAAACGCTCTGGTATGGTATGAAGATATATTTGGATATTATTAGACTTTTAGCAGTTACTTGTCCATAGATATATTTGGAGATTTTGGGACTGGTCCATAGATAGAAGATCCCTTGCAGGTTGGTATTCAGGAGAACGGTCGCTTGGCGCGGTTCTATTAACAGCCTTAAAGATAAGAAGAAGAATTATGCATTTTTCCACAGGAAGCCAAAGAAGGGTATGCATGATGTGTTGAATGTTATCCCCGTGCTTTTCTTTTTGCAACAAGGCGGGCGGCAGTAGTGTGTGCTTGTTGCAGTTGCGCGATAAGGTACCAATGGGCTCCATACAGCAGCGAATAGCAGTAATCAAGCCGAGATGATATAAATGCATGGACATTTGTGTAATGGTTCATGTACTTCCTTGTGCTGCTTCCTCTTCTAATCTGATGAAAGAGAGATTGAGTTGACTGCATAACATGTGGTTTCCAGTAAACTGTGAGTCCATCAGAACACCAAGGTTATAGGCTGTTTCCGGTAGATACAGGCATATCGTCAGTATTAACTGCACCAAACGACGGCTGGCATATGAACCGAGATGCGAAAAATAGAATTGTTTGCCATCCATGATCTTATCTGTCGAATGCATTCTTCTAATATGGTTTTTGTATCATCCGTATTTTTTTGAAAAGGATTAAATGTTAAATTGATTTGGGTATCATCAGTATAATGGTGGTATTGCACCCCTTGTTCATGTAAAAGATACCCAAGTGTTGACATCTAGGCAGGGAATTATAATGGCCCTAGGAATGATCCTTGTGGCACACCACATGTAAGTTGGTATGTTTCAGAATACCTGCCTTTGGTACGGACTCGTTGAAAGCGGTTTGGGAGGTAAGACTTGTACCACATGAGGCACTTTCCATTTAGGCCGACACTGTCGGACAGGCGCCATAACAGGATTCAGTGTCATACGCTAGGAAGAGGCCATGAAGCACGCGAGCAACAGCATGGTGCTGGTCAGCAGCACAGCAATGTCATTGTTTACTCGGAGAAGTGCAGTCTCAGTGCTATGGGCCGGTTTGTAGAAACCACGACAGTTTGCCGTAGGTTTGCTAGTATACCATTTGTGCAGAGCTCTTATCAAATGGTGGTAAAAAAGTAAAAACAAATAACTTACACAGGTCCTTAAGATCTAGGTAACGGCTTCCTAGAATTCTAATACATTGTCGGGACAAACGCGCGTTTATTCAATGAGTTATGTTTAAAGTAAGTGTTCTTCGCGGCCTCTAATTTTCCAGCTTCTGATGATTGCCTTCTTGAGCTCGCTTTGGTTTAAGTTGCTTACCTAGAGTGTAAAAGGCATCATTCCCATTAGCGCCGAATGTTAATTAAATTCAACGACGTTGTAGTCTGTCGCTTGCATGACGTGAGTCGTTAAGTCTGATTGTTTTCAAAACGCGCAATAGTAGTCACCACAGGGTTAGGAGGAATAACCTGATCATGGTAGTGGTTAGCGGGATAAAGTCACGGTGATTAAGTAACTGCTACATGTCTGAAACAGAGGCTAACTCGATTCCTGTGCTTATCCCTTTGTGTGCGACTTTGCGACTATAGCAACAATTGCACTTTGAGTGGCTATCGTCCACCAAAACCCCAGGGAGCGAAATAAATAATCGGAAACAATTCACAAAGATCACGGCCCAGGTGTGACCCCTGCACGAACTTATCGTTGCAAAGCCATTACATACACAGACTTTCGTCAATTTATCCAAATTGTGATGTATTTAAGACGTCATTGATTGTAATACGTAAGAAACACTGTGTTATCTGTGCAGTCACTCCGGCATGTTATGGTAATGTTCTTGAATCACAGTTGGAAGCGTATGATCCGCTTTCGAGGTAGATATATTCGCTAAAATATTATGGCATATGGGAATTTTTTTATCAGCAACTGAGCCGTATTCGATATTTCGGTATCTGAGCATCTCACCAAGGCATGATACTTGCTGTACTTCGGAGGAAAATTATGGTTGTTACAATCCATCATTTTGTTGAGCTCTGTTCCCCCATGACACTAGAATGGCGTTTGGGTTCGCCAGGTGGCTGATGTCAATTTCAACCCAACCAAGCCAGAAAAGACGCAGGCGTTATCATACATATTTTCAGACTACATTCGTTCTTAGCAGAGACCGCAGTTAACTTCCTAGTTCGTAATATAACCGCATTACGTCCGAGCCATGTAACTTCAAGAATCAAATTATCAGCACAATTGCTTAAAACGATATCTTACAGACCAACCGAATTAACACATAATGCCTGCGAGATTGGGCAACGTTAAGCACACAGGGTTATTAAAAGAGATATGCAGTCATTTCTTCAACATTTAATGCAACTTTCCTGAATTCGTGAAAAAATCTTCCAATGAAAACAAAACACACAATGACCAATTTGTTATGCTACTAGTGCTCCCTGTAGCCGTCACCAAGTCGAATAAGGTAGTGTTGCGTTACAGCAGTATTCCTATTATATCAAGTTGAGGTTGCTGTGCTGTTAGTAACCTTTACACAGCCCATGGGCATATAGCACATCATATACATGAAGCCCACCTAGACAATGATGGGACGGTGCATTCTGTATGTGACCCGTGATGATAATACTTTTGACCAGGTGCCAATCAGCAAAGATTCAGCATACGCAATTTAGTGTTTGGCTCAGACCAATTTGCCAATCGCCACCGCCCCACCTCGCATATACGTTTAGATAGATGGTCTTGTCTTGAAAGCTAGAAGACTGCCCGACGTTGCCAAGCTTCCCTAACCTCACGAATTGACAACGCGCTCTGCGTTCACGCCCAGGGCTTGTTGGCTAATCGTGAACTGACGCTATACTCAAGGAATGTACATGACAAGTACATTATGCCATCATTGCTATATTCAAGGATGTATATGCATAAATATCTGATAACGAGTTGTTTCTCGTCTGCTGTGCAATTTACCGAATATCGACGCATAGCCACTAGGGCGCACTCGCAAATCCTCAAAACGTGCGATTAATTTGTGTTTAATTTTGCGTCGTTACATCTGTAAGTTCATTTGTTTATGCGCACGTCGTTGCTCTTTTTCTAGTTCGCCTACCGTTTAGAATGGGTCACTCGACATTCTTATTGGCAATCCAAGTGGCTACTGTGGGCTGAACAATTTTAACGGCAACTTGTTCAAGATCCAGTAATTTGTGTTGTTCTTCCCATGTTGATTTTACAGATTTGCTTAGACAAAGCAAAATAATTTAATGTATATATAATTTAAGTTTTATACGCGTTTGTGCACAGTCTTTGTTGCAGCCTTACTTCCCTTACGTTTCTCCCTGGAGCTCGTGAAAAATGTCATCCAGAATCGCTGTTTAACTTAAATTGCCAATTCAAAATGGGTCGGCTCTCGATTCAAGAAAATAAAAAAAATTATAGCATTTTGTGATTTTGGAGGAAAGGAAATGCCATCTACCGTAATTTTGTCTTGTTTCCTAGTTGTCTGCCCTAGTTGCAATTTGGGCTGTGTAACTTTTTATCCATTATCCGACTTGATGCTGCCGTGTTGCTGATGGTATAATCTGACCATTGTTTTATGACGTCCTTAAACAAGCAACTCGCTTATGTCCGGAAAGGGAGATGCTTGCATTGAAAACAAGAGAGTGATAGTATGTGCGAGTTTAAGTGAGTTTTGCTGACTGCAGGACTGCGAACATTGTGGTGCTTAGAATCGAAGGTATAATATTGGCTTATACGCTTTAAATTCAATGCAGGGTGAACGAAAGAGCAAATAAAGGCAACTGAATGGTCGCTTCCACGTTGACAATTATCTACCATAGCCTAGCTATACACATCCTGTGACGCTGTATGAGAGAAGAGCAAAGGGAAGGTTTCATATTATGATTAAGGGCCTGTCAGTGTTCTGATATACCGATACTTCTGTGATTCATTACACGCAATATTCATGTATATGAAAGTCATATATTGTCATTTGATGACCATGATATATACAAATGCTAACAAATCTTATCGATCATTCCATTCCTCACTAGACGAAATCATCGCCAACATTATATTCCGATGGTAAATTATGTAATATATGGCATAACTTCTCACATTGCTAGTCGTAAAGATCTATGGATAATTATTAAAACCGACTATATCTAGCAAAATAAATAGTTCGTTTAGCACAGTTCGTCATAACAATATTTTGGATAGCTATGACAAGCGTTAATATGAGGATTTATTGTGCATTAAATATGCCTGTTGTGTAATTTCACTTACAATAAACGTTCTGATAACACTAATAACCGAAGGTAAATGCTCATAATATTGATAATTGAAATGAACCCAAATGCCATTGATCAGCACCTCAGCATTGCATCGTGCGTCGTATATCCACCGACACAACTGCCTGAATACTCGTTAAATGCTTACCTATGTGTATCATTAAAATCATAAAATCGAGCTTTTGAATGGTATATCTTTCAATAAATTCGGATATTCTCGACGGCTGTTATTGTTTAGGATTTGCGAGTGCGCCAGTGTAATATGGGTATTGGGGATTGCCTTTCAGTAGCTGATAGCGCTGAGCATGAAAGCATGAAATGGTTACCAAAACGCTAAGTTTATATGTACCTAATGATGCGAATGAAGGCATAAGTATCGGTCATAGACTCGTTATGGACGAAACTAATTTTTATGCTATCCAGCTCTAGAAAATGACAAGACACACATTTTTTCATATTATAGAATTGATTCGAGAACATCCGTGCGTCTCTGTGATTGAAAGCCTACCTTCCCATTCTTTTAAGACGAAGTCCCTGTGAGAATTCTGTAATTGTCACGGATAGGATTAAGATAAGGTAACTGCGGGAATAACCTCGCCAAACATGCCTCCATTGGCATATCCTCTGGGTAATTTAGACCTATATTTCAGGCTGAGCACCACCGATCTCCGCTAGCAACTAAGGAAATATGCAAGATTTGCTTATGGATTTCAGTTGCAAGTGTCATTTCAATTTTTAACACCTGCGTTATTTTCAGCAAGTTGATGAAGCTGCATGTATTGACACAGGTACAAGAATCAGCTGCAATATAGGTGAAATCTTCTAGTGCCACCGGCTAAATAGCTTATACTGCCCATATACGTCAATAATTCCGACAATATTCGTCCAATAACTAAGTAAATAAGAAGCAAAACTGATAGCAGAAATTTAAAAAAATTCAATAAGCAGTTGTGATTGCGGTTAGTAATCCGCCACATCACAAGTATGACAACCAACAGCAGGTCACGTTCTGGGGCACGTTACATGCCAAGAGACATTCCAGGACTTATTTCCTAAGGCCGAATGGGGGTCTTTTTGCCCTCGGAATCCAATAACATTATCGCCGTAGGGTATAATGAAAATTATCCTCTTATTCTCCAGCATGTAAATGCACACTCTTATCAAGGTCCTGATTAAACCAGGATGTTATTTAACCACATCGTCATTTAAGTAAGTTGTTTTTGAAAGCTTTTCAAGTGATGCCAGCGTAGCAGCAGCTGCTACATACCATGATGTGTCGTGCCCAGCAGGGAGATATACGGATAAACACCTCCTCATCATGGTCCGATTGCACTTTTGTGTATTATGTACCATCTGCCTAAAAGGTAGTGAAAGCCGACCCTTCTTATAATGATAGGATAACCGGCTGTGTCGCAAAACTAGATTAGACCGATTGATGCTGACAAGGGGGATTAAGAGTAGCATCACATCATTGGTAATTGTGTATTTCGCTTTGATTGTTGAAGCAAGTCACGACGCTAGTTTATATATAAGTTATTGATGCAATGTATGTAACGTACGCGTTTGGGTGAGGCTAGAGTGATGAAGTTCAGACACAAGTTGCATTTATGATGATAACCCTACATGCTTGATATAGTTCGCCCAATAGCACAGAATCGAGCCGGCAAATTGTTGTACACAACAAACAGATGCCTCATTCTCTCTTGATTAGTTGGTGGCGTCGGTGTTGGTATACTTTGTATAACCCATTTGAAAACGAGATAACCCAGTCCATATCGTTTCTGACCCCCTCCTGTCAGGTTTGCAACCTCCAGCAATGAGTAGTCTCACATAACGTATATACATGAACGCTAAACGTCTAGCCCGGGGAGGTGTGTGCTTTAACAAGGCATTTCCATGACAACTTGAGTTCGTTTGAATCCTGCCATGGGGAAGAGAACGAGTGAAGAGATGCTCAGTGTAACATAGCTAGTAAATCGAAATGTTGACACGCTATGACTTGAAAGGGGTCATTACGTCATATTCTGCAGCTTACATCTTACGTCTTCATGCTTAGGGTGGATATTGGCCGGCCAACAAGAGCAGTAGCATTTTTCTATGTCAAATCTTTCAACAATTACTGCGCAGCACCGTGACGTACTACGCATCAATCGTGAATTTCCGGTAGGAACGTCATTACATTCCGCCATATGCCTTGTGTATTTGTTGCGCCTGTCAGTTCTATTTGGCAACCCCCTGCTGCTCTGACAACTTATCAGCACCAGAATCGAACGTAGCCATTGTCTTGTAGGTTTATTCCTAGTTGGCTAACCCGGTTTTGATAATTCAGCTTGGATCTTTACTCCTTGGGTCAGTTTGCTGAAGCAGGGTATTTTCTTTCACCCTGATAGGTGACTGTCAGCTCATTAGCTGGGAGCAGACAATATATAATACACTGCACGGGACACCGGAGGACATGTGCCGCATAAGAGAACATAACTCTATGCGATATCGGAATAACAACACAAATAACATATCATTCGCTGCACGAACATCAAAACGTATAACCTTATGCACGTGATTAAATGACGACTTAACTAAGATATCTCAGGTAACACATTGTGTAATACAATCATATTATCAAATATATTGCCTAATCAGATCTCGCAATAAAATCTAGGGTTATGCAGAGGAATTTTGCTCAACGGAAAGGTATATGCTTGTTTAACCCCCGAAAACGTAACTTAGCCTTGACCTGTGTTATGGTTAACGCACTAGTCCTTTTCCAGAGGCGCACTTTTCACCAAATATTCTGAATGGACGAGTGAACAGTGACCATCACCGACGTGACGGACGTGGGAGTCTATGTTGTCCATGATGGACATAACATAACGCTCGACAAATATTGATGAAAAAACAACATTTGTACATCAATTCCTTGACTAACAACTTATTGGGATCATGTAAGCCTCGAATACACGATGAGCAAGACTTGAATCACAAACATTTGATTTTATGACCCAAATTATCGTTCCGGCCGTTGAATCAGAGCATTACTTGCTGAGATAGGTCGCATTTGCTCTCTTGATTTATTCAACGTTTCTTCCCATAATCTGCACAACCTGAATTGAGCATTTGACTTATGTTCGGTTCACAAAGTCATAGGCAACTTTAAAATCTTGAACCATCTCCTTTCTCCACTATTCACTTTCGATTTATATACCCACTCGCTTGACATCCATTATTTAACTGATTTTACGGTGACGTGGTAGTTTTCTCATGACAAGCGGTCCAGTGTTCTTCCTGATAGCTCTCACTTAACACAAGTATTGTACCGACAGGAGGAGAGCAGCTTTATCGTAAATTAAACACAGCTCTTGTCTCATCATTTTAGTAAGTGACCTTTTTTGTAATTGTGATCAATAATGTCAGAAAGTATCAGCTAGTAGCTGCGAAGTCACACGTCTCCTAGCAGGCAAACGGCAGAAAATTGACACCCGACAGATGCAAAGTTTTCAATGTACACTGAAAACATAACGAATTCAAAACCAAGGGGTTGCACTATCACGTACTTTATATAGCAGCGCTGCGTCGAAAACCGCTCAAGTAACGGAATGTTTTTACAAATGAATGTTCACCTCTTAGAAATTACTTTTTTAAGAGGCACATGGTGTTTATTACGGTAATTGCTATCAATAATGACTAAGAAGTTCAATTGTTGATTAAGGGCGATATACGGACACGCAAATGGGCGCTTAACAGACATAGCACCGACTTTATCAATACAATAAGCTGTCAGTTTAGGGCAAGGTCAAAAATTAAACGCATACACGTTTTCCGTAATGTTAAGTTCTTTAATTGGATCAGTGCAATTCACCAACATACATATATAATTCTATCAAACATCATAAGGTGAAGATATGCAATGAAATAAATCCTTGAACTAGCATCCGAAAACATTAGCAGGTCACTTTTAAGCTCAATATAATGACGATTTGGTGGATAGACGATGATCGCCACCAAAACAAAAAGTTGCTTCGCCATAGGTTCAATAAGTCGTACTTAATCATATATATTCATTTCCATTTTGGATGTATAAGATATACAAATCGAACTATTCGGCCGACAAGTAGTCATAACAATGCCATGGTAGTAATCATCATTGGATTTTGCGTGGGTTGCCGTTTTACTCGCATCCAAGAGTGACGATTATGCCGAGCGACTTTAGTCAGTTGTTTTTGCTGAGCACGTAATCACGGCTATTGCGCTTCATAATATCCATGCAAGGACCAAGGAGTCTTTCAAAACTAAGCCGTTCGAGGAACACTAATTCTACTGGACCTTTGGCATAAACGCTAGCTGAACGTGGCGTATTCTCTACCAGAGCCATCTCACCAAAATACGCCCCAGTCCCAAGCGTTTTGCCTATATCTATCTCGTTCCCGCCCTTGGTGATTTTCACTGTGACCTCACCTTTCTCGACGAAGTACATGCCATCAGCCTCTTCACCTTCCTTGATGATGCACTCGCCATTATAATAACTTCTGGGAAAGAGGGCGTCAGCTAGGCCCAGGCGCTCCTGCTTAGAGATTGAGCTCAACATCGGCACGTTTCCAAGAAATTCCTCATACAATTTGCCTCGGTGAAAATTACTTTTTTGCACTATGGTAATGAATGATTGTCGGTTGATGGTCCATAGCGTACCAGGTGAGGAGGCCATCAAGGTTGTAGGACTAGGCAACCTATAGAGCAGGGCAACTTCACCGAAAAACCCTGCGTTTACTATTTGGTCGACCTGTTCCATTCCGTTAGCTGTTTGCCTCAATATATCATACGTTCCTGATTCAGCGACGTAGAATGTGTCTCCATCCTCACCTTGGTTGACTATAAGCTGTCCAGGGCTCACTCTCTCTTCATTCATGGCATCTATCACGGCTTCCATCTGCTTGGGGGTCAAATGTTGGAATAACACCACTTCCTTTAAGGCAGCCAACAACTTGAGTCGTAACCAGTCCTTTTTGGGATACACCTTACTCTCACTTCCACCATGTTCCACGCTTTCCGAAATCACTCTATGACGCCTGGATAAATAATCACGACTGTGCAGATCAACATTAACAGAATTGTCTTCCATTTAGTGTTTTAAATATGACCTGAGTTATCTGTTAGTCAGCGTGACAGAAGTATAGGTGGTAAGCTAGGGTAATAAGCGAGTGTTGTATGCAGTTTAAGGTTCACCTGAGGACAATTGAAAAGTAAACAAACTGGGTCGTATGTTCCATCAGATTTATTTAAAGACCAACGTTGACGTTATGCCGAATGGCGGGGCACAGCTGAAGTATAGTGAAAACCTTCGCCACCACATAGTGTACGCGTCATGGCTCGGGTGAATAGTGAGCAGCTGGCACGATATGAATATTTATCTACTTACTTAAAGGCTCGGCTTTAAGTTGACGCGACTCGCTGTTAAACGGTTGTAGATAGAGGAATATGCTTTAATGTTGATGCTGAGTTGTAAACGCCTATGCGATATCTTTTCCTTTCTGTTGATCATTACCAATACATGTTGAATTCAAGACCTTCCCTTGTAACTGCCGCTGTCCGTGCACTTTTCTAGACACATAATAGTCCTTATGGCCCTGGCACAACAGCACATTTAAGTGATTAGGAACGGCAAAACAAAACCTCCAATTATGTATGTAAGATAGGCAGATCGGGGATGGGGGGTGCGGGGTAGAAGGTAGGTTACTGGTCTCCCCACAAAAAGAGTACAGCATCTTCAACGCTTAAGCTGCCACATCATAAACATGTGAAGCTGACCCGAACAGAACCGACTGCTGTAGTAACCAGGCGAATAAAGTACACGAAGGGGGTGTGAAAAACGAGATCGGTTAATGACCATGGTACAACAGTTTTGCTGTTTGGTTGATGTGATGATGAAAGCACCTACTTCGACAAGCACATTCAGCTTCATTTACTACGTCAGCATTGATGGCCTAGCGCGGGAACTGAGCCAAGTGCTTCACTCAGGCGAGTACTAACGGGCGAGCCCCTGCACAGCAACCATCGCTAGTAGGTGCTAGGGAAAATGAGGGATGAATGTGTGGTAGCCCTAAGATATCGATGTATAAGACTGCATACTATGAGTAACACCAATTGTATAATAATAGGGGCAGCAGGTTGGCAATGTATGTGGACTACAATAACCGACTGGATTCAGAAGGCTTTATCAACCTAAACCTTTGCTATAAAATCTCATTCAGCTGGGTGGGTGCAATGTCGTTTACTACATAATGACGAGAGGTCGTTTCCGTTGTTTCACATGCGTAATTGATGCTCACCGGCTTAATTATCCGTAATATTCAAATTTTACAAGACATTAACATGCCGTGAATCCCGGCTACTGCTCTTCAGAAAAGGTAGCTCTCGGGTTCTGACGTGACAGGTGATGAGATGTGTATTCTGCAATCTCCCTCTGTTCCCATCATGCAGAACCCCAAGTCCCCCACCTCCAACCTGAAACCGTTTTGATGTGTGTTTTAAACGACTTAATTACTTACGACAACGGGTTATGACTTTCATTCCATTTAATGATATTATATTTTGTCGAAAATGGACACTTTGATATGGGTTTAGATAAACGTATTGTTCAAGCACCACTTGATGCGGATGTATCCTCGAACGAGTTATCTTTTCGGCAAGGTAGTTCGTTTGCGGCTGGATTTAGAAGGTGATTATTGTGATCAAAGTTGTGTAGGGTACAATAAAGTAAACCAGCAATACAATTTTAAATGGCTCTTTATCAATTTCTAATATGAAGCAAAACTATACTTATCGGGACTTCATGGCCGGCTCATCAGTTGCAGTTGGATGAAATAACATTAATGTGTCTGGTCCTCGTTAACTACTAGGGGAAGTCCGTCAATTTCCCAGAATTTTGTTCTACAGCACATCGCTCATATATAATCTCGCTCCGAGATAAAGTAAAATTAAGGCGGTAAATATTGGGATTGTTACTGCTATGAATTACATTTAATTCATTTTCTGACTCTAGAAAATATCAAATTAATTTTCAGAGGATACCGTCTGTAAATGTCCAATTTGCTGGATCTCGTCGCTTCGCCAACCTAGAAGCATGACGTAGGATGTACGAAATCATGTTCATAGCTTTCTGATCAGCATTGGGAAATGTCAATTACCGCAAATATGTCAACGAAGACTGTCATCGACTGGCGGATCAATAAACCTGGTGATAGTTTAATGTCGTATAGCAATGCAGTGGTACGTGATGGTGTCATTTGACACTCCGGGCACTAGTCAAGTTGGTGTCATTATTACTCCCCTGAGCTACCATAATGTAATTGAGGCAATTCCTATTATTTTGACCACAATCGGCGGTTAAGCAAATATAAGGATAGGTGTCTTGATTTCGAGTAAGCCAAGTATAATATAGCCGTATTTTGGTCTCCATGATTCTCTGGTAAAATAACACAAACATCCCGAGGCAACATTGATATAATTGCCATCCGTTATATTGCTTGGGTGTAAATCTAAACTGAATTTAGGCACATTTCAGTTCATAGAGTTGCATGATATGCCACGAACAACAGCTGCCTTGAGAACTATCTATAAACAGATATGGATATGTATGCCAAGCAGATAAATTATGGCTCAATCATTTAGAATGGGCCTTTGATGTTTGATGAAAATATGATCAACTATCACAAATTGGTGTGTTCAAAACAATTGTGACCTCCATCATATCAAAGCCCATTTAGGAATTGTATTTGAATCGGTTGTTACAAATGGATCGTCAGTTATGAGTTTTTTCATGGAATCGTCTGTGCAATTACCTCCCAACTCCCGAGAACGTTGTTATTATATTTTATATATAACTGTCATAATGTCAATAATCTTTGACCTAATTGTGCTAAAGTTTGATGCCAGCTTTTGAACTAATTAGGTAAACGTCCGCTTCCTTCTTCCCATTGGGCATCGGCTACATAAGATAATCAAAGGTGGGCGTTATTACAAACGCATGAAAGTTACAATTCACAAAAGTATCCACACAAAAAAACCTCGAATGGCGTGCGTATGCATGACTACTAGCCTGCACACATTCAACTGTACATGCGTTAAGGTCAATTTGAGATTATAATGCTCTACCATCAGTGCAACTATCGACGTGAGAAGGGCAATTCGTATTGCGCTGAGTAAACCAATCACAACAAAGTTTACCCCTACTTCACCATAAGGTCAGCGGGTATCATTTTCTGGAATTTATGGTTCAGCTAATTTGTTGCCACGAAAAGGAGCGCCAAGCGTCTTGGTCGTATTCTTTGTCTGCGGCAATTATGTGATACATATACCAGAATGGATACGTGCAACTGCAGCATAACATACATCTGATGTTTTGTTTAACAAAACGAACGACACTGCGCATAAATCAAAATATGGCAGGCACGCAATTCATATAGATATCAAAACGATACTTTGCAGGAATGTTTGTAGTAGATTATAAAAAGTACTTTTCAAGAAACAGTTTACCGTGATTGGGTAGTAATTCAAATAGAACAAACATAACCAAGTTGCCAAATCACAAGTCAGTTCTGTCCGCAAACTCACCGAATATTAGTGACGGTAATGCAATTTACTGCATTGTTTTCCAGCCATATTTGCCAGGCCAAAGTCCGCTATCTATATATTAATAATGTTGCTCTGCGCTCATGAGCTACGTATTGCAGGCTACGGTAGTCAAGCATCTAAGCAGTCGCTTCTTGATGATACCTTATCGTAGGTTATCAGACTCGGCCCAAGGTGGCTTTGTATAACCGTTCCTGTGTCCTTGAATGAGAGATATATATAGATATATAGAGATATAGATATATATATAGATATATATAGATCTATATAGAGAGAGAGATAGAGAGATAGATATATATAGAGATATATAGAGATAGATAGATCTCTATATAGAGAGAGATATAGATATAGATAGATATAGAGATAGACATAGATATATATATAGAGGGATATATATTTATATATATATATATATATATATATATATATATATATCTCTAATATATATATATAGATATATATATATATATATATCTATCTCTATATATCTCTATATATATATATATATATATATATATATATCTATATATATATATATATATATATATATATCTATGCCTACATATTTATATATACGTTGTAAACGTAGATACGGTATATTTGTTTTACACGGCAGGGTTATGTCATAACTTTGACTGCCTTTATCTTTAATCTTCAAGCGTCCCGCCATGCAGATATATTATTTGTACTTATCAATAGCGTGATGCAGCCTTATTGTCACCACTGGACCGATTATTGACTCTTATTGACCCACACGGTTATTCCAGCAACTACCAAAATTGAGATTCTTCATCAAGATTAAATGCACTGAATGCAAATTATTTGTATTGTGACGACACAACTGTGTTTAATTGTTTTTATGTCATTGTATTGTGCCACAGATGAGCTACCAAATAGTGTCTGGTGATGCTCAACAAATTCGCCCATTTACTGCGTAAAAGCGTGATTATGACCTGTACCATTAGAGTGAACGAGTAAACAGGTATTTGAAGTGACTGTCATAAGTTTTGTTCTCATGTGGTCGGAGTTTTGTCACGTGGCTTTAGATGAAAAGGAGTGTAGTCGAGTTACTCCCCGATGAGGTTAAATTCGGCACATACAAACCATTTTTTAATATGCAAAACGTAACCCAGTTATGTCAGACTCAATTTCATGACGATATAAGCCCATTTGGTGTGATATAAATCGGCGTATCATATTCTATCAAACGACAGATAACCTATCAACAGTAGTACTTGGCAAACTGTACGGTTAAGATCACCCCATTGTCGGACAGAAGAGAAGAAGAACAATATTTGTTACAATGAGCCCTGTTTATGGAAATTAAACCTTTTTACGATATATGTACGTTTTTTAACAATACTTTAATAACCTTCTCATTGCAACGGTCGTTAATATTGAACGTAGACTGCATTGAATTGTTATTTGCTTTATATTTGTCATATCTTATTGCACACCAGGAAAATGATGACTATGACGAAAGGAGTACACAATCAAGCGCCGGTATTTAACTCATCTTTGTCTCCGTTTGTCACAATATTTGAATTGCTTTAATTGCATGATTCAACGCAATATATGAATTACATTAAATAAATGAGGACAAATAATTCCATTTCGGCATCGTGCTGGTAAGTGGCTAGAGAATGAACATAAGCGACGTGGGGCCTTACGAGATGATGTACGGCTGCCTTGCCAAACTTTATCATACTACTACAAAAACTTCATTCAAAGAAACTCTCAAATAATATCCAATCTTGCTTCAAACCCGAGAATATTTTCCTGGACACTCATAATGAACTAAATGCCTACATAGACCTTAATCTGGCCGCAATATAGGACACATGAAGCCCTCAAATAGGCGGATGGTCTTATGGGAAGCCTCCTGCTTATGTTTCATACATCTGTATTGTTCAATAAACCAGTCATGCAGCAAAGCAATCCCTGCTGTCGAATATTATAAATATGCCACGCACATTGTCCTGAATGTATTGTTTAGGTACACAAGACGACATATGCACGGAAAGACAGTTGGCAACAACAGGTACTTGTACAGGGAGGTACACTTGAAAGGAATTTAGCACTCTCGCAGCTGATCAAGTTCGAGGCACCCTGAAAGTAATATAGATTGCTTGATATGAACATCGATCTTGGCTAACGCGAAATCTGCTCAACCCCTGTTTTCGTTACGTGTATGTAGGCGGCAAATCGGCGACGCATCAAAGTTAATCGGGAATATTAGCATAACCAACCCGCAAATGAAACAGACGTAATCCCAGCAGCCGGGTAGGACGACTGAGCGCACTATGTTTTTGTCATTTGGCTGCAATCTGACACGGAGAATTAACAAATATGCACGTAAATGAATTGCTGCAGGTGAGCAGAAAGCGATTTAGATACATACATTCTTACAGGTGTTTCGATACATACTATCTTACTTGAGGGGCTTTATATCTAAATAATTGTTTCTATAGAGATAACGATGTAAAATGGCATCGAGGTTATAAGTGGACTTCAAATGCACGGTTAAAGCACGATGGCATAAAAATGGTCGTTCACGATGCTAAGACAACATCTCGCAAGCAATCTTATTCGCTTGGTATTAAACCATTGCCAGCGTTCCGACTAATTTGAAAAGAATTGTAAACGCTTCAAAGGGAGAATTATTTATCGGTTGAATGCATAGTCTTATGATGACTCGACTACATTGCATTACCATGCGCATGGCACGTCTAGACACCAATTCACCGCTGCTGTCTGCTGTTATACTAGTAAGGGTCTTGCTGTAAATGATATACTTCCTTTTTTAACAAAACTAAAAACAACTCTTTTTTTGATATTTGAACGGTTTGGCAGATCAATTGAATGGGATATATATTGAATAGTCATCGCGCAGTTCATATGTTTGCCCATATTTGATGTTCATATGTTTGCCTAATGTTTCCCTTAAATTTACTGAATGACCAGGTGATAAGCATCTTCAGGTATGCAGATACGCTCTGACTCTCACCATAAACCAAAGTTTAAACGACACAAATAACTCCCGTTACAACAGCGGTTCATATTCAAGTAAACAATATTGAGTCGTCCTTAAATGTAGCCATCGGTTGCAAATTGCAGATATTGTTAATCCTTATTCTACTTATTAATTATCCGTACCTGCCATTATCTTTGCACACCATTTAGGATAACAAACGATATTTCCAAGGAAAGTATATCTTACATGCGAGCAACATTAACTTCAGATGACATCTATTGTCACTTGACGTTTGTTTGGCGCCCTTTTAACTTGGCTCGCTATTAAACAAGTTTGCATATATCCCTGGCATTATCCATTTTGCTCTGGATAGAGAATTCGTTGTATTTTATTAGTTAAATGATGACGCGACACTTAAAAAGTAGATGTTCACAGGACAGCGAGCAAGTGCAATTCAGATGATCCAACAATACTGTATATTCAGCCATGTATTGCCGGCCATATGTATGCCCCGCGCATCTCTGTTTCACCTGCAAATATTGTAGTTCCTTGTCTACGGTACTCTCTCCCCCCCCACCCCCCGCCCCGAGGACTTTGACGACCAAATAATGTCGGAGTTTAACCAATACTTATGTGATTTATTCCACACGTTAAATTCGAAGTAGAGTGCACAACCGGTAAGGAAAACATCTTGCGCACGTTAACCATGCTTGTCATAACGATTCTGTACCTGCCCTAGATAACTATGCTATTATAGCCCATTTTGTTCGTCGCAACTGGTGCACATGTTACACCACATGCAGTGTTATCCGGTTTCTATCACGTCGCATATACCTGTTTTAAAATAAGTTACAGGTAAAATATAAGTTGATTCATCATAGACGGGGTAAATATAATTTCATGAACCAACATGTGATTATTAACAAAAATGACAATGTTCTTGTTTGTCTGTCGGCTCACGTGGTTGCAGTGGACCGTTTATTTGAAAACAATGTCACATGCTATCACACACAGGATATGGGGCACGGGAATTCGTTGATTTGTATTTTATGGCCAACCAGTTATTTTAATTCTTTTCGTGATTTGCACCCTACCACGAATGGTAATATTAAGCGTCTTTATGGTCACCAGAGGTAAACGATGGTAATAGCGGAACAACTATATACTTAATCACCTGCCTGTAACTAACGCACCAAGGAGGAGGGAATGTGGTCATATTGAACATCTCATTATTACAAAACCATAAATAACTAAGGTTCCAACGAGAATAACGGGTCGGCTAAGCAGAGATCAAACCAAGATCATCAACACCTGCGATTAGTAAAGTATCTTGTGAGCCGGGCTTGAATCCTGAAATGATTTGTCGTTACATGCGTTTATGCGATTCGATGACGTGAAAATGGCTGTATCATGACATTTGCAACATTGTGCGGAGCCTGAGCCATGAATCCCATAAAAAGCTTCTTTTACGACTCATCAAATAACATGTAATGTGTATCATTACAGTGGGTTAATTCACTAACTAAGGAGTAGATATATTGTGCTTCCATCATTTACGCTACCCCAAGCCCATTCCGATTAAGGCAACGGGTATGCGGCAAAAGCATTTTTTTTACAAATGCCATTCTAATGGTACGTGAGCACTTTTAGGAGATATACTTACAAAGAAACAGTAAGCTGTCCCTTAACAGCGGTAACGCCAAGGAGGGGGCTTATCAGTTATCACAAGTATTATATGGGAAGGTGGTGGATATCCTAGTAGAGTGTCATGATGGTGGAAGGTATTGAGCAAGACATATGCTGCTGTGTTTGCCAGACAGAATATAGACTGTGACAGGGCCCTTCTCTGTATGATCAGAGAGAACAGAGAGTAGATATATGAACCCTTATTCATTCAAAGCAACGATAATACAGAAAACTGGAGGCTTCAATGCGGGCAAACTTGCCAATTGTTTAAAATATGCATCCCTTATGGGAGAATGAGTCCTGGTTTTGTTCCATATTCAAACCTAGTTAATAGCATTGCTATTCTATCCGCCAACACAGCCAAGGTGCGCTTTTCTCGCCGCCATCACGGAAGCATACTGACCTATATCATTCATTAACACACTTCATTCGACATTCGTATGACTGCTTAGCAACGCAATAACTTTGAATTTGAACTTATATTACTAAGGGCACAAACACTGATCTGGGCTTTTCAGCTGGCAGTGAGCAACCCTTCCGACAAACAAGCTACTGAGAGGTTCATTTCGTACTTATGGGAAATATTGCAATAAGAGCTAACTGAAAAAGTAAGACAAGCTCAACCAAAAAGCCAACATCTTGCTGTTCATCGGGTTTCTTTTCCTCAATAGCTTCATTGATGACTACCGGATGCTCACAATTGAGGTGCAGGAACAAAACAGCCAATTGTGTCATATCAAACAGTTTTGATCCCAGACTATGCTGCTTGGGATGTACCTTGGCAGGTCAATCAGAGCAGTGGCATTTATCTCGGAGCAAATTTCCTGCAATTGTTGTTGCTTCAACAACAGACACACCATCGGCCATTGATCGGCGATTTTCACATTCATTATCAGTAAAAAAGTTATTATTTTATTGATACAATGTACGGATATATAAAATACAAAACCCATATCAATCCTGTGGGTTTTGTTAACTTTAAGACCATTGCTTTTTGACGCAATGTCCCCCTTTTCATTCGACCCCAAATAAGGGTTTATGTTCATGCCTTTGTGATTTCGCTGCCATTGCCAGAGACAACACTTACATGAGTTGTGCTTCTAACTTCCACACCCGATAATTATCTGGCCTTATCCTTCCCCCCGGAGAACTTAGATAGATATCTTCATCAATCCCAAAGATAACATGTCAAGCATCACTGCCGTACCAATGCATTGTGACCTACTTTCTCAATGAAATGGCTCTTTTTAGAGTTATTACTTAGCGGAGATAAGATCCAACTGGTATCGCATGTTAGTCGATACAACAAATAGCGCGAAAAACGCTTTATAACATTCGACTAATTAAATCGGATTTAAGTCTTCCTTTAATTCGCAACGTCGTACATTGCCACCCATACTGATTGATGTTGGTATATTTATATATCATTCTAAAGAATATGAAAATGACCTATAGTAACTTGTAGGCAGTCATCGTAATCAACAAATGAGTGGTATTTGAGAAATGGGTACCTGAGCAGCTGCTTCATTTTGTACTTTTCACACCAGCAATCACTAATCTTGGGGTCATTGTTAAAGTGACACCCTCTGTTGATGTATTTATCTTATCATAATCAGAAGTGTCGGCTATGATATTAGTGATATATCCACTAACTAAGGGCATATAGTATATAATATACAATCAGCACATCGGAACGATGAGGAGACGGTGTAAATCTCTATATTGTGCTTTGGGGAACGAAGCAGCATGATATGTGGCTGCTTGATATACACCTCCTTAGACATTATTGACAAAGTTATTATCTATAGCCTCGAGTGGTTATTATGTTCGGAGATGCTCTGAGCAAACACATCGACATTCGGTTTGTGTAGCTGATTCAGGGAATCGCTCGTGGTATGTAACTCGAATCATGCCGCCAGAAATTGGCAATCTGCAGCCCCTCATACTGCTCACAGTTAATTCGACGGATTACCATTCCCTACCACCACTGATAGTCACATTCTGCTGGCAATTCTGTGGTTCATATTCGTATTGCTGACCAAATCTAGACGGGACACTTTCCACGTGGCGGCAATGTACATAATTTAGATTTCTGCACTATCACATCGAGTCAAAGACTATTTTATTCCCACGTGGAGTCCTGCATCAACACCAAGTAGCCATGCGAAACATATAACGTGACATATAATATATAATGCATTTTAATAGCGTCTGTTTCCAGGAAATAATCCTGCCCAAAGGCGCTTAAGAAGGCACTGACTAAAAAAAATGTCCTGAATACATCAGACGTATTCGACCGACCAATAGCGATAGGAAGTGCCTTCCACAATCTTGGTGCGGCATTACTAAACGCTCTGGTATGGTATGAAGATATATTTGGAGATTATTAGACTTTTAGCAGATACTTGTCCATAGATATATTTGGAGATTTTGGGACTTGTCCATAGATAGAAGATCCCTTGCTGGTTGGTATTCAGGAGAACGGTCGCTTGGTCCGGTTCTAATAACAGCCTTAAAGGTGAGAAGAAGATTTATGCATTTTTCTACAGGAAGCCAAAGAAGGGTATGCATGATGTGTTGAATATTATCCCCGTGCTTTTCTTTTTGCAACAAGGCGGGCGGCAGTAGTGTGTGCTTGTTTCAGTTGCGCGATAAGGTGCCAATGGGCTCCATACAGCAGCGAATAGCAGTAATCAAGCCGAGATGATATAAATGCATGGACATTTGTGTAATGGTTCAGGTACTTTCTTATGCTGCTTCTTCTTCTAATCTGATGAAAGAGAGATTGAGTTGACTGCATAACATGTGGTTTTCCAGTAAACTGTGAGTCCATCAGAACACCAAGGTTATTGGCTGTTTCCGGTAGATACCGGCATATGGTCAGTATTTACTGGACCAAACGACGGCTGGCATATGAACCGAGATGCGAAAAATAGTATTGTTTGCCATCCATGATCTTATCTGTCGGATGCATTCTTCTAATATGGTTTTTGCATCATCCGTATTTTTTGGAAAAGGAGTAAATGTTAAATTGATTTGGGTATCATCAGTATAATGGTGGTTTTGCACCCCTTGTTCAAGTAAAAGATACCCAAGTGTTGACATTTAGGCAATTAATGGCCCTAAGAATGAACCTTGTGGCACACCACATGTAAGTTGGTATGTTTCAGAATACCTGCCTTCGGCACGGACTCGTTGAAAGCGGTTTGGGAGGAAAGACTTGTACCACATGAGGCTCTTTCTATTTAGGCCAACACTGTCGGACAGGCGCCATAATAGGATTCATGATCGATAGTGTCAAATGCTACGAAGAGGCCATGAAGCACGCGAGCAACAGCATGGTGCTGGTCAGCAGCACAGGCAATGTCATTGTTTACTCGGAGAAGTGCAGTCACAGTACTATGGACCGGTTTGTAGAAACCACGACAGTTTACCGTAGGTTTGCTAGTATACCATTTGTGCGGAGCTCTTATCAAACGGTGGTAAAAAAGTCAAAAAAATAACATACACAGGTCCTTAAGATCTAGGTAACGGCTTCCTAGAATTCCAATACATTGTCGGGACAAACGCGCGTTTATTCAATGAGTTATGTTTAAAGTAAGTGTTCTTCGCGGCCTCTAATTTTCCAGCTTCTGATGATTGCCTTCTTGAGCTTGCTTTGGTTTAAGTTGCGCCAGACGACCGTGCGAGGCCATGAATTGTTATCATGGAATATTTTGCTAAATATTCGGCTTACCTAGAGTGTAAAAGGCATCATTCCCTCTAGCGCCGAATGTTAATTAAATTCAGCGACGTTGTAGTCTGTCGCTTGCAAGACGTGAGTCGGTAAGTCTGATTGTTTTCAAAACGCGCAATAGTAGTCACCACAGGGTTAGGAGGAATAACCTGATCATTGTAGTGGTTAGCGGGATAAAGTCACGGTGATTAAGTAACTGCTACATGTCTGAAACAGAGGCTAACTCGATTCCAGTGCTTATCCCTTTGTGTGCGACTTTGCGACTATAGCAACAATTGCACTTTGAGTGGCTATCGTCCACCAAAACCCCAGGGAGCGAAATAAATAATCGGAAATAATTCACAAAGATCACAGCCCAGGTGTGACCCCTGCACGAACTTATCGTTGCAAAGTCATTACATACACAGACTCTCGTCAATTTATCCAAATTGTGATGTATTCAAGACGTCATTGATTGTAATACGTAAGAAACACTGTGTTATCTGTGCAGTCACTCTGGCATGTTATGGTAATGTTGTTGAATCACAGTTGGAAGCGTATGATCCGCTTTCGAGGTAGATTTATTCGCTAAAATATTATGGCATATGGGAATTTTTTTATCAGCAACTGAGCCGTATTCGATATTTCGGTATCTGAGCATCTCACCAAGGCATGATACTTGCTGTACTTGGTAAAATCCATCATTCTGTTGAGCTCCGTTCCCCCATGACACAAGGATGGCGTTTGGGTTCGCCAGGTGGCTGATGTCGATTTCAACCCAACCAAGCCAGAAAAGACGCATGCGTTACCACACATATTTTCAGACTACATTCGTTCTTGGCAGAGACCGCAGTTAACGTCCCAGTTCGTAATATAACCACATTACGTCCGAGCTATGTAACTTCAAGAACCAAATTATCAGCACAATTGCTTAAAACGATATCTTACAGACCAACCGAATCAATACATAATGCCTGCGAGATTGGGAAATGTTAAGCACACAGGCTTATTAATAGAGATATGCAGTCATTTCTTCAACATTTCATGCAACTTACTTGAATTCGTGAACAAATCTTTCAATGAAAACAAAACACACAATGACCAATTTGTTATGCTACTAGTGCTCCCTGTAGCCGTCACCAAGTCGAATAATGTAGTGTTGCGTTACAGCCGTATTCCTATTATATCAAGTTGAGGTTGCTGTGATGTTAGTAACCTTTACACAAACCATGGGCATATATCACATAATATACATGAAGCACACCTAGACAATGATGGGACGGTGCATTCTGTATGTGACCCGTGATGATAATACTTTTGACCAGGTGCCAATCAGCAAAGATTAAGCATACGCAATTTAGTCTTCAGCACAGACCAATTTGTCAATCGCCACCACCCCACCTCGCATATTCGTTTAGATGGATGGTCTTGTCCTGAAAGCTAGAAGACTGCCCGACGTTGCCAAGCTTCCCTAACCTCACGAATTGACAACGCGCTCTGCGTTCACGCCCAGGGCTTGTTGGCTAATCGTGAACTGACGCTAAACTCAAGGAATGTACATGACAAGTACGTTATGCCATCATTGCTATATTTAAGGATGTATTTGCATAAATATCTGATAATGAGTTGATCGGTTAATGACCATGGAACAACAGTTTTGCTGTCTGGTTGATGTGATGATGAACGCTCCTACCTCGCCGAGCACATTCAGCTTCATTTACTATGTCAGCATTGATGGCCTAGCGCGGGAACTGAGCCAGGTGCTTCAATCAGGCGAGTACTTACAGGCGAGCCCCTGCACAGCAACCATCGCTAGTGGGTGCTAGGGAAAATGAGGGATGAATATCGGTGTATAAGACTGCAAACTAGGAGTAACACCAGTTGTATAATAATAGAGGAGCAGATTAGCAATGTATTTCGACTATAATTACCGACTGGATTTTGAAGGTTTTATCAACCTTAACCTTTGCAATAAAAATCTCATTCAGCTCGGTGGGTGCAATGTCCTTTACTACATAATGATGAGAGGTCGTTTTTGTTGTTTCACATGCGTAATTGATGCTCCCCGGCTTAATCATCCCAAATATTCAAATATTACAAGATATTCACAAGTCGTGTATCACGGCTACTGCCCTTCAGAAAAAGCAGCTTTCGGGGTCTGACGTGACAGGTGATGAGATGTTTATTGAGCAGTCTCCCTCTGTTCCCATCATGCAAAACCCCAAAGCCCCACACCTCCAACCTCAACCCGTTGTGATGTGTGTTATAAACCTACACGTTGTTAATTATTTACGACCACGGGTAAAGGTTTTCAATATATTTGATGATATTATATTCTGTCGAATTTGGACACTTTAATATGGGTTTAGATAAACGTATTGTTCAAGCACCACTAGATGCGGATGTATCCTTGAACGAGTTATCTTGTCGGCAAGGTAGTTCGTTTGCTGCTGGCTTTAGAAGGTGCATATTGACACCATGTTGTGTAGGGTACAATAAGGTAAACCAGCAATCACATTTTAAATGGCTCTTTATCAATTTCTAAGATGATGCAAATCTATCCTTAATGGGACTTCATTAAGGTGTTTAATTGTTTTATGTCATTGTATTGTGCCTTATATGAGCTAACAATAGTGAACCAATAGTGTCTGGTGATGCTCAACAAATTCGCCCAGTAACTGCGTAAAAGCGCAATTATGATGTGCACCATTAGAATGAACGAGTAAATAGGTATTTGAAGTGACTGTCATAAGTTTTGTTCTCATGTGGTTGGAGTTTTGCCACGTGGCCTTAGATGAAAAAGAGCTCAGTGGATTTAATCCCCGATGAGGTTTAATTCGGCACATACAAACCATTTTTCGATATGAAAAAGGCACCCCAGTTATGTCAGACTCAATTTCATGACGATAGAAACAATTATTTTCAGCCTTTTGGTGTGATATAAATTGGCGTATCATATTATATCAAGAGACTGATAACCTATCAACAGTAGTACTTGGCAAACTTTACGGTTAAGATCACCCCATTGACGGACAGAAGAGAAGTAGAACAATATTTGTTATAATGAGCCCTGTTTATGGAAATTAAACCATTTTACGATATATGTACGTTCAATTTATTTTTAACATTACTTCTCATTGAAACGGTCGTTAATATTGAATGTAGACTGTATTGAATGGTTATTTGCTTTCTATTTGTCATATCTTATTGCACACAAGGAAAATGATGATTTTGACGAAAGGAGTACACAATCATGCGCTGGTATTTAACTCCTCTTTGTCTCCGTTTGTCACAATATTCAAATTGCTTTAATTGCATGATTTAATGCAATTCATGAATTAAATTGAATAAATGAGGACAATTAATTCCATTTCGGCATCATGCTGGTAAGTGGCTAGAGAATGAACATAAGCGACGTGGGGCCTTACTAGATGATATACGGCTGCCTTGCCAAACTTTATCATACTACTAAAAACATCTTAATTACTTAATTCAAAGAAACTCTCGAATAATATCCAATCTTACTTCCAACCCGAGAACATCTTCCTGGACACTTATAATGCACTCAATGCTTGGATAGTCCTTCATCTGGCCGCAATATAGGACACATGAAGCCCTCAAATATGCGGATGGGAAGCCTACTGCTTATGTTTCATACATCTCTATTGTTCAATGAACCAGTCATGCAACAAAACGATCCCTGCTGTCTAATATTATAAATATGCCACGCACATTGTCCTGAATCAAATGTTTAGGTAAACAAGACGACATATGTACGGAAAGACAGCTGGCAACAACAGGTACTTGTACACGGAGGTACAGTTGAAGGGATTTAGCACTCTCGCAGCTGATCAAGTTTGTGGCACCCTGAAATTAATATAGATTGCTTGATATAAACATCGATCTTGGCTAACGCGAAATCTACTCAACCCCTTTTTTCGTTACGTGTTTGTAGGCGGCTAATTGGCGACACATCAAAGTTTATCGGGAAAATTAGCATAACCAACCCGCAAATGAAACAGACATAATCCCAGCAGCCGGGTAGGACGACTGAGCGCACTATGTTTTTGTCATTTGGCTGCAATCTGACACGGAGAATTAACAAATATGCACGTAAATGAATCGCCACAGGTGCGCAGAAAGCATTTTCGATACATACTATCTTACATGAGAGCCTATATATTTAAGCAGTTGTTTCCATGAGATAACGATTTAAAATGGCATCGAGGTTATACGTCGAATTCAATTGCATGGTTTAAGTAAGATGGTAGTGGAATGGTTGATCACGATGCTAGAGCAGCACCTCACAAGTAATCTGATTTGCTTGGCATTAAACCATTGCACATTAAGTGTTCCGACTGTTTCGAAAAGAAGGAGAATTATTTATCAGTTAAATGCATAGTCTTATGAAGACTCCACTACAGTGCGTTACCAAGCGCACGACACGTCTGAACACCAAGTCACCGTTGCTGTCTCTTGTTGTACTACATACTTCTCTTTCGGATATTTACAAGGTTTGGCAAATCAATCGAATCGGATATATAATGTATAGGCATCGGGCAGTTCATGTTTGTCCATCCTTGAGAAAGGAGGATGAATATACAATGTTTTTATATTTTCATTATCTGATCTTTTTTTACATTTTCCTGAATGGTCAGGTGATAAGCATATTTAGGTGTGCAGATACTCTCTGACTATCGCCACAAACCAAAGTTACAACGCGCTTGTAACTCCCTGGACAACCGCGGCTCATTTCCAAGTAACACGATATTGAGTCATCCGTATATTGCACCATCGGCTTGCCATTTGCAGAGTACGGTAATCCTTATTGGACTAATGAATTATCCGAACCTGCCATTGTTTATGCACACCATTTAGAATAACAGGCAATATTTCAAAGGTAACGTGTGCTAAGGTATATTCTACATGCGAGGAATTAACTAAACTTCAGATACTTCTATTGCCAATTGACGTTTGTTGGGCGCCCTTTTAATTTGACTCGCTACTGAACGGGCTTGTACATGTCCGTTGCGCTAGCCATTTTGCTCTGGATAAAGAATTCTTTGTTTTTAATTAGTTTGAATGATGAGGCGACAATGATTAGTAGAAGTACACATGGCAGCGAGCAAAGGCCATTCAGATGATCCAGCAATACCTTATATTCAGCCATATATTGCAGGCCATATTTATGCCCCCTGTAGTTCATTGTCTACAGTACTTATTTTCCCCATGATGCCTCTGACGACCAATGAATCCATCGGTAATGTAACATAAGAGCCAAACAATCTGATATTTATATACATATATTTATTAAGAGAAACCGAAGTCATGCGAAATCAATAAAATAATGTATATAACCAACTAGATGGGAGTACTAATGTTCCTTGTCTTCATAAATATGCAATGACGTGGCTCATAAAGTGTCTAGCAAACGCCTACGCCCTTCTCATATTTGGAACAATATCAATGTCGCCTGCACATCTGTTGTTATATGTCTTATCATTATTATTATACCGCATAATATGGTTTACAGTTATAATGTTAATGATCGTCGACCAAATTGTGCTGAAACTTGACCCCGGCCTTGGAACTAATTAGATCAATGGAATAATGTGGCCTTGACCAGTCTTAGTAACAACCCGCATGAAAGTTGGAAACAACCGGTAGAACATCGACACAAACAATGGAAAATATCCACTTTAAAACCCTAATTTACACTTTTCTCGCTAAGAGCATTCTTATGGCCGGCGGTAGCAAATACGCTAAGCTACAGTGAGGCGATATTCTATTGGACAAGCAAGGCAATATCAACCATAATGTTGTTTCTTACGGAATGCTTACACACTGTAGACATCAGTTACAAAGGCGAGGCTTACATCAAAATATGTGGTCACATTAAATACCGCTTATCTATTATCGGTGTCGGCCTTGAGGTCGTTTGTATGTTTTTTTAGGCCATGCACCGCACACTAACTAATGCAAGCTGCGCGTTGTATGCCTCTACAAGGGCTACATAACCAGCAACTTTTTATAAAAGACAAACAAACAACGATCATTGCTGTTATCGTAATTGTAGCACCAACAGAGTTTGTGGTTGCTGTCTAGAGCTGGAACAACTGTGACTTCACTTGCAGACGGTTAGAATGATAGTGCTGATCACCGTGCCTCGTTTTGAAACACATTTGGGAGCTTTAATCAACAATTTTGTCACAAATGAAACTCTCCATATATACCCATTTCGGATAATAAATTGTTCGTAATTAGAGTAAACTAATATTAAATATCGGTGATCATACAAACAGCACAATATCTTCAACGCCCTGCGCTAAATATCGTTTTGCTTTGCTATTCAATATTTCAAGTTGGATGTATTTGTGAATCTTAAATGTTATCCCGGTCTAACCTGTTGCTTACTTAGTCAAACAACACCGAATGCATTGCCAGCTTATTTGATTAACCAGGAGAAACGCGAAATATATTACATGCCAGTATCTAGTTCTTGCACTGAATTATCACAAAATGATAAAAAGCCCCGAAAGAATCTAGTCAACGGTGGGTGGGAAGGTCAATGACCCTTGGTTGCGTTTATTATCCGAGGTAATCGTATGTAAAAAAGCCGATTTGCGGCCTTCATATACCTTTTATTACATGGCTTAGCCTCCGGGCTGTGTGGCATATGTCATGATATACCCTTTAGTCAGCTCATAGAATCGCGTAAGCACATATAACGACAAATCATTGTGTGGCTCTGGATAGTGGTTTTTGTATACTTCTCAACAGATGATTAATTCGGAAGTATTACCGGTTTTTTATCCAAGTTTTCTTGGTTGCAACCATTGGTGTACTTCATAACCAGTCAAAGATAAAACTTCATTACGATGAATTGTTGCAAAAGCTGCAACTCGCTATGTAGATCATCATTACTGTTTTTTAATCAAGTAGCTGGCATTAAACGTGCAAGCATAAGTAAACGCATGGAAACGTTTAAAAATGTCCTTTGCTGGAACTATTTGCGTTTATATAATCTGTTGGGCGGAAATTACAATCAGTTTGCTGAAATTCTGCAGCATTCGAGCTTCAAATAAACCGAAATGTGGCTAACACGAGGGCCAAATTGTCAGATTCTGCCAAATTGGTCATAATGCCTTAAGTTAATCTCCATAATTTAGCATGGCTTGGTGCTGAGCAGCGGTCTGATCTTTAAGTGAGGAACTCTTGGCGCCTGATGCTTCGACAAGGCGGCCCCCGAGATTAAAAGCCTTACCAATGGCAGGCGCTGCTGATTACGGCTTGCCGCACCGTTATTCTCGTTGGAGCCTTAGATATTAGTGGCTTTGCCCATATGGTCTCTTAGAGAGATATTCAATTTGCTGTCCCACCTCGAGGATGCTTAAGTTACAGGCGAGCGATTTAGTGAATAGGTGTGCCGTTACTAAAATCGCTCACTTTTGGTGACCATAATGAAAAGTATCATGATTTATTCAAAATGACGCTTATTCATATAATTAACTTCGTGGTAAACATAACATATGCAAATTATACACCCGTTAATATTCTACTGGCAATCATGCAAATATTGTGTAGGGCTGTATATCTTCCTGAAATAGAAGTGGCGATATTATATTTTGTTTATCCTTAACACCTTAACCATCTTGCTTCTAATCCAGAGAAAAAGGCCAACACTATGAACCGCAGTTTTTTCGCACCGTCATCGACCATTTACCCATTGTTGACTTGAGGCCTCCTATCGGCTTCATATAATTGTGTGACAATTCAGTACAAGGCTCAGAAATTCAACAGAACTTGAATGGCATTTTTTTTGCGTGGTGGGACGCAGTAAGCAAAAGATGCAAAACATAGGACCTGGTTGAAAATTAGGATGCGTCCAACTTGTGATACTTAACAGCTGAGCAACACCATATTTAGTTCAGTGTGCTGTAGATATTGTATGTATTGTTTGATCTACGATATTAAATGCTAGTTTACTCGCTTTAGGAGCAATTTATGATCCAAAACGAGAATATGATGTGAGCTTCTTTTGTGCGCATGAAAGTAATTGATCGCAGATACCATTTCACCGCCTTGAATCTATGTGTGCCCTAGTTAACAATAGTGCTGTTTTAAGTTCCAAATTGTGATTCAATATGTCTAATTCATGGCTTATTGTAGCTATCGATTGCAACAGCATTACCTCCTATAGTCACCGAAGCACAAAATTAGTCGATGCTTGTTGAGAACAATTTAAAAAAGACTAACAATGCGAATAATGTATAAAAGACTAACAGTGTTCATTGCTGTTATCGTAATCGTAGCTCAAACAGAGGTAGTGGTAGCTGTCGTGAACACGAGCAACTGTGGCTTCACTTGCAGAAGAAGCACTGTTAGAGTGATTATTCTGTTCTCTGCTACTCGTTTGAAACTTGATTGGGCGCTTTAAACAACACTATTGTCATTTACTGAGAATAATGTCATATGACACCACATGCAAGATATGGTACTCGGCAATACGCTGAATTGTATTTATTGCGACATATCACATCTAATTGTGGGCAGATTGGCGACTATTCACACCGTTCACCGCTACTAAGGCTTACTAGTTATGCAACCCATGTAGAGCCATACCACGCCTAGTGTGCATTAGTTAACGTGCGGGAACCGGCATTAACTGCCGATTCAAACGACCGGAGGGTCTATACGCCGTTAATACTAATATGAATGATAAGCTTGCTCTAGATTTTTCCTTTGATATATATGCCATTATTGTTTGCAGTGGCTAGGTGTTTAGCTGCAGCCCTATCATCCGAAACGACCTCTGAAGTTTACCTGGCCTAGGTGGTTTTCAATGAGTAATTGTGGGGTTTCGCGTTGAATTGCTAGTGCTATGCTTGCCTGCACGAAGCGCGACATACAGACCTCGGACAAATATTGAAGAGCTGGAGCTTTTTTATCAAATGAACCATATAAACGAATATAATGCGATCTTTGAGTCAGCTCTGTTTACTGCGGTATTACTGGCATATGTGCCTTTGATATTGTACTAAATATCTGCGTAGAAATAACAATCATTCACCAAATGCACACAAGTACAAAACCTTAAGTGGTATTGATTCGTTATCAAAGTACACAATATTTAATGAAAACCTAACAAATGTTCATTGACCGTTTGCTACTTGTACAAGGCTTGTATTTGTTACCTAACGCTGTTGAAGCTATTCAAATTACGTGGTGGTGGTGTTTAGTTCCTAATTGACAACAAACCTACCCATCATCATAACGTACCCTCTAAGTCATCAGTTGATGGAGTTACCCTCTACAGCTGATATTAATTATAAGCCCAAGTTCCCAGATCCACGTGTGACCTACACGTCACCGGCCACTCCTCTCTCTACTAGTACATTCACCATATTCCAGAGCCCTATGGCCATCATGCCCAGGCAACGGCCGAAGGCCCCAACCTTCACAGACCTGGCTACTGCATGTCCCATGAGAATTGGAATGGCGTGCCTTAGTCGTTGAGGGAAGCACTTCACATTTGTAGATGAGATCTCACCTGGCCTCCGAGCAAATCACATCTTTCTCTAAAATTTAAGCACTCCGAAGCGAGTCGACAATTGCTATAATCAGAAATGAGTACAGCATCGCCCGCCAGTGATCATGGGCAATGGATATTTCATATAATATGTATGTGCGTGCGGCTAAAGGTGGATAAGGTAAATCTTAACTGAGCAGGGGAACTCGCACATCATGACCTTATAGACCGCCTGATAATACGACATTTGTTGGCGTTAATACACGCAGAGGAAGTTCTGTGACCATTTGAACTGAGTGCCGCATACATCACTCGAAACATTACCTCTACAGGGTATATCACGTGTCATTTTATGAGGTGGTGCAATCGGTAAGAAGTGTGTAATTCTGATCCCGACATTTTATCATTGACGGCATGCTTGTGCGCAATCGTATTATTATTCGTAACAATAGTTCATTCCACTAACGGAGCACTACATCGCATATAATTAAGCCACAGCATGTGTAAACGAAACGGAATCCCTGCATGATGGCTGAGAGTCGTGACACCCTATCATCTACAGTGAATGATGTAGAGCCCAATATCCTCGCCTACCACACTCTGCCAAGCGATCAACGCGTCCCTTGGCCCATTATATTGCAGGCGGTATCCGTTATCCATTGCTCTTATTGACAGGCGGCCATCGCGGTTTCCTGAGCAAACGCCAATAACATATTTCATAGGAAGTGCATCTTAAGCAACTATTGCAGCTAGCAGTGGCAGCGTCTTGATCAGAGATAGGTAGTTTTGTCATTAGGATCGGATGATAACAATTACTCGACGTACACTTCTAGTAAATAATTGCTTCACGTTAAGTTAACAAATCGATCTTACAACGTCGAATTTAGCGCACATTAACCTTTCTACCGTTAACCTGTTGACAACCATCAGAATTCGGAGTGGAATTTCGCTGAAAAGTTAGAAATTAATCGAATATCATGTGTTCTCCCAGAAAGTGGTAAAAATACCCATAGCAATTCAATTCAGTCAATACTATCACTGTTGGTGGCTTTAAATTGTTCTCACTACGTATTTTTAACGTGATAAGCTAAGTATGTTTCTGAATCTACCAATAAACGGTGGGTTTTTCTGTTAGACCAACAAAAGAGTACCCGATCGACTGCTGGTCTGTTGGGATACGTATTACTGGTCACTACCAATGCTCATCAAATTTCCATAAGGGCGCGGCCTACATGTAATCAACTTGCGGATCGAGCAACAATTATAATATGGCTAAATACCTTTGCAAAGGCTGCAGGTATTGCACAATTACCAGCAATATTGCAGATGGTCTCCAAGGATACCAAGCCATATCGGCCCAAATCAATCTGTATAGGCCCGTATGTAAGCTAACTGTATAATAGGTTGACATCCCTGACTGCACATCATCATGCATGCGCTGCATTCACCGTTAATTATGCCCTATTCACCGTTAATTATACCTGGCCTAGTGGAGTCAAACAACACTGACATGGGATTGACTAGTGGTCGCCATCTGACTAATATTTGATATAATACTTGATATGTATTAGTCAAGGGAATATACGCATCCCACGTATTTTCAAGCCATAATTTTACCTAGGGTCATTGTGCTTTAACTAACGTTTTAGAAGCATAAAAATTGGCATGTGTATATATACACAATAACCTCGTAAACAAAAATGTATACTCCCTGGACATCGCTGGTTCGCTCCAACGTACATAATGATAAACTTATATATATATATATATATATATATATATATAGATATATATATATATATATAGATATATATATATATATATATATATATATATATAGATATATATATATATATATATATATATATATAGATATATATATATATATATATATATATATATAGATATATATATGTATCTATATATATATGATATATATATATATATATATAGAGATATCTCTCTATATATATATATATATATCTCTATATAGATATATATCTCTATATATATATATCTCTATATATATATATATCTATCTATATATATATATATATATATATATATATCTATATTGCAAGTGCAAGCTTCGCACCAGACGAATAAAACCCCATAAACCCTAGGCGTTGCCATCAATAACAATATTGCAACAAGTTGTGCTAAAAGAACTATTTATGTTAATCGATTTAAGCGGTTATAACCATCATATATAGATCTTTTCGGCTAGCGATGTGAGCATTTATGCCATAATTTACATCATTTAACCATCGGACAAAAATATTGGCGATGATTTTGTCTAGCGAGGATCGGAATGGTCGATGAGATGTGGTAGCTTTTGTATATTTTATGCTCATCAATCACCCTAATATGATTCTCATATATATATGACCATTGAGTATAATGAATCACACAGGTATCGGTATATCAGAAAGTTTACAAGCACTTACCATAGTAAGAAACCTTTCCTTTGCTCTCATCTCATACAGCGTAACAGGATGCGTACTTGGCTAGGCCAAGGTAGATTATTTTTCAACGTGGAAGCGACCACTCAATTGCTTCTCTTAGCTTATTTGTTCATCCTACTTTAGATATAAAGCGCATAAGTCATTATTATTCCGACAATTTTAAGCACTACAATGTGTTTAGTTCTGCAGTCAACATGCGAGCAAAACACACTAATACTCATCCATACTGTCACCATCCTATTTTCGTTGCAGGCATCTTCCGGACATAAATTTATTTCTTGCGTAAGGAAAACAATGATCAGATTATACCATCACAAAGCAGCAGGAACATGTCCGATAACGGATAAAACGTTTATGTTACACAGCCACTAATGCAACTAGGACAGACAACTTGGAAGCTAGACAAAACTACGGTAGCATTTACTTTCCCTCTAAGGAGAAACATACATTCATTCTTTTTTACTTTGTAAAGCAGATTGATTTAATGGAGTACAACAATAGATGTTTCAAACCGCATTCAATCTAAATTATATACACATTAAACTATTTTGTTTTGTCTTAGCAACCGCAAATTGTCAATATCAACATGGGAATAACGACTCAAGTGAATTGGATCTTACCCGAGTAGCCGTTACAATTGTTCAGCCCACAGAAACCACTCTGATTGTTAATGAGAAAGGCTGAGTGACGGTTTCTAGATGGTACGCGGAAGGTATACTAAAAAGAGCGACGATATTAGCATGAACAAATAACGCTAAGGGAGACAAACCAATTATAAACGCAAATTAGTCCTACTTTTTAAGGTTTTACGACTGCGCCCCAGTGGCTATGCGTCGATATTCGGTAATCTGCAAAGCAGACAAGATAATATTCGTTATACGATATTTTAATATCTTCGTCGTTAAATATAGCAATGATGGCATAAAGTCGTGGTCATATACATTCCTTGAATACAGCTTTAGTTCAGGATGAACTAACGAGCTCTGGGCTTGGACGCAGAACGCTTTTTCAAATCGTGAGGTTAGTGAATCTTGGCAACGTCAGGCAGTCTTGTTGCAAATACAAATGGGTCATGTAAGCTACTGCATTTAAGTCGGGGCTATCAATATAAGCATAAATATACGGGATGGGGGTGCAGTTGGCAAATATGTCTGCACCGAACTGTGAGTGCATTTTATATTCCGCCTCAACGCATATATGCAAGCTTTTTACACAGCAGAGATTGTCAGCGTGAATAAAATTGTCGTTATACAGCCACACGGATGCCACATATCTTCGAAATTAACCCTGTGGCGCAGGTGCTGGGATGCTTAATAAAACCTATTTGTATGCGAGATCACTGAAATCTGTATCATGCTACATCCGTCATACCAGGTTAGCATCCTATTACAGTGAGCAGTCTAACAGCATTTATCTGAGTTGACGCATCGAGTATCAGCCACCTGGCGACCCGAGCGCTATTCTTGTGTCACGGAGGAACGAAGCTCAACAGAGAGAGTAATTTTAACAACCTTACCAAATTATTTCCTCCAAGGTACAGCAAGTATAATGCCTTGGTGAGATGCTTATTTGCACAAATATCGAATACGGCTCAGATGGTGATAATGATGTTAACATATGGTATAATATTTCTATAAGATATCTATCTCGGGAACGATTCGTATGCTTTCAAAGGTGCTTCAATAAAATTGGCATAATATGACGGAGTGACTGCACCGATAACAAAACGTTTGGTATGCATTGCAATCAATGACGTCTTGAATATAGGATAACTCAAACAAGGTTTAATCAATCGTTTTGTCATAAACAAATGCCACCAGGACCCTGAGCACACTAGGCATAACAATCACTAGGCATTTGCAAAGATTGGTGAGAGTCTGTGGGTGATATGACTTGCCAATGAAACATCCGGGCAGAGGTCATACCTAGGCTGTGATCTTTGTGAATTATCTCTGATATTCTATTTCGCTTGCTGACGATTTATTCACGCCCCGAAGCAATTCCTAATCCTTGAGATAAATAAGTTTATTGATTCAGAGTGCTGCAGGTATGTCTTATGTCTTGCAAGAGTCATACTACAACTTCGCTGCATCCCCGAAGCAATTCCTAATCCTTGAGATAAATAAATATATTGATTCAGAGTGCTGCTGGTAAAATTACTATGTCAGGTTATTTTGTGCAGAGAGAAGCATGCCTGTTGGCCGGGCTGGCCATTACTCAATGACTAAAGAAAAATGCATATTGTTAAAGCAATCAGACTTTACGACTTATGTCTTGCAAGAGTCATACAACAACGTCGCTGCATTCAATTACAATTGACGCTAGAGGGAACGACGCTTATAATTCACTAGGTAAATTGGCATGGGATTTTCCTTGCCGCTCTGTGCCCGAATCGACCCCCAACCAAACAAACACTCTTAAATCTGACATTTATCGCAAAAGCATGTGTTTATGATTGGCTGTCTGAATTATCATATATAATTTGAAGCCACGACAAGAATAACTGCGGGCAAAGGCGGGAGTACTTTACTGACGGGAAATGAGGCGGGGTCTCTGTGGGGATCAGTTTTCATATACAGAACAACCGTTTGACACATGACTGAATAACAATCATTCTTAATCATCTGAGGACTTTTATCGTGCTAAGCAGGCTGGAAATTTTTCTAGCAAGTAAAAAAATTGCGGTTTTTTTACATTGTTTTTATTAGTAAGTGTCAATTTCAACAGGTGCCTCTCGTATGGCTACCTGGTGCTGGCGCAAGGTTGTGATAGGGAATGGTTCTCCGTCGAATGAATTGTGAGCAGTACGACGGGTTGCAGAGTGTCAGTTTCTGGTGCTAAGATTCATGTTACATACCATAAGTGATTCTCTGAATAAGCTACCCAAACTGCATGTCGATCTTTTTGCTGATGGAATCTCCTAACATAATTACCACTTTGTCAATAATCGCTAAGGGGACGGAAATGACGCAGCGACATATCACGCTGCTTCGTGCCCCAAATCACAATATAGAGATTACACCATCTCATCATATGATGTACCATATGCCCTTGGGTAGTGGATAGGTCACTAAAATGATAGCCGACTATTCTTATTAAGATTGAAAAAAAACAGTTGTGTCACAAAGCTAGATTCGTCCTATTGATGGCGACAGGGAGGATTAAGAGTAGTATCACACGATTAACCAGTGGTTATTGTATATTTTGCTTTGATTGATACTACAAGTCACGACACAGGTTTTAGATTACTTTGTTGCAGCAGAAAATACAGCACACGCTTCGGACGCTTCAGGAAAGAAGTACTGTTACAAATTGCATTGACGATCTGGATAGAATTCTACGCATGCAATGAATTCCACCCATATCATTGATCCCTGCCAGTTCTAAACACATATTGCCATCGTGCATGAATTTGTCGTTATACAACAAATTTATGGTTCCTATCTACGAAAGTAATTTGGGGCGTAGGTGAGGTTGAGATAAATTATTTGTATGCTAGATAACAACGATCCATATGACGCATCATTCTTTGCAACCTCTAACAATGCACAGTTTCATATTATATATCTAAGTGGAGACGGCCCCATAGCTGACTTGTTCATTCCGACCATCATTCAATTCTCAAGAGTAATATTGTCTCCTGAATATTGAAAATCTCGTGTATGCGGTTTACTATCAGCATAAACGGATATAAAGATGCCGTTTGCTAGCACTAAACATCATCATGACATATGTTTTCAATCAGAAGCATTGCATTTTTTCGGTTACCAAGCATCTGTTTATCGTTTACTTCATTGCCGGTCGAAGAGTTAAATTTTCCTTAAATGAATTGTTGCTGATGCTGCAACTCACTATAGAGATCATAATTATGCGTGCATGCAAAAAACTATCTGGAATTATTCAAAATTATGGTAATACAGATATTTAACTTATACGTAATTATATGGTTTGAAAATTCTCGACCCGTTAATGGTCTATGGCAATCAAGCAGTTATTAAATTAGGCTATATTACTGCCTGCTCGGTGAAATAGATGTTGCGATGTTACATTGTGTTTATCATTAACACAACAAACCTCTTGCTTCTTCTCCAGCTTTCAATTTACAGTTTCCTCTTGTTTGTGCCATTTTTCACATACGATTATCCTCGGTTGATTAACGCAAACAAGGGTAATTGACCTCTCCACCCACCGTTGACTAGAAATACCCTCTGGGCTTTTTATCATTTTGTGACAATTCAGTGCTAGGACCAGATACTGACATATAATATATTTCAAGTGTCTCCTGGCTAATCAAATAAACTGGCAATGCATTTGGTGTTGCTGGACGAAGTAAGCAACAGGAATAAGCGGGATAACATTTTAGACTCACGAATACATCCAACTTGAAATACGGAATAGCAGAGCAAAACGATATTTAGCACAGGGCGCTGAAGATATTGTGCGCTTTGTTTGATCACCGATATTGAATATTAGTTTACTCGAATTACGAGCAATTTATTATCCGTAATGAGGATATAATAGGAGTTTCATTTGTGACAAAATTGTTGATTAAAGCTTCCAATCGTGTTTCAAACGAGGCACGGAGAACAGCACTATCACTCTAACCGTCTGCAAGTGAAGCCACAGTTGTTGCAGTTAATGACAGCAACCACGACCTCTGTTGGAGCTACGATAAAGATAACAGCAATGATCGTTGTTGGTCTTTTATAATCAGTGGCTGGCTATGTAGCCCTTGTAGAGGCATACAACGCGCAGCTTGCATTAGTTAGTGTGGGGTGCCTGGCCTCAACTGCCGTTTCTAGCGACCTAAAGGCCTACACCGATAATGCTTAAGCGACTTTTACTAAGACCACATATCTTGATATAAGCCTTCTCTTTTTACCTGATGTCTACAAAGTGTAAGAGTTCCATAGGAAACATTATTATGGTTGATATTGCCTTGCTTGTCAAATGGGAAAAAAATATTGCCTAACTGTAGCTTAGCGTATTTGCTACAGCTCTTAGTATAAATCAGCGTTTTAAAGTGGACATTTTCCATCGGTTGTGTCGTTGCTCTACCGGTTGTTTCCCGGCTAGACAACACAGTCTATTCTTAGGTAAGACAGCATCATAATAAATAGATGGTCAACTGCAAGGACGTGAGCCGACCGAAAAAGAAGAACATTGTGCCTCAAGTCATTTGTTCTTGTTAGTAATCATGGCCATCATAGCATGGTTACAAAGGGCATGCATAGAATCGTTGTGACAAGCATGGTCAACGTATGCAAGGTGTTTTCCTTAGTAGTCTTGCTGTAAATCTTGGTACTATAATCCGTATTCTACGTATTTAATAAGCACACAAGTATTGGTTAAATCGCATTGATGTGAAGCTTCTTGTTTCCGTCGAGTTCAGTACATAAAACTGAAGCGCTCACTCGGTGCTGGTTACATTACTTATATAATCATGACGAGCGGTGCAATGATAGCAAGTTACATACATTGTGGCATTTAAAACGAAAACAATAATTAAAACTACATGCTCATGTTTAGAGAGCTGGATAAAATGCATCTCAATTGAGGTTGATCCTGCATCGTACGCAACACTGCAATAAATGTACGTAAAGCATCACTTTTAACGCACATCGGCTGCCCCTGATTCCTGTCTTAGTAAAAGGAGCGGATGCATTCATGCCATGAACAACCAATCAGTATGCAAAGCAGCAACATTTTTAGGAACGCTTTCCTTTGTCTCGGTGCGAATAAACCTCCTATATACGAGCTTGTTGACATGTCAGCATTTTGTCAGCATCTTATGGCCGGATAGGTGTCACCGCCGGTTCCATCATTGCATTCATGTCTCGATCGCAGTCTACATGGCACATGCACGCAAAACTAATAACATCCCCAATGTTAGCAATTATGCCTTTGTTACCACATTACATCAGTTTATTGGCCTTTGATAGCAGATAAATTATATCTGTACAGTTGCCAGGAAAACAACTGCAGCTGTATTTGGTCATTTAATTTATAGTACCATGGCGAATAATCATGATTGGATGTGTATATATTTAGAATATTCCCACTACAATCCGTTGAAGTATTTACATTTATGTCAGTTGCTAATACCGAGGCTTATCTTGAGCTCTGACAGAGGTGAACTTTTAATGCAATTCAAAAACGTGCTTTTGAAAAGTTGGGTCCAGAGATGTCACTACACTACAATTCTACTATTACAGATTGCAAGCTGATTTTGATAAGCCATAGCTGTTTCAACCATGTAAATCTTTTGACAGGGGATAAACGTTGTAGCCGCAAGCTCTTTGCTATATATACTTTGATTCAATACGTATTATGCGGTCTCAGCTTGATACCAGAGACACTCAGACATGGTGCCTGTACGTTAATGCTGGGATACTGTTTTATTTCGTCCGTGACAGCAGCCGTACTAATGTGTGCTTGCTATTTAGCCATTGTTCCGAACGCGATCTAGTTACCAGTATATTGAACCGGGGAGTAAATGGCAACAATGCAAATAGGCGCTGTTGGCGAAACAGCACGTATGTTGAGTTTTTGGTTTGGATATTTCTGTTGATAATAACTTTCATGTGGATTGTTACTAAGACTGATCAAGTCCACGTTTTTCCACAGAACTAATTTATTCCAAGGCCGGGGTAAAATTTCAGCACAATTTTCCTACGATTATCAACATTATGACTGTTACACATAATATACGTTATGATAATGATAATAAGACATATTATAACATATGTGCAGGCGACATTGATGTTGTTCCATCTATGAACAGGGCGTAGGCGTCTGCAAGACACTTCATCAGCCACGTCATTGCTCATTTATGAAGATAAAAGAACATAAGACATGTAGACATCATCGCGATATTAGAATATCATCATGATACAGAGCTTCCCAACGGAAACAGTTCGGCCGCAAAGCATGAATCCAAATTAGTTATCGCACGTGCCTAGAGCAGAGTGAAGCGCTAATGACACCACCGATAAGTCGTGATATCTACATAGTTTATTTGTTATAAAAAATACATTAGAGAAGGGCCTTTGTACTGCATACAATGGACTGATTGCATCTGCACCTTATCTAAAATGGAATCAATGACATACAATGGATCATACATTACAATAGGTGCTCTGGTTATAGCGTAATTATATGGAAAAACGATTTAAATTGACGCTAGGCACTGTTCTAATAAACCTTAATAAGCGATAATCATTCCGTGCATATGTCGTCTTGTTTAGCTTAACAATTGATTCATGACAATGCGCGTAGCATGATTATAATATTCGACCGCATGGATCGTTTTGCTGCATGGCTGGTTTATTGAATGGTACAGATGTGTGAAACGTAAGCAGGAGGCTGCTCATAAGGCCATCCGCCCATTTGATGGCTTTACATATCCTATATTGCGACCAGATTAAGGTCTCTGTTAGCAATTGGTGCATTATGAGTGTCAGAATATGTTCTCGGGTCGGAAGAAAGATTGGATATTAATTGAGTGCATCTTTGAATTAAGTAATGAAGTTCCTTTAGTGCGATAAAGTTTTGCGATAAAGTATTTGCCCCTTGTCGCTTGTGTACATATCATACTGGTGAGGCCCCTGTCGCTTGTCTTATCTATTCACTTTTTCTCGAGCCACATACCGGCATGAGGCGATCGCGCTGCATATAAGATTGCACTGCGTATATACTTATCTATGCTAACCACTTTTAAGCACACAACAATGCATGGGCCATGCATATATAAATATGTATGCGTATATATATATATATATATATATATATATATAGAGATATATATATATATATATATATATATATATATATATATATATATATATATATATATATATATCTATATATATATATATATATATATATATATATATATATATATATATATATATATATATGTATATATGTATATATATATATCCACCCTGATATATATATATATATAGAATATATATATATCCATATATATATATATATATATATATATATATATATATATATATATATATATATATATATATATATATATATATCTATATATATATATATATATATATATCTCTATCTCACCTATATATATATATCACCTCCCCGGTGAGAGAGCAGAGAGAGAGACATGGTCATATGCTAGGCACCCGATTATAGAGAGATATATATATATATATATATATATATATATAGTATATATCTATCTATATATATATATATATCTATATATATATATATCTATATCTATCTATCTCTATATACTGTCTCTATATATCTCTATCTCTCTCTCTATATATCTCTCTCTCTATATCTCTCTCTCTCTCTCTCCCTGTCTCTCTCTCTATATAAATCTCTCTCTTTAGCTATATATATATATATATATATATATATATATATGTCTCTCTCTATATCTGTATATATGTTTCTGTATCTCTATATATCTATATGTATATCTCTCTCTATATATATATCTCTCTCTATATATATATCTATATCTATATATATATCTCTCTATATATATATTTATATATATAAAATGCATCTAGTCGACGGTTGATGGTAAGGTCAATGACCCTTGTCTGAGTTTATCAACCAAAGACAATTATATGTGATAAAAGGCACATACGATAGGAACTATATAGCATTTATATTTCTATACTTGAAAACTAGAGAAGAAGCAAGATGATTGTGGTGTTAATGACAAACAAAATGTGACATCGAACATCTACTTCACCATGCAGGCAGCAATATAGCCATACTATTAGGTGCTTAATAGCCAAGGGACCATTAACGGGTCGATAATTTGCATACCATATAATTTCGTATAAGTTGATTAACTTCTGTTACCATCATTTTGAATAATTCCAGATAGTTTCCTACTTTCATGACAATCTTGTTTCATCGTCAATAATTATTCATTCAGCCTTGACTCTGATATATATAATGCAGTAAGTGCATATCGGACACAATACACAGTGTGGTATGATATAATTCACTCACTGTTCATTGGAAAAACAATGTCATATGACATCAACACAAAATATGGTCCTTAGCAACACGTTATTTGTAATGGTTGCGTCTTTATGACCACCAGATATACATGATGATAGTTACGGCACAACTATTCACTTAATCACGCTCCTGTACCTAGCGCACCTGCAAGGAAGGACATTATGGTCTCCCTGAGCGACAATAATCGAAAAAAATCATAAATAACTATTGCTCCAACGTGAATAACGGGGATCGGGGGTGGGGGGCAAAGCAGGATGCAAACCATGATCAGCAACGCCTGTCATTGGTAAAACTTCTGTTGAGTCGGATATTATATCCTGCAGTAAGCTACTGTATCCGTCGGTAGCATCCGTCATGAAATGGCAAACACACGAAGCATGTTAGCTTGAGCGTTGTCGCAATTTTCGGCAACAAAAATACCTCGCTTATAGATCAGATTCATGGCAGTTATTACTAGGTTGGCAGAATCTAACAATTCACCAGCTAAAATGTCCTTAAGCCCTGTAACAAATCGATGTTACGTCAAAGATTAACCTCTCTCTAGAGTTCGCCGCAGTTTGATGCATCTGGATTTTGTTTGTTTCTCGAGAGCAAGAGGGTTTCAGCAAACCTATAGTAGTTTCCGCCAAACAGAATGTTTCAACGCAAATAGCTCCAACCAAGGGAGGTTTTTCATATTAGACCTATGCATGCACGCATAATCATTATATCCATAGTGAGTTGCAGCATCCATAGTGAGTTGCAGCATCGGCAACCATTCATTACAAGGAAATAATATCTTTGACTGGCAATGAAGTAAACAAATGCTTGCTAACAAAAAATCGATGTTTCAAAGAAGCACCATTGGAAAGTGCTTTGATCGTTAATAAGGCTGCTAACGCATCTGAAGAATATGTAAATGACCTATAGTAGCTTGCTAGCAGTCATCGCTATCAACAAATGAGTTGTATTTGAGAAATGGGTATCTTTGTTCATTTTGTCCTTGCCACAGCCGGACTTTTATCACACCAACAATCACATATCTAGGGATCATTGTTAAAGTGCAACCCTCAGTTGATCTTTGTACTTTGTCCATATATAATATGAAGCTGCGTATTGTTAGAGGTTGCAAAAGATGATGCTTGATATGGATCTTAGTTATCCAGCATACATATAATTTATCGTAACCTCACCTACGCCCAAAATTACTTTCGAAGATATGAACCATAAGTTTGGCTGTCTAACGACAAATTCATGCACGATGGCAATATGGGATTTGGAACCGACAGGGGTCAATGATATGGGAGATATTCATTGCATGCATAGAATTCCGTCAAGATCGTCCATACAATATGTAACAGTACTTCTTACCTCAAGCTTCCGAAGCGTGTGCTGTATATATTGCTTCAAGATTAGAGCCGTTCCGAAAGTCGTATGGGACGCGAGACTCGAGCAAATATTCTGCCTAACTCTGCCCATTTACATTCGCCGCAACCCCCACCCACACCCCACATAATTATATATTATCACATTCGATTATTTCTTAGTGACCACCACAGCAACCGTTGCATTTCGTATTATGACCACATTATCCCTAAGATAGTAGACACAAATGTCTATTTATATCTTACTGGCAAACCAGGTCAGTATTTCAAGCTGCAGATGAGATCGTGCAAGATTAAACATATTAGGTTGCACACAAAGACTTGACGTCGTCGTGATTATTTCATATCGTCAACATGTAATCCAATAAAACTTGCTTCGTGACTTGTTTTATCCATCAAAGCAAATTAAATAATTACCAGTGGTAAATAATGTGATACTTCTCTTATTCGCCCCTGTCGCCATCAATAGAACGAATCTAACTTTGTGACACAGTGGTTTTTTCTATCATAATAAGAATAGTCGGCTATCATTTTAGTGACCTATCTACTATCTAAGGGCATATGGTACATGCTATACAATTAGCACGTCGGGACGACGATGAGATGATAATCTCCATACTGTGCTTTGGGGCATGAAGCAGCGTGATATGTCGCTGCTTCATTTCCGTCCCCTTTGCCATTATTGACAAAGTGGTAATTAATTTAGAAGATTCCCTGAGCAAAAAGATCGACATTCGGTTTGGGTAGCTAACTCAGGTAATCGCTCGTGGTATGTAACGTGAATCATAGCCCAAGAAGCTGACACTCGTCATGCTGCTCAGAGTTCATACGACAGATTACCATTCCCTATCACCACCGATAATCAAAATTCTGCTGACAGCTGGGGTTTATTTGCGCATTACTTGACAAATCTAGACACTTTCTACATGTCGGCAATATACGCAATTAAGGTTTCTGCACTAGCACATTTAATCAAAAAACATTTTCTTCCCATGGGGAAAATTTCCAATACCAGTGTGCAGCCCTGCGAGAGCACCAGTTAGCCATGCGAAACGCATGTGTTACCTGTTGAATTGTCAGTTATAAATACATACAATGGCAAAAAAAACCCCGCACAAGTTTCTTTACTGGCTAGCCTAATGCCACGCTTGATAAATATCCTTAGATGATGAAGTATGATTTTAATGGAGTCATGTGTCAAACTGTTGCTCTGCATAGGAATCCAAGTATCCCCTCAACCGAACCATGTTCCCCGCAGTTACCCGGCCTCATTTACCGCCATTAACTTACACTGATTTCCGCTATTACTCCGCCGTGATTCTTGCCGTGACTTCATCTTATAGGTGATAGTTCAGACAAACAATCATAAACACACACTTTTGAAATATAAATCAGATTTAAGAGTGTATGTTGGGTTGGGGTGGATTCGTGCACGAGGTGGTAAGGCAATTCCCATAACAACTTATCTAGTGAGTTAAATGCGTCATTCCCTCTAGCGTCGAATGATAATTGGATGTAGCGACGTTGTAGTTTGACGCTTGCAAGACATATTGCTTTCAAAACATGCAATAGCAGTCACCACAGGGGCGTGATCTATAACCGTATTATGGTCGTGGTTAGCTGGATAAAGTCAAGGTGAATGTGCATAACTACATGTGTGAACTAAATGTGAGTGCTTATCCCTTTGTTGGCGACTCTGCGACTTAGCGGTTATTGCAATTTAAAGGGCTTTCTTCCACCAACATTCGTGGAAGCACGTTTTCTGCTACGGAAATAATAAATTTATGAAACTGATCAAGTGGTGGCTGACTATCTGCAACAACGATATTTGTATGATGCGGGATGGTCGCAATTATGTCATTTCCAAATACATGTTTTTAGTTAATCCATGCATTTTGCTTCGGTCAAAGTCATTGAGTAATGGCGATCACTGTCAGCGGGTGTGCTTCTCTCTTCACATATTAGCCTGACCGAGTAATTTCATCAGCAGCACTCAGATTCAATATCTTTATATATCTTAAGGATTAGGAATTGCTTCGGGGCGTGAACAAAACCCAGGGTCCGAGTTGCATTTATTTGGAACACAACTGTTGATTAAACGTTGTTTGAGTTATATATTCAAGACGTCATTGATTGCAATGCTTACGAAACGTTGTGTTATCCGTGCAGTAACTCCCTCACATTATGCAAATTGCATTGACGCACCGTTGAAAGTGTATGATTCGTTGCCCTGATAGTTATCTTAGCGAAATATTATGGCCTATGGTAACATTATTTTCACCAACAGAAGCTTATTCGATATTTGGGTATCTGACAATCTCACAAAGGCGTTATACTTGCTGTACATGTGAGGAAATAATTTGGCGTGGTTGTTAAAATTCATCTTTCTGTTGAGCGCCGTTCCTCCATGTCACAAGAAAGGCGTTTTGGTCGCCAGGTGGCTGATGCCGTTTTCATCAAAACCTTACCAGAATAAAAATCTATTACAAATTTGTTTGCTACTAGTTCTCCCTGTAGCCGTTATTAAGTCGAAATATGTAGTGTTGCGTTACAGCAGTTCTCCTTTCATATTGAGTTGAGTTTGCTGGCATGTCAGTAACCTTTTCACAGCCCATTGCCAAATAGCACATCATGTACAGGTAGCACACCTAGGCAATGATGGATGGTGATTTCTGTATGTGACTCGTGATGATACTGCTTTTGACCTGTTGCCAAGTAGCGAACATGCAGCATATGCTATCGACACCCACTCCGTGTTTATATACTTATATTGATGGCATCGACTAAAATGCAGTAGCATAAATGCCCCATTTGTATTTGCAAGAAGACTGCCAGACGCTGCCAGGATTCCCTAACCTAAAGAGTTGACAACGCGTTTTTTCCTCTTATCCCAGGGCTCATTAGCTCATCGTGAACCGAAGCTGTACTTGAGTAGTGTATATGACAAGTACTTAATGCCATCATTGCTATATTGAAGGATGTATTAACTACAATATCTGATAACGAATTATATTACGACTGCTTTGCAAGTAAACGAATGTCGATGCATAGCCAATGGGGCGAACTCGAACATCGTCAAAACGTACGACTAATTTGTGTTTATAATTGGATTGTAACCCTTAACGGCAGGGATTAACTTTGTGTCTTTATTTCCGTAAGTTTATTCATGCTAATGTCGTCGCTCTTTTTTATCTATAGCGTCAAGAAACGGTCACTCAGCTTCTCTTATTGGCTATCAAAGTGGCTGCTGTGGTCTGAACAATTTGAAAGGCAACTAGGGTAGGATCCATTAATTTGGGTCGTTCTTTCCATGTTGATATTGAAGATTTGCAGTTGCTGAGACAAAGCAAAATAGTTTAATATATATATAATTTAGAATGAATGCGGTTAACAACATCCATTGATGTGCTCCCTTAGTTAAAGCTGCTTTTCAAATTTGAAAGAATAATACTATCTTTGATTTTTGAACATTTTTTCACAATCTATAATAGGAAGTGTTTTTCCTCAGCATCACTTCCGATTATTTTCCCTAGAGCTCCGGAAATAGTCTTCCGGACTCGTGGTTTATCTAAAATTGCCGACTCAAAATGGGTCGGCTCTCGATTTGAGAAAACATCATGCCTTTGAGCATTTTGTAATTTTGAGAGAAAGTAAATGTCACATACCGTAATGTTGGTCTTATTTCGTATTTGTCTGTTTAATTGCATTGTGGGCTGTGTAAACTTTATCCGACATGCTGCTGCTGTGTTGGTGATGGTATGATCTGATGTACTAACGCAAGAAATAAACTTATGTCCGGGAGATGCCTGCAACGAAAACAGAAAAGTGACAGAATCGACGAGTATCAGTGTGTTTTGCGCAGTGTGTTGACTGGCAGACTGAGTACATTGTGGTGCTTACAATCGTTGAATTGGCGTACATCATAAGTAGGATGAACAAATAAGCAAAGTGAAGCAATAGAATAGTCGCTTCTACGATGAACATGATCTACCTTAGTCTAGCATGTACGCAATCTGTGACACTGTATGAAAAAACAGCATGTATAGGGATATGATATATATATAATATATATATATATATATATATATACTATAGGAGATATATATATATATATATATATATATATATATATATATATATATATATATATATTTATATATATATATATATATATATACATTTATATATTTATACATATATATATATATGTATGATATATATATTTGTGTTCATATATATGTATATTCATATATGTATATGTTTATATATATATATATATTTATATATATATATATATATATATATATATATATATATATATATACATATATATGTATATATATATATATATTCATGTTTATATATATGTTTATATATATATATATATATATATATATATATATATATATATGTGTGTGTGAATCAGCTATGTCAAGGAGCAAGCACTTGTTTATAGTATATGTACACGTGTCTATTTTATGCTTCTGAGGCGCTTGTTAAAGCACAAGGCCCCTATGTAAAAGAATGGTTTGAAATACTGTTACGTAGGATGCGTATATTTCGTTGACCATTCCACTGCCCGTTTTGTTTGACTTTGTCTGCCCGTTATTAAGTGATGCTCCATCGCTTATTGTCAAGATACAATACGAGAGTGGACTAAATATTAAATTATTAACCAAAGAACCTGTTTATTGCAAGCGAGAAGCCATACAATTAATTAGTTTTAGATTGCTAATGAGTACTTTCCAGTGTTATCATGAATACTCCCTCTTTCGTGTCAAGGGTAAGCTTGCTTATCGCAGTAATGCATTCGTGTCCTGCAAACAATGTTGGCAAGAGGACATGCGCTGGTGTAGAGAAATGGGAGGAGCAAAAAAAACGAATGGGGGTGACGCTAATCCTGTTAAGTGGTAGGTGGGAGCATGTTGCTGATGGATATTGATCATGGAATCGATGTGCGCAATTGGCGTGCGTATTCTGTTATGGATAATGGGTGTATGAATAAAACGGCTCATTTTTATACTCTATAGGATCAATGTGGGAGGACAAAAAATAGAGCCGGCTACACTGCCTGTTAAGTGGTCGGCTAGGGCAGCACGGAGTTGCACTCTCGTAAACAATGTGCGCTTGGCGTGCGTAGCTGTCATGGTGTGGGTGTATGAAAGAAAACGGCTCATTGGTTATATCTATGCAAGATTTCTGGTAATTGTATAATAAGTAGCCCAATGCAAAAGTGAATTTAGCCAGGTATTATTAAGTGTGGCTCGATCGCGCATGATTGTTGCTGTGCCGTCAGGAAAGTTGATGAACTTGGTATACAGTAAATACGGGCCAATACAGATTAATTTTTTCCGATATGACTTGGTATCCTCCCTGGAAACCATCTGCTAAGTTTATAGGTAGAATTGTATGGAATACATAACGCGTTACACCATTGCAAAGTATTTAGCCAAGCCATACATCGTGGCTCGATCCGTACCATACATTGATTAGATGAATATGTTAGAGCCCTAACGAAAGTTGATGAATGGTTTGATATGATTGTATAAGATCTTGGGTGGTTAAGTTTAAAACGAAATTTCAAAGTCAGATGCTGATTTGTTATTTCACCCGTAGATTTTGTTTAATTGTGCTCTCTTGCTATGGTCAGTAGAGCACGTATCGGTGCATAACGCGTTTATCCTCAATTACGTGAAGATGACGGATACCTTTGCTTCTAGACAGTGTACAGCGATGGAGCAATGTACTATCCCATATTAACTACATAATATTATATTAGATATAACGTAACGTTCAGGAATGTATGCTGCAATTGATTACCAGATATTGGGCGATAGTTTAAACGAAACAGATGTGATAGAGTGACACAATTGACACTCGTAGGATTGACGGTGTAAGATCGAGTTGTATGCGAACTTAACGTGCAGACATGTTTATCCTCAATATACGTCGAGATGACGGATGACCTTTGCTTCCGACAGTCTAATGACAACACAACTACCTATCTCTGCTCGAGACGCTGCCACTGCGATCTGTAATAGTTGCTTAAGAAGCACTTCCTATGAAACATGTTTGCTCAGGAAACCGCGATGGCCGCCTGTCAATAAGAGCAATGGTTAACGGACACACCCTGCAATATAATGGGCCAAGGGACGCGCTGTTCGCTTTGCAGAGTGTGGTAGACGAGGATATTGGGTTCTATATCATTCACTGTAGATGGTAGGGTGTCACGATTCTCCGCCATCATGCAGGAATTCCGTTTCTTATGCACATGCTGACGTTAGATTAGATATGATATAGTGCGCCGTTAGTGGAAAGAACTATTATTAAGAATAACAATAAGATTGCGCACAAGCTTGCCGTCAATGATAATAATGTTACGACCGGAATTCCAAAATTCTAACATATTGCATCACCACGTAAAATGACCGGTGACCTATCCTGTAGAGGTAATGTTACGAGTGATGTATACGGCTCTCCATTCAAACACGAACTTCCGCTTGTAGTGTCATTGTTTACCCCTACAGTAAAGGTTTGATTTACAAGGCAACAAATGACGTCAAATGATACTGGCGGGCAATGCTGTTTGGATTAAGCAGGTACCGACATATTTTATTAGGTTATACACCATCTAAAGCAGTCTTGTGGTCTTCATCTAGATAACATTGCAATATTCACTCACAGTCACAAGCCTGTGCACACTCAAAAGCCATGGATTCATTTCGTATTAGGAGAGGTGAGCAGCATTATGTCTGTCAAATGATGAACAGAAGTTTTGCTTACTGAATGGATGCAAAGACAATTAAACTCTGCTTCCATTTATAAGGTTCTCATCTTGAACAAAAGTCTGTATGTCGCGTTTCGTGCAGGCAAGGATAGCATTACAGATTCAATGAGAAATCCCTCCATTACTTATTGACAACTCCTTGGGCCCGGTAAACTTTAGAGTGTATTTTCGATGATAGGGTTGCAGGTCAAAACCTAGCCACTGCAAATTATAATGGCACATATATAGAACGAAAATCTATAGCAAGCTTATCATTCATATTAGTATTAACGGCGTATAGACCCTCCGGTCGTTTGAATCGGCAGTTAAGGCCCGTTCCCGCACGTTAACTAATGCACACTAGGCTCGGTATGGCTCTACATGGGTTGCATAACTAGTAAGCCTTAGTAGCGGTGAATGGTGTGAATAGTCGCCAATCTGCCCACAATTAGGTGTGATATGTCGCAATAAATACAATTCAGCGTATTGCCGAGTACCATATCTTGCATGTTGTGTCATATGACATTATTCTCATTAAATGACAATAGTGTTGTTTAAAGCGCCCAATCAAGTTTCAAACGAGTAGCAGAGAACAGAATAATCACTCTAACAGTGCTTCTTCTGCAAGTGAAGCCACAGTTGCTCGTGTTCACGACAGCTACCACTACCTCTGTTTGAGCTACGATTACGATAACAGCAATGAGCATTGTTAGTCTTTTGTTAATTGTTCTCAACAAGCATCGACTAATTTTATGCTTCGGTGACCATAGGAGGTAATGCTGTTGCAATCGATAGCTACAATAAGCCATGAATTAGACATATTGAAGCACAATTGGGAACTTTAGACAGCACTATTTTAAGCTAGGGCGCACATAGAATCAAGGCGGTGGAATGGTATCTGCGATCAATTACTTTCATGCGCACAAAAGATGCTCACATCATATTCTCATTTAGATCATAAATTGCTCCTAAAGCGAGTAAACTAGCATTCAATATCGTAGATCAAATAATACACACAATATCTACAGCACACTGAGCTAAATATGGTGTTGCTCAGCTGTTAAGTATCACAAATTGGACGCATCTTTATTTTTAACCAGGTCCTAGGTTTTGCATCTGTTGCTTACTGGGTACCACCACGCAAAAATGCCATTTAAGTTCTGTTGAATTTCTGAACCTTGTACTGAATTGTCACACAATTATATGAAGCCGATAGGAGGCCTCAAGTCAACAATGGGTAAATGGTCGATGACGGTGCGAAAAAAACTGTGGTTCATAGTGTTGGCGTTTTTCGCTGGAGAAGAAGCAAGATGGTTAAGGATAAAAACAATGTAATATCGCCACTTCTATTTCAGGAAGATATACAGCCCTACACAATATTTGCATGATTGCCAGTAGAATATTAACGGGTGTATAATTTGCACAAAGTTAATTATATGAATAAACGTCATTTTGAATAAATCATGATACTTTTTATTACGTCACCAAAAGTGAGCGATTGTAGTTACGGCACACCTATTCACTAAATCGCTCGCCTGTAACTTAAACATCCTCGAGGTGGGACAGCAAATTGAATATCTCTCTAAGAGACCATATGGGCAAAGTCACAAATAACTAAGGCTCCAACGAGAATAACGGTGCGGCAAGCCGTAATCAGCAACGCCTGCCATTGGTAAGGCTTTTAAGCTCGGGGGCCGCCTTGTCGAAGCATCAGGCGCCAAGAGTTCGTCACTATAAGATCAGACCGCTGCCCAGCACCAAGCCATGCTAAATTATGGAGATTCACTTAAGGCATTATGACCAATTTGGCAGAATCTGACAATTTGGCCCTGTGACTGGTTGTTGTTATGTCAAAGATTAACTTCTCCCTCGTGTTAGCCACATTTCGGTTGCATCTGGATTTATTTGAAGCTCGAATGCTGGAGAATTTTCAGCAAACTGATTGCAATTTCCGCCCAACAGATTATATAAACGCAAATAGTTCCAGCCAAGGAAACTTTTAAACGTTTCCAGGCGTTTACTTATGCTTGCACGTATAATGCCAGCTACATGATTAAAAAACAGTAATGATGATCTACATAGCGAGTTGCAGCTTTTCCAACAAGTCATCGTAACAAAGTTTTATCTTTGACTGGTTATGAAGTACACCAATAGGTTGCAACCAAGAAAACTTGTCTTGGATAATAAAAACCGGGAATACTTCCGAATTAATCATCTGTTGAGAAGTATACAAAAACCACTATCCAAAGCCACACAATGATTTGTCGTTATATGTGTTTACGCGATTCGATGAGCTGACTAAAGGGTATATCATGACATATGCAACACAGCCCGGAGGCTAAGCCATGTAATATTAGGTATATGTAGGCCGCAAATCGGCGACGCATTAAAGTTAAAGACGTAATCTCCGCAGCCGGGTAGGACGACTGAGCGCACTATGTTCGTCATTTGGCTGCAATCTAACATGGAGAATTAACAAATATGCACGTAAATGAATCACCACAGGTGCGCAGAAAGCAATTTAGATACATACTATCTTACATGAGGGGTCATAAATTTAAACAGTTCTTTCCATGGAGATAACGATGCAAAATGGCATCAAGATTATACGTCGACTTCAAATGCATGGTTTTAGTACGATGGTGGTACAATGGTTAATCACGATGCTAGGGCAGCACCTCACAAGTTATCTTATTTAAATCATTGCACATTTAGTGTTCTGACTTATTCGAAAAGAGTTGTAAACCCATCCCAAGGGAGAATTATTTATCAGTTGAATGCATAGTCTTATGATGACTCGACTACTGTGTGTTACCAAGCGCATGACACATCCAAACATCAAGTCACCGTTGCTGTCTCTTGTTATTATTCAAACTGCTCTTTCGGATATTTAAAGAGTTTGGCGGATCAATCGAATTGGATATATATAGAATAGGCATCGAGCAGTACATGTGGTCAGAGTAAAAGTCGCTAAAACATTATCGGTGTAGGCCCTTAGGTCGTATGAATTAGCAGTTGAGGCCAGGCACGCTGCTCGTTGTATGCCTCTACAAGGGCTACATTACCAGCAACTGTTTATAAAAGACCAACAACGATCATTGCTGCAATCGTTATCGCATCATCTTTCGCAACCTCTAACAAAACACAGCTTCATATTATATATCTAAGTGGAGAAGGCCCCATAGCTTACTTGTTCATTCCGACCATCATTCAATTTTCAAGCGTAATCTTGTCTCCTGAATATCGAAGATCTCGCGTTTGCTGTTTACTACTAGCATAAACGGATATAAAAATGCCCTATGCTAGCACTAAACATCATCATGTCGTAGGTATTCAATCAGAAGCATTGCAGTTTTTTGGTTAGTAAGCATCCGTTTACTTCATTGCCGGTCGAAGATTTAATTTTTCCTTATGATGAGTAGTTGCTGATGCTGCAACTCACTATGGAGATCATAATTATGTGTGCATGCATAGGTCAAATATTACAAACCTCACATGGTTGGAATTATATGCGTTAATATAATCTGTTTGGCGGAAATTACAATCGAATTGCTGACACGAGCACGAGGGAGAGGTTTATCTTTGACGTAACATCGATCTGTTTCAGGGCTTAAAAATATACAAGCGGGTGAATTGTCAGATTCTGCCAACCTATTAATAACTGCCGTGAATCTGATCTATTAGCGAGGTATTCTTGATGCCAAAAATTTCGGATACGCTCAACCCGAGCTAAACAGCTCGGTGTTTTACCATTTTATGACGGATTCTACCATCGGATACAGTACCGATTCACCAGAAGTTTTACCAATGACAGGCATTGCTTATCATGGTTTGTACAGCTTTGCCCCTCCCATGTTATTCTCGTTGGAGCAATAGTTATTCATGGTTTTGCAGATGCGTTAGTTACAAGAGCGTGATTAAGTGAATAGTTGTGCCGTAATTATCATCGTTTATATCTGGTGACCATAAAGACGCAACTATTACAAATAACGTATTGCCAAGCTCCATATCCTGTTTGTGATGCCATATGACATTGTTTTCAAAGAAACAGGGAATGACTTACATCATACAACGCTGTGTTTTGTGCCCGACATGCACTTACTGCAGTATATATATATCACACTCAAGGCTGAATGAACAATTATTGACGATGGATGAAGACGGTCAGGAAAGTACAAAACTATCTGGAATTATTCAAAATTATGGTAATAGAGATAGTTAACTTAAACGTAATTGTATATTACGCAAATTTTTGACCCGTTAATGGTCTACGGGCAATTAAGCAGTTATCAAATAGGGCTATATTGCCGCCTGCTTGGAGAAATAGATGTTGCGATGTTACATGGTGTTTATCATTAAAACAACAACCATCTTGCTTCTTCTCCAGCTTTCAATTTACAGTTTCCTCTTGTTTGCGCCTTTTTTTATATACGATTACCTCGGATGATAAACGCAACCAAGGGTCATTGACCTTCCCACCCACCGTTGACTAGATTCCTTCTGGGCTTCGTATCATTTTGTGATAATTCAGTGCTAGATACTTGCATATGATATATTTCTCGTTTCTCCTGGTTAATCAAATAAACCAACAATGCATTCGGTGTTGTTTGACAAAGTTAGCAACAGGTAAGTCCGGGATAACATTTAAGATTCACAAATACATCCAACTTGAAATACTGAATAGCAGAGCAAAACGGTATTTAGCGCAGGGCGTTGAAGATATTGTGCTGTTTGTATGATCACTGATATTTAATATTAGTTTACTCTAATTACGAACAATTTATTATCCGAAACGGGTATATAATGAGAGTTTCATTTGTGACAAAATTGTTGATTAAAGCTCCCAAACGTGTTTCAAACGAGGCACGGTGATCAGCACTATCATTCTAACCGTCTGCAAGTGAAGTCACAGTTGTTCCAGCTCTAGACAGCAACCACGAACTCTGTTGGTGCTACGATTACGATAACAGCAATGATCGTTGTTGGTCTTTTATAAACAGTTGCTGGTTATGTAGCCCTTGTAGAGGCATACAACGCGCAGCTTGCATTAGTTAGTGTGCGGTGCATGGCCTAAAAAAAACATTCAAACGCCTTAAAGGCCTACACCGATAATAGATAAGCGGTTTTTAATGTGACCACATATTTGGATGTAAGCCTCGCCTTTGTAACTGATGTCCACAGTGTGTAAGCATTCCGTAAGAAACAACATTATGGTTGATATTGCCTTGCTTGTCCAATAGAAGGAATATCGCCTCACTGTAGCTTAGCGTATTTGCTACCGTGGGCCATAAGAATGCTCTTAGTGAGAAAGGTGTAAATTAGGGTTTTAAAGTGGGTATTTTCCATCTTTTGTGTCGTTGCTCTATCGGCTGTTTCCAACTTTCATGTGGGTTGTTACTAAGACTGGTCAAGCCAACATTTTGCCATTTATCTAATTAGTTCCAAGGCCGGGGTCAAGTTTCAGCACAATTTGGTCGACGATCATTAACATTATAACTGTTAACCATATTATGCGGTATGATAATAATAAGACATATTACAACAGATGTGCAGGCGACATTGATGTTGTTCCAAATATGAGAAAGGCGTAGGCGTTTGCTAGACACTTTGTGAGCCACGTCATTGCACATTTATGAAGACAAGGAACATTAGTCCTCCCATCAAGTTGGTTATATACATTATATTATTCATTTCGCATGACTTCGGTTTCTCTAAGTAAATATATGTATATAAATATCAGATTGTTTGGCTCTAATGTTACATTACCGATGGATTCATTGGTCGTCAAAGGCATCATGGGGAAAATAAGTACTGTAGACAATGAACTACAGGGGGCATAAATATGGCCTGCAATATATGGCTGAATATAAGGTATTGCTGGATCATCTGAATGGCCCTTGCTCGCTGCCATGTGTACTTCTACTAATCATTGTCGCCTCATCATTCAAACTAATTAAAAACAAAGAATTCTTTATCCAGAGCAAAATGGCTAGCGCAGCGGACATGTACAAGCCCGTTCAGTAGCGAGTCAAATTAAAAGGTCAAGAGACAATAGAAGTATCTGAAGTTTAGCTAATTCCTCGCATGTAGAATATACCTTAGCACACATTTCCTTTGAAATATTGCCTGTTATTCTAAATGGTGTGCATAGATAATGGCAGGTACGGATAATTCATTAGTCCAATATGGATTACCGTACTCAGCAAATGGCAACCTATTGTGCAATTTACGGATGACTCAATATCGTGTTACTTGGAAATGAGCCGCGGTTGTCCATGGAGTTACTTGTGTCGTTGTAACTTTGGTTTGTGGCGATAGTCAGAGAGTATCTGCATACCTGAATATGCTTATCACCTGACCATTCAGGAAAATGTAAAAAAACATCAGATAATGAGAACATTGTATATTCATCCTCCTTTCTCGAGGATGGACAAACATGAACTGCCCGATGCCTATTCAATATATATCCGATTCGATTGATTTGCCAAACCTTGTAAATATCCGAAAGAGAAGTATGTAGTACAACAAGAGACAGCAACGGTGACTTGGTGTTCAGACGTGTCGTGCGCTTGGTAACGCACTGTAGTGGAGTCTTCATAAGACTATGCATTTAACTGATAAATAATTCTCCTTCTTTTCGAATAAGTCGGAACACTGAATGTGCAATGGTTAAATGCCAGGCAATTAAGATTACTTGTGAGGTGCTTCTCTAGCATCGTGATCAACCATTCTACTACCATCTTACTTAAACCATGAATTTGAATTCGACGTATAACCTCGATGCCATTTTAAATCGTTATTGCAATGGAAACAACTGCTGAAATATATAGCCTCTCATGTAAGATAATTTGTATCGAAAATGCTTTCTGCGCACCTGTGGCGATTCATTTACGTGCATATTGTTTAATTCTCCGTGTCAGATTGCAGCCAAATGACGAAAACATAGTGCGCTCAGTCGTCCTACCCAGCTACTGGGATTACGTTTCGTTTCATTTGCGGGTTGGTTATGCTAATTTTCCCGATTAACTTTGATGCGTCGCCGATAAGCCGCCTACATACACGTAACGAAAACAGGGGTTGAGTAGATTTCGCGTTAGCCAACATCGATGTTTATATCAAGCAATCTATGTTAATATTAGGGTGCCACAAGCTTGATCAGCTGCGAGAGTGCTAAATCCCTTCAACTGTACCTCCGTGTACAAGTACCTGTTGTTGCCAGCTGTCTTTCCGTACATATGTCGTCGTGTTTACCTAAACAATAGATTCAGGACAATGCGCATGGCATATTTATAATATTCGCTGGTTCATTGAACAATACAGATGTATGAAACATAAGCAGGAGGTTTCCCATCCGCCTATTTGAGGGATTCATGTGTCCTATATTGCGGCCAGATGAAGGTCTATGTAAGCATTGAGT
>CM067354.1:17584281-17646781 GCA_034190875.2 Urechis unicinctus
GATTTTAAGGTTGCCTATGACTTGGTAAACCGAATATAAATAGGTCAAATGCTCAATTCAGGTTGCGCAGATTATGGGAAGAAACGTGGAATAAATCAAGCGAGCAAATGCGACCTATCTCAGCAAGTAATGCTCTGATTCAACCTTCGGAACGATAATTTGGGTCATAAAATCAAATGTTTGTGTTTCAAGTCTTGCTCATCGTGTATTCGAGGCTTACATGATCTCAATGAATTGTTAGGCAAGGAATTGATGTACAAATGTTGTTTTTCCAACAACATTTGTCGAGCGTTATGTTATGTCCATCATGGACAACTCGCTGCACACAGACTCCCACGTCCGTCACGTCGGTGACGGTCACTGTTTACTCGTCTATTCAGAATATTTAGTGAAAAGTGCGCCTCTGGTAAAGGACTAGTGTGTTAACTATTCCACAGGTCAAGGCTAAGTTACGTTTTCGGGGCTTAAATAAGCATGCACCTTTCCATTGAGCCAAATCCCTCTGCGTAACCCTAGATGTAATTGCGAGATCTGATTAGGCAATATATTTGATAATATGATTGTTTTATCCAATGTGTTACCTGGGGTACATTAGTTAAATCGTCATTTAATCACGTGCATAAGGTTATACGTTTTGATGTTCGTGCACGCGAAAGATCTGTTATTTGTGTTGTTATTCCAATATCGCATAGAGTAATGTTCTCTTATGCGGCACATGTCCTCTGGTGTCCCGTGCAGTGTATTATATATTGTCTGCTCCCAGCTAATGAGAGGACAGTCACCTATCAGGGTGAAAGAAAATACCCTGCTTCAGCAAACTCACCCAAGGAGTAAAGATCCAAGCTGAATTATCAAAACCGGGTTAGCCAACTAGGAATAAGCCCACAAGACAATAGCTAAGTTCGATTGTGGTGCTGATAAGTTGTCAGAGCAACAGGGGGTTGCCAAATAGACCTGACAGGCGCAACAAATACACAAGGTATATGGCGGAATGTAATGACGTTCCTACAGGAAGTTCACGATTGATGCGTCGTACGTCACGGTGCCGCGCAGTAATTGCCGAAAGTTTTGACATAGAAAAATGCTACTGCTCTTGTTGGCCTGCCAAGATCCACCCTAAGCAAGATGACGTAAAATGTAAGCTGCAGAATATGACGAGAGAAACTGTTTTGTTCCAGCACCTGAGCATTCAAGTTGTATCTAAATATTGAAAGTCATAACGTAATGACCCCTTTCAAGTCATAGCGTGTCAACATTACGATTTACTTGCTATGTTACACTGAGCATCTCCTCACTTTCTCTTCCCCATGGCGGGATTCAAACGAACTCAAGTTGTCATGGAAATGTTTATGAATTCGCCTTGTTAAAGCACACACCTCCCCGTGATAGACGTTTAGCGTTCATGTATATAGTAATGTGAGACTGCTCATTGCTGGTGGTTGCGAACCTGGCAAGAGGGGGTCAGGCACGATATGGACTGAGTTATCCCATGTACAAATGGGTTATACAAAGCGTACCAACACCTGCGCCACAAACTAACGTTTTGCTGTGTAGCGCCAATTTCACGTGTGTGGCGAAATATGCTATCTTGCCGGCTCGCTTCTGTGCTTTTGGGCGAACTATATCAAGCATGTAGGGTTATCTTCGTAAACGCAACTTGTGTCTGAACTTCATCACTCTAGCCTCACCCAAACGCGTACGTTACATACATTGCATCAATAAATAATATATAAACTAGCTTCGTGACTTGCTTCAACAATCAAAGCGAAATACGCAATTATCAATGATGTGATGCTACTCTTAATCCCCCTTGTCACCATCAATCGGTCTAATCTAGTTTTGCGACACAGCCGGTTATCCTATCATAATAAGAAGGGTCGGCTTTCACTACCTTTTAGGCAGATGGTACATAAAACACGATAAGTGCAACCAGACCATGATGAGGCGGTTTTTATCTGTATATCTCCCTGCTGGGCACGACACATCATGGTATGTAGCAGCTGCTGCTACGCTGGCATCACTTGAAAAGCCGTCAAAAACAATTTACTTAAATCGCGATGCGATTAAATAACATCCTGGTTTAATCAGGATCTTGATGAAAGTGTGCATTTACATGCTGGAGAATAAGAGGATAATAGTATTGGATTCCGGGAGCAAAAAGACCCCAATTCGGCCTTAGGATATGATTCCTGGAATGTCTCTTGGCATGTAACGTGCCCCAGAACGTGACCAGCTGTTGCTTGTCATGCTGCGTACTTGTGATGTGGCGGATTACTAACCGCAATCACCACTGCTTATTGCAAATTTTTTAATTTCTGCTATCAGTTTTGCTACTCATTTACTTAGTTATTGGACGCATATTGTCGGAATTATTGACGTATATGGGCAGTATAAGCTATTTAGCCGGTGGCACTAGAAAATTTTGTCGTCAAACATTTCACCTACATTGCTGCTGATTCTTGTATCAGTGTCAATACATGCAGCATCATCAAGTTGCTGAAGATAACGCATGTGTTAAAGGTTGAACTGACACTTGCAACTGAAATCCATAAGCAAATCTTGCACATTTCTTTAGTTGCTAGCGGACAGACCGGTGGTGCTCAGCCTGAAATATAGGTCTAAATTACCAAGAAGATATGCCAATGGAGGCATATTTGGCGAGGTTATTCCCGCAGTTACCTTATCTTAATCCTATCCGTGACCATTACAGAATTCTCACAGGGACTTCTTCCTAAAAGAATGGTAAGGTAGGCATCCAATTACAGAGACGCACGGATATTCTCGAATCAATTCTATAATATGAAAAAATGTGTGTATGTATGGTTTTTTAGTGTGTGTTTGGGGGAGCACCAGGCAAATGATCTGCAGCTTATTCTACATATTTCTCGATGATTACCTATTCTCTTGTCATTTTCTAGTGCTTGATAGCATACAAATTAGTTTCGCCCATAACGAGTCTATGACCGATACTTTCTGCCTTCATTCGCATCTCTAGGTACATATAAACTTAGCGTTTTGGTAACCATTTCATGCTTTCATGCTCAGCGCAATACCCATATTTCACTGGCGCACTCGAAAATCCTGAACAATAACAGCCGTCGAGAATATCCGAATTTATTGAAAGATATACCATTCAAAAGCTCGACATTTTTTCCATGATTTTAATGATACACGTAGGTAAGCATTTAACGAGTTTTCAGGCAGTTGTGTCGATGGATATACAACGCACGATGCAATGCTGAGGTGCTGATCAATGGCAATTGGTTTCAATTCAATTATCAATATTATGAGCATTTACCTTTGGTTATTTGTGCTATCAGAACGTTTATTGTAAGTGAAATTACACAACAGGCATATTTAATTGCACAATAAATCCCCATATTAACGCTTGTCATAGCTATCCAAAATATTGTTATGACGAACTGTGCTATAAGAACTATTTATTTTGCTAAATATAGTCGGTTATAATCATTATCCATAGATCTTTACGACTAGCAATGTGAGAATTTATGCCATATATTACATAATTTGACCATCGGAATATAATGTTGGCGATGATTTTGTCTAGTGAGGAATGGAATGATCGGTAAGATTTGTTAGCATTTGTATATATCATGGTCATCAAATGACAATATATGACTCTCGTATATATGAATATTGAGTGTAATGAATCACAGAAGTATCGGTATATCAGAACGCTGACAGGCCCTTCATCATAATATGAAACCTTCCCTTTGCTCTTCTCTCATAGGATGTGTATAGCTAGGCTATGGTAGATAATTTTCAACGTGGAAGCGACCATTCAGTTGCCTTTATTTGCTCTTTCGTTCACCCTGCATTGAATTTAAAGCGTATAAGCCAATATTATACCTTCGATTCTAAGCACCACAATGTTCGCAGTCCTGCAGTCAGCGAAAACACACTTAAACTCGCACATACTATCACTCTCTTGTTTTCGATGCAGGCATCTCCCTTTCCGGACATAAGTGTGTTGCTTGTTTAAGGACGTCATAACAAAATGGTCAGATTATACAATCAGCAACACAGCAGCATCAAGTCGGATAATGGATAAAAAGTTACACAGCCCAAATTGCAACTAGGGCAGACAACTAGGAAACAAGACAAAATTACGGAAGATGGCATTTCCTTTCCCTCAAAATCACAAAATGTTATAATGGTTTTATATTCTCGAATCGAGAGCCGACCCATTTTTAATCGGCAATTTCAGATAAACAGCGATTCTGGATGACATTTTTCACGAGCTCCAGGGAGAAACGTAACGGAAGTAAGGCTGCAACAAAGACTGTGCACAAACGCGTATAAAACCAAGCTATAATTATTCTTTAGATTGGAAAAGAAGATTGATACAAGGGGGCACAACAATAGATGTTGCAACCGCATTCAATTTAAATTATATATACATTAAATTATTTTGCTTTGTCTAAGCAAATCTGTAAAATCAACATGGGAAGAACAACACAAATTACTGGATCTTGAACAAGTTGCCTTTAAAATTGTTCAGCCCACAGTAGCCACTGAGATTGCCAATAAGAATGTCGAGTGACCAATTCTAAACGGCAGACGAACTAGAAAAAGAGTAACGACGTGCGCATAAACAAATGAACTTACAGATGTAAAGACGCGAAATTAAACACAAATTAATCGCACGTTTTGAGGATTTGCGAGTGCGCCCTAGTGGCTATGCGTCGATATTCGGTAAATTGCACATCAGACGAGAAACAACTCGTTATTAGATATTTATGCAAATACATCCTTAAATATAGCAATGATGGCATAACGTACTTGTCATGTACATTCCTTGAGTATAGCGTCAGTTCACGATTAGCCAACAAGCCCTGGGCGTGAACGCAGAGCGCGTTGTCAATTCGTGAGGTTAGGGAAGCTTGGCAACGTCGGGCAGTCTTCTAACTTTCAAGACAAGACCATCCATCTAAACGTATATGCGAGGTGGGGTGGTGGCGATTGGCAAATTGGTCTGAGCCGAAAACTAAATTGCGTATGCTGAATCTTTGCTGATTGGCACCTGGTCAAAAGTATTATCATCACGGGTCACATACAGAATGCACCGTCCCATCATTGTCTAGGTGGGCTTCATGTATATGATGTGCTATATGCCCATGGGCTGTGTAAAGGTTACTAACATCACAGCAACCTCAACTTGATATAATAGGAATACGGCTGTAACGCAACACTACCTTATTCGACTTGGTGACGGCTACAGGGAGCACTAGTAGCATAACAAATTGGTCATTGTGTGTTTTGTTTTCATTGAAAGATTTGTTCACGAATTCAGGAAAGTTGCATTAAATGTTGAAGAAATGACTGCATATCTCTTTTAATAAGCCTGTGTGCTTAACGTTGCCCAATCTCGCAGGCATTATGTGTTAATTCGGTTGGTCTGTAAGATATCGTTTTAAGCAATTGTGCTGATAATTTGATTCTTGAAGTTACATAGCTCGGACGTAATGTGGTTATATTACGAACTGGGACGTTAACTGTGGTCTCTGCTATGAACGAATGTAGTCTGAAAATATGTATGATAACGCCTGCGTCTTTTCTGGCTTGGTTGGGTTGAAATCGACATCAGCCACCTGGCGAACCCAAACGCCATTCTAGTGTCATGGGGGAACGGAGCTCAACAAAATGATGGATTGTAACAACCATAATTTTCCTCCCAAGTACAGCAAGTATCATGCCTTGGTGAGATGCTCAGATACCGAAATATCGAATACGGCTCAGTTGCTGATAAAAAAATTCCCATATGCCATAATATTTTAGCGAATATATCTACCTCGAAAGCGGATCATACGCTTCCAACTGTGATTCAACAACATTACCATAACATGCCGGAGTGACTGCACAGATAACACAATGTTTCTTACGTATTACAATCAATGACGTCTTGAATACATCACAATTTGGATAAATTGACGAGAGTCTGTGTATGTAATGACTTTGCAACGATAAGTTCGTGCAGGGGTCACACCTGGGCCGTGATCTTTGTGAATTATTTCCGATTATTTATTTCGCTCCCTGGGGTTTTGGTGGACGATAGCCAATCAAAGTGCAATTGTTGCTATAGTCGCAAAGTCGCACACAAAGGGATAAGCACTGGAATCGAGTTAGCCTCTGTTTCAGACATGTAACAGTTACTTAATCACCGTGACTTTATCCCGCTAACCACTACCATGATCAGGTTATTCCTCCTAACCCTGTGGTGACTACTATTGCGCGTTTTGAAAACAATCAGACTTAACGACTCACGTCTTGCAAGCGACAGACTACAACGTCGCTGAATTTAATTAACATTCGGCGCTAGAGGGAATGATGCCTTTTACACTCTAGGTAAGCCGAATATTTAGCTAAATATCCCATGATAACAATTCATGGCCTCGCACGGTCGTCTGCGCAACTTAAACCAAAGCGAGCTCAAGAAGGCAATCATCAGAAGCTGGAAAATTAGAGGCCGCGAAGAACACTTACTTTAAACATAACTCATTGAATAAACGCGCGTTTTGTCCCGACAATGTATTAGAATTCTAGGAAGCCGTTACCTAGATCCTAAGGACCTGTGTATGTTATTTGTTTTTACTTTTTTACCACCATTTGATAAGAGCTCCGCACAAATGGTATACTAGCAAACCTACGGCAAACTGTCGTGGTTTCTACAAACCGGCCCATAGCACTGAGACTGCACTTCTCCGAGTAAACAATGACATTGCCTGTGCTGCTGACCAGCACCATGCTGTTGCTCGCGTGCTTCATGGCCTCTTCGTAGCGTTTGACACTATCGATCATGAATCCTGTTATGGCGCCTGTCCGACAGTGTCGGCCTAAATGGAAAGTGCCTCATGTGGTACAAGTCTTACCTCCCAAACCGCTTTCAACGAGTCCGTGCCGAAGGCAGGTATTCTGAAACATACCAACTTACATGTGGTGTGCCACAAGGATCATTCCTAGGGCCATTATAATTCCCTGCCTAGATGTCAACACTTGGGTATCTTTTACATGAACAAGGGGTGCAATACCACCATTATACTGATGATACCCAAATCAATTTAACATTTACTCCTTTTCAAAAAAATACGGATGATACAAAAACCATATTAGAAGAATGCATTCGACAGATAAGATCATGGATGGCAAACAATTCTATTTTTCGCATCTCGGTTCATATGCCAGCCGTCGTTTGGTGCAGTTAATACTGACGATATGCCTGTATCTACCGGAAACAGCCTATAACCTTGGTGTTCTGATGGACTCACAGTTTACTGGAAACCACATGTTATGCAGTCAACTCAATCTCTCTTTCATCAGATTAGAAGAGGAAGCAGCACAAGGAAGTACCTGAACCATTACACAAATGTCCATGCATTTATATCATCTCGGCTTGATTACTGCTATTCGCTGCTGTATGGAGCCCATTGGTACCTTATCGCAAACTGCAACAAGCACACACTACTGCCGCCCGCCTTGTTGCAAAAAGAAAAGCACGGGGATAATATTCAACACATCATGCATACCCTTCTGTTAATAGAACCGCGCCAAGCGACCGTTCTCCTGAATACCAACCTGCAAGGGATCTTCTATCTATGGACCAGTCCCAAAATCTCCAAATATATCTATGGACAAGTATCTGCTAAAAGTCTAATAATATCCAAATATATCTTCATACCATACCAGAGCGTTTGGTAATGCCGCACCAAGATTGTGGAAGGCCGATTCGTCGGTCGAATACGCCCGATGTATTCAGGGCATTTTTTTTAGTCAGTGCCTTCTTAAGCGCCTTTGGGCAGGATTATTTCCTGGAAACAGACGCTATTTAAAATGCATTATATATTATATGTCACGTTATATGTTTCGCATGGTTACTTGGTGTTGTTGCAGGACTCCACATGGGATAAAAAAATGACCCGATGTGATAGTGCAGAAATCTAAATTATGTACATTGCCGCCACGTGGAAAGTGTCCCGTCTAGATTTGGTCAGCAATACGAATATGAACCACAGAATTGCCAGCAGAATTTGATTATCAGTGGTGGTAGGGAATGGTAATCCGTCGAATTAACTGTGATCAGTATGAGGGGCTGCAGATTGCCAATTTCTGGCGGCATGATTCGAGTTACATACCACGAGCGATTCCCTGAATCAGCTACACAAACCGAATGTCGATCTGTTTGCTCAGAGAATCTCCGAACATAATAACCACTCGAGGCTATAGATAATAACTTTGTCAATAATGTCTAAGGAGGTGTATATAAAGCAGACACATATCATGCTGCTTCGTTCCCCAAAGCACAATATAGAGATTTACACCGTCTCCTCATCGTCCCGATGTGCTTATTGTATATTATATACTATATGCCCTTAGTTAGTGGATATATCACTAATATCATAGCCGACACTTCTGATTATGATAGGATAAATACATCAACAGAGGGTGGCACTTTAACAATGACCCCAAGATTAGTGATTGCTGGTGTGAAAAGTGCAAAATGAAGAAAATACCATTCATTTGTTGAATACGATGACTGCCTACAAGTTACTATAGGTCATTTTCATATTCTTTAGAATGATATATAAATGTACCTACATCAATCAGTATGGGTGGCAATGTACGACGTTGTGAATTAAAGGAAGACTTAAACCCGATTTAATTAGTCGAATGTTATAAAGTGTATTTCGCGCTATGGTTGTATCGACTAACACGCGATACCAGTTGGATCTTATCTCCGCTAAGTAATAACACTAAAAAGAGCCATTTCATTGAGAAAGTAGGTCACAATGCATTGGTTATATATGCTTGACATGTTATCTTTGGGATTGATGAAGATATCTATCTAAGTTTCCGGGGGAAAGGATAAGGCCAGATAATTATCGGGTGTTGAAGTTAGAAGCACAACTCATGTAAGTGTTGTCAATGCAATGGCAGCGAAATCACAAAGGCATTAAACCCTTATTTGGGGTCGAATGAAAAGGGGGACATTGCGTCAAAGTTCAATGGTCTTAAAAGGAAAACAAAACCCACACGATTGAAATTGGGTTTTGTATTTTATATATCCGTAATTGTATCAAGAAGCAATAATAACTTTTTTACTGATAATGATGTGAAAATCGCCGATCAATGGCCGATGGTGTGCTGCGAAAGCAACAATTGCCGGAAGTTTGCTCCGAGATAAATGCCACTGCTCTGATTGACCTGCCAAGGTACATCCCAAGCAGCATGGTCTGGGATCAAAACTGTTGGATATGACACAAGAGGCTGTGAAGGGACAGCTTACTGTTTCTTTGTAAGAATATCTCCTGAAAGTGCTCACGTACCATTAGAATGGCATTTGTAAAAAATGCTTTTGCCGCATACCCCTTGCCTTAATCGGAACGGCCTTGGGGTAGTGTAAATGATGGAAGCACAATATATCTACCCCTTAGTTAGTGAATTAACCCACTGTAATGATACACATTACATGTTATTTGATGAGTCGTAAAGGAGCTTTTCATTGGATTCATGGCTCAGGCTCCGCACCATGTTGCAAATGTCATGATACAGCCATTTTCACGTCATCGAATCGCATAAACGCATGTAACGACAAATCATTTCAGGATACAAGCCCGGCTCACCAGATACTTTACTGATAGCAGGTGTTGATGATCATGGTTTGATCTCTGCTTTGCCGACCCGTTATTCTCGTTGGAACCTTAGTTATTAATGGTTTTGTAATAATGAGATGTTCAATATGACCACAGTCCCTCCTCCTGGGTGTCTTAGTTACAGGCAGGTGATTAAGTGGATAGTTGTTCCGCTATTACCATCGTTTACCTCTGGTGACCATAAAGACGCTAAATATTACCATACGTGGTAGGGTGCAAATCGCGAAAAGAATTAAAATAATTGGTTGGTCATAAAATACAAATCAACGAATTCCCGTGCCCCATATCCTGTGTGTGATAGCATGTGACATTGTTTTCAAATGAACGGTCCACTGCAACAACGTGAGCCGACAGACAAACAAGAACATTGTCATTTTTGTTAATAATCACATGATGGTTCATGAAATTATATTTACCCCGTCTATGATGAATCAACTTATGTTTTACCTATAACTTATTTTAAAACAGGTATATGCGACGTGATAGAAACCGGATAACACTGCATGTGGCGTAAGATGTGCACCAGTTGCGACGAACAAAATGGGATATAATAGCATAGTTATCTAGGGCAGGTACAGAATCGTTGTGACAAGCATGGTTAACGTGCGCAAGATGTTTTCCTTACCGGTTGTGCACTCTACTTCAAAATTAACGTATGGAATAAATCACATAAGTATTGGTTAAACTCCGACATTATTTGGTCGTCAACAGAGTTGCGCGGGGGCATACATATGGCCGGCAATATATGGCTGAATATACAGTATTGTTGGATCATCTGAATTGCACTTGCTCGCTGTCCTGTGAACATCTACTTTTTCAGTGTCGCGTCATCATTTAACTAATAAAATACAACGAATTCTCTATCCAGAGCAAAATGGATAGCGCAAGGGATATATGCAAACTTGTTTAATAGCGAGCCAAGTTAAAAGGGCGCCAAACAAACGTCAAGTGACAAAAGATGTCATCTAAAGTTAATGTTGCTCGCATGTAAGATATACTTTAGTACACATTTCCTTGGAAATATCGTTTGTTATCCTAAATGGTGTGCAAAGATAATGGCAGGTACGGATAATGAATTAGTCCAATAAGGATTAACATACTCTGCAATTTGCACCGATGGCTACATATAAGGACGACTCAATATTGTTTACTTGAATATGAACCTCTGTTGTCATGGGAGTTATTTGTGTCGATTAAACTTTGGTTTATGGTGAGAGTCAGAGCGTATCTGCATACCTGAAGATGCTTATCACCTGGCCATTCAGTAAATTTAAGGGAAACATTAGGCAAACATATGAACATCAAATATGGGCAAACATATGAACTGCGCGATGACTATTCAATATATATCCCATTCGATTGATCTGCCAAACCGTTCAAATATCCAAAAGAGCGGTTTTTAGTTCTGTTAAAAAAGGAAGTATATCATTTACAGCAAGACCCTTACTAGTATAACAGCAGACAGCAGCGGTGAATTGGTGTCTAGACGTGCCATGCGCCTGGTAACGCACTGTAGTCGAGTCATCATAAGACTATGCATTCAACCGATAAATAATTCTCCCTTTGAAGCGTTTACAATTCTTTTCAAATTAGTCGGAACGCTGGCAATGGTTTAATACCAAGCGAATAAGATTGCTTGCGAGATGTTGTCTTAGCATCGTGAACGACCATTTTTATGCCATCGTGCTTTAACCATGCATTTGAAGTCCACGTATAACCTCGATGCCATTTTACATCGTTATCTCTATAGAAACAATTATTTAGATATAAAGCCCCTCATGTAAGATAGTATGTATCGAAACACCTGTAAGAATGTATGTATCTAAATCGCTTTCTGCTCACCTGCAGCAATTCATTTACGCGCATATTTGATAATTCTCCGTGTCAGATTGCAACCAAATGAAGAAAACATAGTGCGCTCAGTCGTCCTACCCGGCTGCTGGGATTACGTTTCATTTGCGGGTTGGTTATGCTAATATTCCCGATTAACTTTGATGCGTCGCCGATTTGCCGCCTACATACACGTAACGAAAACAGGGGTTGAGTAGATTTCGCGTTAGCCAAGATCGATGTTCATATCAATCAATCTATATTACTTTCAGGGTGCCACGAACTTGATCAGCTGCGAGAGTGCTAAATCCCTTCAAGTGTACAAGTACCTGTTGTTGCCAGCGGTCTTTCCGTGCATGTGTCGTCTTGTTTACCTAAACAATAGATTCAGGACAATGTGCGTGGCATATTTATAATATTCGACAGCAGGGATCGTTTTGTTGCGTAGACTGGTTTATTGAACAATACAGATGTATGAAACATAAGCAGAAGGCTTCCCATAAGACCATCCGCATATTTGAGGCCTTCCTGTGTCCTATATTGCAGCCAGATTAAGGTCTATGTAGGCATTTAGTGCATTATGAGTGTCCCGGAAAATGTTCTCGGGTTGGATGCAAGATTGGATATTATTTGAGAGTTTCTTTGAATTAAGTAATGAAGTTTTTTTAGTAGTATGATAAAGTTTGGCAAGGCAGCCGTATATCATCTGGTAAGGCCCCACGTCACTTATGTTCATTCTCGAGCCACTTACCAGCACGATGCCGAAATGAAATTTATTGTCCTCATTTATTTAATGTAATTCATATATTGCGTTGAATCATGCAATTAAAGCAATTCAAATACTGTTACAAACTGAGACAAAGAGAAGTTAACTACCGGCGCTTGATTGTGTACTTCTTTCGTCATTTTCATCATTTTCCTGGTGTGCAATAAGATATGAAAAATAGAAAGCAAGTTACCATTCAATGCAGTCTACGTTCAATATTAACGACCGTTTCAATGAGAAGGTTTTTAAAGTATTGTTGAACAAAAATTGAACGTACATATATCGTAAAATGGTTTAATTTCCATAAACAGGGCTCATTGTAACAAATATTGTTCTTCTTCTCTTCTGTCCGACAATGTGGTGATCTTAACCGTAAAGTTTGCCAAGTACTACTGTTGATAGGTTATCTGTCGTTTGATAGAAAATGATACGCCATTTTATATCACACCAAAAGGGCTTCTATCGTCATGAAATTGAGTCTGACATAACTGGAGTACGTTTTGCATATTGAAAAATGGTTTGCATGTGCCGAATTTAACCTCATCGGGGATTAAATCGACTACACTCCTTTTCATCTAAGGCCACGTGACAAAACTCCGACCCCATGAGAACAAAACTTATGACAGTCACTTCAAATACCTATTTACTCGTTCACTCTCTATTGGTACACATCATAATCACGCTTTTACGCAGTACCTGGGCGAATTTTTTGAGCATCACCAGACACTATTTGGTAGCTCAGTAAATTGAATTTCTCTCTAAGAGACCATATGGGTAAAGCCACAATTAACTAAGGCTCCAGCGAGAATAACGGGCGGCAAACCGTAATCAGCAACGCCTGCCATTGGTAAGGCTTTTAAGCTCGGGTGTAGCCTTGTCATAACATCCGGCGGCAAAAGTACCTCACTAACAGATCAGACCGCGGCCCAGGACCAAGCCATACTAATCTATGGAGATTCACTTAAGGCATTAAGACCGATTTTGCAGAATCTGACAATTTAGCCTGTTACTGGTTGATTTTTTGTCAAAGATAAACTTCTCTCTCGTGTTTGCCACACTTCCGTTGCATATAGATTTATTTAAATCTCGAATGCAGGAGAACTTCAGCAAACTGATTGCAATTTCCACCCAAAAGATTATATAAACGCAAATAATTCCAACCAAAGAAACTTTTCAACGTTTTCAGGCGTTGACTTATGCTTGCACGTATAATGCCAGCTACATGATTGAAAAACGATAATGCTGATCTACATAGTGAGTTGCAGCATTGGCAAAAATTCATCGTACCGAAGTTTTATCTTTGACTTGTAATGAAGTAAACCAATGCTTGCATCCAAGGAAACTTTTCTTGGATAAAAAAACGGCAATACTTCAGAATTAATCATATGTTGAGAAACATATGAAAACCACTATCCAAAGCCACACAATGATTTGCCGTTATATGTGTTTATGTGATTCGATGAGCTGACTAAAGGATATATCATTACATTTGCAACAAGGCCCGGAGGCTTAGCTGTTTCACGTTGCGTACATGCAGGCGGCTTATCGGCGACGCATTATAGTTGATCAGGAATATAAGCAAAATTAACCGCAAGTAAAACAGACGGAATCTCAGCAGCTGGATCTGACGACTGAGCGCACTATGTTTTCGTCATTTGGTTGCAATGTGAAACGGAGAATGAACTAATATGCACGTAAATTAATCGTCTAAGGTGCACAGAAAGCAATTTAGAAACATACTATTTTACTTGAAGGGCTATATATTTAAACAGTTGTTTCCATGGAGATAATGATGTAAATGGTATGGAGGGTATACATAGACTTCAATTGCAAGGTTTTAGTACGATGGTAGTACAATGGTTGATCACGATGCTAGAGCAGCACCTCACAAGTAATCGTACTTGCATGTGATTAAACCATTGCACATACAGCGTTCCGACTAATTCGAAAAGAATTGTAAAGGTATCACAGTAAGAATTATTTATCACTTGAATGCAAAATTTTATGATGATTCGACTACAGTATGTTACCAAGTGCATGACACGTCTAAACACCAACTCACCGTTGCTGTCTCTTGTTATACTACAAACTGCTCTTTCGGATATTTAAACAATTTGGCGGATCAAACGAGTTGGATATATATTGAATGGGCATCGGGCAGTACATGGTTGTCCATCCTCGAGAAAGGAGGATGAATATACAATTGTTTGCATATTATCATTATCTGATGTTTTCCTTACATTTCCTGAATGGTCAGGTGATAAGCATATTCAGGTGTACAGATACTCTCTGACTATCACAACAAACCAAAGTTACAACGACACAAGTAACAACCGCGGCTCATTTCCAAGTAACACAATATTAAGTTATCATTGAATTGCACCATCGGTTGCCATTGGCAGAGTATGTTAATCCTTGTTGGACTACTGAATTATTCATACCTGCCATTATCTATGCATACTATTTAGAATAGCAGGCAATATTGCAAAGGAAATATGTGCTAAGGTATATTCTACATGCGAGCAATTACCTTAATTTTAAATTCCTCTATTGCGACTTGACGTTTCCCTTTTAACTTGGCTCGCTATTAAACTGGCTTGCACATGCCCCCTGCGCTAGCCATTTGGCTCTGAATAAAGAATTCTATGATTTTAATTAGATTGAATGATGAGGCGACAATGATGAGTAGAAGTACACATGGCAGCGAGCTAGAGCCAATCAGATGATCCAACAACACTTTATATTCAGCCATATATTGCCGGCCAAATTCAAGCCCTGTGCACCTCAGATGCACCTACACATATTGTTCATTGTCTACGGTACTTATTTTCCCCATGACGCCTTTGACGACCAATGAATCGATCGGTAATGTAACTATCTGATATTTATATACACCGATGTTATGCAAAATGAGTAAAATAATGTATATAACCAACTTGATGGGAGGACTAATGCTCTTTGTCATCATATATAAAACGTCTACGCCCTTCACTTATTTAGAACAGCATTAGTGTCGCCTGCACATCTGTTATGTCGTATATTACGTGTAACAGTCATAATGTAAATTATTGTCGACCCAATTGTGCTGAAATTTGACCCTGACCTTGGAAATGATTAGATCTGTGGAAAAACGTGGTAGGCTTGGCCATTCTTAATAGCAAACCACATGAAATTTATTTTCAGCAGAAATATCCAAACCAAAAACTCGACATACGTGCTGTTTCGCTAACAGCGCCTATCAACATTGTTCCCATTTACTCCCTGGTTCAACATCTTGGTAACCAGATCGTGTTCGGAGTAATGCCTAAATAAAAACCGTTAATGAGAGCAAACGTTAGTACGGCTACTGTCACGGACGACATAAAACAGTATCCAAGCATCACCTAATTATAGACTGTGTTGTCTATACTGGAAACAACCGATAGAGCAACGACACAAACGTTGGAAAATATCGACTTTAAAACCCTGATTAACACTATTCTTACTAAAAGCATTCTTATGGTACGCGGTAGCAAATACACTAAGCTACAGTCAGGCGATATTCCTTCTATTGGACAAGCAAGGCAATATCAACAATAATGATGTTTCTTACTGAAGACGTCAGTTAAAACGGCAAGCCTTATATCAAAATATGTGGTCAGAGTAAAAGTCGCTTATATATTATCGGAGTAGGCCCTTAGGTCGATTGAATCGGCAGTTGAGGCCAGGCACTGCACACTGACTAATGCACATTGCGCGTTGTATGACTCTACAAGGGCTACATAACCAGCAACTGTTTATAACAGACCAACAACTATCATTGCTGTTATCGTTATCGTAGCTCCAACAGATATTTCATGCCTCGTTCGATACACGATTGGGAGCTTTAATCAACAATTTTGTCACAAATGATACTCTCATTATATCCTCATCAAGGATAATAAATTGCTAGCAATCCGAATAAACTAGTATTCAATATCGGTGATCAAACAAACCGCACAATATCTTCGCCGTCCTGTGTTAAATATAATTTTGCTCGTTTATTTAGTATTTCAAGTTGGAAGTATTTGTGAATTGTTAATGTTATCCCGGTTTTACCTGTTGCTTACTGCGTCCAACAACACCAAATGCATTTCCATTTTTTTATTATTATCCAGGAGAAACTCGAAATAGATCATATGTCAGAATCTGGTCCTAGCACGGAATTTTCACAAAATGATAAAAAGCCCAGAAGGCATCTAGTCAACGGTGGGTGGTAAGGTCAATGACCCTTGCTTGCGTTTATCAACCGAGGATAATCGTATGTGAAAAAAGGCACAAACAAGAGGAAACTGTAAATTGAGAGCTGGAGAAGAAGCAAGATGGTTAAGGTGTTAATGATAAAAACAATGTAGCGTCGCAACATCTATTTCACCAAGTAGGCAGCAATATAGCCCTATTTAATAACTGCTTCATTGCCCGTAGACCTTTAACAGGTCCGTAATTTGCATACCAAATAATTACGTATAAGTTAATTATCTGTATTATCATAATTTTGAATAATTCCAGATAGTTTTCTGCTTTCCTGACCTTCTTGATCAATCGTCATTAATTGCTCATTCATCCTTGAGTGTGACATATAAAATGCAGTAAGTGCATGTCGGGCACATACCACAGTGTTGTATCATATAATTCACTCACTGTTCCTTTAAAAACAATGTCCCTTGGCATAACACACAGGATATGGAGCTTGGCAATACGCTATTTGTAATAGGTGCGTCTTTCTGGTCACCAGATATAAACGATGATAATTACGGCACAACTATTCACTTAATCACGCGCCTTTAACTAACGCACCTGCGAGTAGGGTCATAATGGTCTCCCTAAGGAACCATAATGGCAAAACCATAAATAACTATTGCTCCAACGAAAATAACATTGGAGGGGCAGAACAGGATACAAACCATTATCAGCAACACCTGTCATTAGTAAAACTTCTGGTGAGCCGTTACTGTATCCGATGGTAGCATCCGTCATGAAATGGTAAAAACATCTCGGGTTGAGCGTTGCCGAAATTTTTGGCGTCAAGAATACCTCGCTAACAGATCAGGTTCATTGCAGTTATAACTAGGTTGGCAGCACTTGACAATTCACCCGCTTGTATGTTTTTAAGCCCTGAAACAGATCGATGTTACCTCAAAGATAAACCTCTCCCTTATGTTCATTCAGCAAACCGATTGCAATTTCCGCCAAACCGATTATATTAATGAGAGCCCTATGCATGCACACATAATTATGATCTCCATAGTGTGTTGCAGCATCAGCCACAATTCATCATAAGGAAACTTTAAATATGCGAGCGACAATGAAGTAAACGGATGCTTGCTAACCAAAAAACTGCAATGGTTCTGATTGAATACATATGTCATGATGATGTTTTCTGCTAGCAAAGGGCATCTTTATCTCCGTTTATGCCGATAGTAAACAGCAAACATGATATTTTCTATACTCAAGAGACAAGATTACGACTAAAAATAGAATGATGGTCGGAATGAACAAGTCAGCTATGGGTTGTCTCCACCTAAATATATAATATGAAACTGTGCATTGTTAGAGGTTGCAAAGAATGATGCGTCATATCGATCGTTGCTATCTAGCATACAAATAACTTATCTCAACCTCTGCCACGCCCAAAATTAATTTCGTAGATATGAACCATAAGATTTGCTGTATAACGAGAAATTCATGTACGATGGCAATATGTGTTTTAGAACTGGCAGGGATCAATGGTATGGGTGAAATTCATTGCATGCATAGAATTCTATCCAGATCGTCGATGCAATTCGTAACAGTACTTCTTCCCTGAAGCGCCCAAAGCGTGCGCTGTAATTCCTGCTTCAACAAAAGGGCCTTCCCAAAAGTCGTATTGGAGGCTAGAATGTTGGAAAAATATTCTGCCTAACTCTGTTAATTTCCATTCGCCTAAAACCAATCCCACATGATTACTGATTTTCGGTCATATATATATATATGTCTCAAGTCTGTTGCTAGGCATAGTCAAGTGCGTTTATGTGCTTATTATCACATGCGACAAGTTCTTAGTGATCACCACCACAACCGTGGTTATGTTCTAGCGTCAACATGTAATCCAATAAAACCTGTGTCATGACTTGATGTATCAAGCAAAGCAAAATGCACAATAACCACTGGTTAATCGTGTTATACTACTCTCAATCCTTCCTGTCGCCATCAATAGAACGAATCTAGCTTTGTGACACAGCCGTTTTTTTGTATCATAATAAGAATAGTTGGCTATCATTTTAGTGACCTATCCACTACCCAAGGGCATATGGTACATCATATGATGAGATGGTGTAATCTCTATATTGTGCTTTGGGGCACGAAACAGCGGGATATGTCGGTTGCTCTGCATAGGAAAACTGATCACCACAGTGACCCCGCCTCATTTCCTGCAATTAATGTACTCCAGCCTTTACCCCGCCGTTATTCTTGCCGTGACTTGAAATCATAGGTGATAATTCAGACAGCCAATCATAAACACACACTTTTGAGATACATGGGGGAGAGCGGTAGAGGCAAATCTCATGCCAACTTACCTTGTGAATTATAAGCGTCGTTCCTTCTAGTGTCAATTGTAATTGAATGCAGCGACGTTGTAGTCTGACTCTGGCACGACATAAGTCGTAAAGTCTGATTGTTTTAACAATATGCATTTTTCTTTCGTCAGAGTCATTGAGTAATGGCCAGCACGGCCAACAGGTGTGCTTCTCTCGTAACGTAATAACCTGGCCTAATAATTTCACCGGCAGCACTCTGAATCAATATATTTATTTATCTCAAGGATTAGGAATTGCTGGGGGGCGTGAACAAATCGCCAGGAAGCGAAATAGATTATCAGAGATAATTTACAAAGATCACAGCCCAGGTATGACCCCTGCACGGACGTTTCATTGCAAAGTCGTATCACCCACAGACTCTCACCAATCGTTGCAAATGCCTCGTGATTGTTAAGCCTATCTGCCGTTTTCATCCAAACCTGGCAGAAAAGACTCGATGCGTCAACTCAGATAAATGATGTTAGACTGTTCATTGTAAGAGGATGCTAAGCCGATATGAAGGATGCAGCATGATATGGATTTTAGTTATCTCGCATGCAAATAGGTTACATAAAGCATCCCGGCACCTGCGCCACAAGTTAATTTCGAAGATATGTAGCATCCGTATGGCTGTATAACGACAATTTTATTCACGCTGACAATATGTGCTGTGTAACAAGCTTGCATATATGCTTTGGGGCAGAATATAAAATGCACTCACTGCTTGAAGCCAGATCCTCATGTCAATTTGTATTACTGCTACATCACTTGAGCATGACTCATTTGCTTCAGTAAAAGGGCGTTCCCTAGAGTCGTTTTGGAGAGTCAAAATACTGCCTTACTCTTTGCATTTCCTTTTCTTCATGATATCTGAGGCGATGTCATGGCAATCATCTCAAACACAGCATCTAGTTCTGGCCGCAGGCGTTATCACCTATATTTTCACATTACATTTGTTTTAACAGAGATCACCATTAACGTCACAGTTCGTAATATAACCACATTCTCTTCGAGCTATGTGACTCCAAGAAACAAATTATCAGTACAATTGCTTAGAACAATTTTTTACAGACCATCCGACTCATTTTTTTGTGCCTACACATCAGCTTAGAAACAGAGATATGCAGTAATTTTGTTAATGTTTCGGCTCCAACAGTTAATGCAACATACCCTAAGTCTTGAACAAATCCATCAATGAAAACCAAACTCACAATTGCCGATTTGTTTTGTTTCTAGTGCTCTCTGTAGCCGGCACCAAGAGGAATAATGTAGTATTGTATTACAGCCGTATTCCCGTCATATTAAGTTGAGTTTGCTGTCATGTTAGTAACCTTTTTCACAGCCCGTTGGCATATAGCACATCATATACAGGTAGCACACGTAGGCGATGATGGGACGGTGTATTCTGTATTTGACCCTTGATGATACTACTTTTGACCAGGGGCTAAGTAGCGAAGATGCAGCATACGCAATTTAGTTTTTGGTACAGACAAATATGCCAACCACACCCCCAACCCGTATATAAGCTTATATGGATAGCCCCGACTTAAATGCAGTAGCATACATGGCCCATTTATATTTGCAACAAGACTGCCTGACGTTGCCAAGATTCCCTAACCTATCAATTTGAAAACGCGTTCTGCGTCTAAGCCCAGGGCTTGTTAGCATCCTGAACTAAAGCTGTGCTCAAGGAATGTATATGACAAGGACTTTATGCCATCATTGCTATATTTAAGAACGTATTTATTATAATATTGTATAACGAATATTATCTCGTCTGCTTCCAAATTACCGAATGTCGACGCATAGGCACTGGGGCGCAGTCGTAAATCCTCAAAAAGTAGGACTTATTTGTGTTTATAATTGGTTTGTCTCCCTTAGCGACAAAGATTTACTTCCCGTTGGTATTTGTTCATGCTAATATCGTCGCCCTTTTTTAGTTTACCTTTTGCGTACCTTCTAGAAACAGTCACTCAGCCATTCTTATTGGTAATCTGTGGGCTGAACAGTTTTAGTGGCTACTCGGATAACATCCAGTTGGCTTGAGTCGTTCTGCCCATGTTGATATTGAAAAATTGTAGTTGCTAAGACAAAACAAAATAATTTAATGTATATATAATTTAGATAGAATGCGGTTGCAACATCTATCGTTGTGCTCCCTTAAATCAATCTGCTTTTCAAATTAAAGTACAAAAACTATCTTGGTTTTATACACATTTTTTCATAATCTGTAACTGGTACGTTTCTCCTTCTGGCCGCCTGTCAATAAGAGCAATGGATAACGGATACCGCCTGCAATATAATGGGACAAGGGACGCGTTGATCGCTTGACAGAGTGTGGTAGACGAGGATATTGGGTTGTACATCATTCACTTTAGATGGTAGGGTGTCACGACACTTAGCCATTAGGCAGGGTTTCCGTTTCATTCGAACATGCTGAGGCTAAATTAGATGTGATATAGTGCTCCGTTAGCGTTATGTAACAAATACAAAACTTGCACAAGTTAGCTAACGATGAATGAACATTAGTAAGGTTATCATTACATGTTGTGTAGTTTGATATAGAGTCGATATCACTTAATGTTTTGTAATTGTGTGCATTTTGTGAATGATTATTATTCCTTCGCAGACGTACAGTACAATATTAAAGGCACATCCCCCAGTACAACCACAGTAAATAGAGTTGACACAAAAATCTCTTTATAATCGTTCATAGGGTTCATTGAATGAAATAGCTCCAGCTCTTCAGATTTCAATACTTGTCTAGATAGTCATTAGAGGCTTGTAAAAAACAATATCTGTCCAGTGAAGGTGAACTAAGGATTATAGTATTGTTCTTACACATATATGTGGAAGTAATCAAAACCATTACCTTCATACGTTATCATTACTGATAATTAATCCGATAGCGATACTGCGATATGCTTATATAAGAAATATGGTTTGTGCTGGTCCGGCCACCGATATGTGGGAATACACAGAGCAGGGCCCAACCGCAAACCGTCAATGGCAAATGCCATGGATTCATGTCGTATTAGGATAGGTGAGGAGCAATATGTCCGTCAAGTGATGAACAGAAGTTTTGCTTATTGAATGGTTGCAAAAATAATTAAAATCCCTAAACGAGGTTCTCATTTTGTCCAGAAGTCTGTATGTCGAGTTTCGTGCAGGCAGGGAAAGCAAAACAGATTCAACGAAAAATCCCACTATTACTCAATGATAACTCCTTGGGCCTGGTAAACTTCAGAGTTCATTTCGGATGATAGAGTTGCAGCTAAAAACCTAGCATCTGCAAACCATAATGGCACATATATAAAAGGAAAAATCTAGTGCAAGCATATCATTCATATTATTATTATCGGTGTATAGGCCCTCCGGTCGTTTGAATCCCGTCCTCGCACACTAACTAATGCACAATAGGCGTGGTATGCCTCTACACGGGTTGCATAACTAGTTAGCGTTAGTAGCGGTAAATTGTGCGGGTAGTGACTTTTTATGATGGAACTTTCAATAATAGTCACCAATCTGTCGACATATAATATGACGCAATAAATACAATTCAGCGTATTGCCGAGTACAAAATTTTTCATGTTGTGTCATATGACATTGTTTTCATTAAATGGCAATAGTGTTGCTTAAAGCTCCCAATCATGCTTCAAACGAAGTACGGAGAACAGATTAATCACTCTAACCGTCCTTCTTCTGCAAGTGAAGCCTAAGTTGCTCGTGTTCACGACAGCTACCACTACCTCTGTTTGAGCTACGATTACGATAACAGCAATGAGCACGGCTAGTCTTTTATAAATTATTCGCAACAAGAATGCTTCGATTAAAAGCGAGTTAAAAGAGAGGATATATATAGATTGTAAATTACTAGAGTAAAAGTTGTGGTGCATAGTGTAGGCCCTATGCTCTGGAGAATAAGCATGAAGGTTAAGGTGTTAATGCTAAACAAAATGTAATATCGCCACTTCTATTTCACCAAGCAGGCAGCAGTATAGCCTTACACAATAACTGCATGATTGCCAGTAGACCATTAACGGGTGGATAATTTGCATATATTATATTTCCCACGAAGTTAATTATCGGAATAAGCGTCATTTCGAATAATTCCAGATACATTCCTGAACTTTGTGATTACATCGTCACTAATTTTTTTTTTAACATCAGCATTGGTTCTGATATGCAAATGCAATTAGTTCATTGCGGCATATTGTTATTCACCCAGCGTTAATTCGAAAACTTTGTCATATGACAATGCAAGATATAGTACTCGGCAACATGTTGAACTGTATTTATTGGTCAACTAGTTAACTTGTTGCTTTTTGCGATCTGCACCCGTCGACAAAAGGTTAGCTTCCTTATGGTCACCATAAGTGAACGATTTTAGTAACGGCACACCTATTCACCAAATCCCGCGCCTGTTACTTACGCATCCTCGAGGTGGGACAGTAAATTGAATATCTCTCTAAGAGACCATATGGGCAAAGCCACAAATAACTAAGGGTCTAATGAGAAATACGGGCGGCAAACCTAAATCAGCAACGCCTGCCATTGGTAAGGCTTTTAGGCTCGGGTGTAGCCTTGTCGAAACATCCCGCAGCGAGAGTACCTCGCTAACAGATCAGACCGCGGCCGGGGACCAAGCAATACTAAGCTATGGAAATTCACTTAAGGCATTATGACCAATGTGGCAGAATCTGACAATTTAGCCCTGTTACTGGTCGATGTTATGTGAAAGATAAACTTCTCCCTCGTCTTCGCCACACTTCCGTTGCATCTAGATTTATTTGAATCTGCAATTTCCGCTCAACAGATTATATAAACGCAAATAATCCCAGCAAAGGAAACTTTTTAACGTTTTCAGGCGTTGACTTATGCTTGCACTTATAATGCCAGCTACATGATTGTTGAATAATGGGAATGATGATCTTCATAGCGAGTTGCAGCATTGGCAACAATTCATCGTAACGAAGTTATATCTTTGAATGGTAATGAATGGTAATGAATGCTTGCAAACAAGAAAACTTGTTTTGGGTAAAGAAAAACGGCATTACTTCAGAATTAATCATCTGTCGGAGGCATACCAAAACCACTATCCAAAGCCACACAATGATTTACCGTTATATGTGTTTTTGCGATATCATGAGCCGACTAAAGGGTATATCATAACATTTGCAACACGGTTAGCCTGAGGCTAAGCCATGTAACGTTACGTATATGTAGGCGGCTAATCGGCGACGCATTATAGTTAATCAGGAGTATTAGCATAATCAACCTGCAAATCTCAGTAGCTGGGTAGGACGACTGAGCGCACTATGTTTTCGTCATATGGCTGCAATCTGACACAGAGAATTAACAAATATGCACGTAACTGAATCGCCACAGGTGCGCAGAAAGCAATTCCGATACATACTATCTTACATGAGAGGCTATATATTTAAACAGTTGTTTCCATGGAGATAACGATGCAAAATGGCATCGAGGTTGTACGTTGACTTCAATTGCATGGTTTGAGTACGATGGTAGGACATTGGTTGATCACGATGCTAGAGCAGCCCCTCACAAGTAATCTTATTTGCTTGGCATTAAACCATTGCACATTTAGTCTTCCGACTAATTCGACAAGAATCACAAGGAGAATTATTTATCAGTTAAATGCATAGTCTAATGATGACTCGACTACAGTATGTTACCAGGTGCATGACACGTCTAAACACCTAGTCACCACTGCTGTCTCTTGTTACACTACAAACTGCTCTTTCGGATATTTAAACAATTTGGCGGATCAAACGAGTTGGATATATATTGAATGGGCATCGGGCAGTACATGGTTGTCCATCCTCGAGAAAGGAGGATGAATATACAATTGTTTGCATATTATCATTATCTGATGTTTTCCTTACATTTCCTGAATGGTCAGGTGGTAAGCATATTCAGGTATACAGATACAAGTAACAACCGCGGCTCATTTCCAAGTAACACAATATTAAGTCATCCTTGAATTGCACCATCGGTTGCCATTGGCAGAGTATGTTAATCCTTATTAGACTACTGAATTATCCATACCTGCCATTATCTATGCACACCATTTAGAATAGCAGGCATTATTGCAAAAGAAATGTATGCTTATGTATATTCTACATGCGAGCAATTACCTTAATTTTAGATACCTCTATTGCCACTTGACGTTTGTTGGGCGCCCTTTTAACTTGGCTCGCTATTGAGCAGGCTTGCAGATTGCCCATACGCTTTGTTTATTATTTGATTGAATGATGAGGCGACAATGATGAGTAGAAGTACACCTTATATTCAGCCATATGTTGCCGGCCATATCCATGCTCCGTGCACCTCAGCTGCACCTACAAATATTGTTCGTTGTCTACGGTACTTATTTTCCCCATGACGCATTTGACGACCAATGAATCCATCGGTAACGTAATTATCTGATATTTATATATACCGATGTTATGCGAAATGAGTGTAATAATATATATAACCAACTTGATGGGATGAGTAATGTTCTTTGTCATCATAAATGTGCAATGACAAGGCTCAAAAGTGTCTAGCAGACGTCTACGCCTTTTTCATAGTTGGAACAGAATTAATGTCGCCTGCACATCTGTTATATCGTATATTATGTGTAGCAGTCATAATCCTTATAATCGTCGACCCAATTGTGCTGAAATTTGACCCCAGCCTTGGAAATGATTAGATCTGTGATAAAACGTGGGCTTAGCCATTCTTATGAGCAAACCACATGACAGTTATTATCAACAGAAATATCCAAACCAAAATCCTGACATACGCGCTGTTTCGCTAACAGCGCCTATCAACATTGTTCCCATTTACTCCCTGGTTCAATATACTGGTAACCAGAACGTGCTCGTAGTAATGACTAAATAACAACCGTTGATGAGAGCACACATTAGAACGGCTACTGTCACGGACGACATAAAACAGTATCCAAGCATCACCTAATTATAGACTTTGTTTATACTGGGAACAACCGATAGAGCAACGACACAAACGTTGGAAAATATCGACTTTAAAACCCTGATTTACACTATTCTTACTACAAGCATTCTCATGGTATGCGGCTGCGAATACACTAAGCTACAGTCAGGCGATATTCCTTCAATTGGACAAGCAAGGCAATATCAACAATAATAATGTTTCTTACGGAAGACATCAGTTAAAACGGCAAGCCTTATATCAAAATATGTGGTCAGAGTAAAAGTCGCTTATATATTATCGGTGTAGGCCCTTAGGTCGATTGAATCGGCAGTTAATTAACAATTTTGTCACTAATGAAACTCTCATTATATCCTAATCTAGGATAATAAACTGCTCGCAATCCGAATAAACTAGTTTTCAATATCGGTGATCAAACAAACCGCACAATATCTTCGCCGTCCTGTGTTAAATATAATTTTACTCGTTTATTTAGTATTTCAGTTGGATGTGTTGGTGAATTTGTAATGTTATCCCGGTTTTACCTGTTGCTTACGGCGTCCAACAACACCAAATGCATTTCCAATTTGTTTTTATTAGCCAGGAGAAACTCGAAATATATCATATGTCAGTGTCTTGTCCTAGCACGGAATTTTCACAAAATGATAAAAAGCCAAGAAGGCATCTAGTCACGGTGGGTGGGAAGGTCTATAACCCCAACCCTAAGGAACCATAATGGCAAAATCATAAATAACTATTGCTCCAAAGAGAAAAAAATGGGAGGTGTAGAGCAATGTACAAACCATGATCAGCAACGCCTGTCATTGGTAAAACTTCTGGTGAGTCGGTACTGTATCCGGTAGTAGCATCCGTCATGAAATGGTAAACACACCAAACTGTTTAGCTCGGGTTGAGCGTTGCCGAAATTTTTGACGGCAAGAATACCTCGCTAACAGATCAGGTTCACGTCACGACAGTTATTACAAGGTTGGCAGAATCTGACAATTCACCCGCTCGTATGTTTTTAAGCCCTGGAACAGATCGATGTTACGTCAAAGATAAACCTCTCCATCGTGTTCATTCAGCTAACCGATCGTTATTTCCGCCAAACAGATTATAATAACGCATATAATTCCAACCAAGGGAGGTTTTTAATATTTGACATATGCATGGACTCATAATTATGATCCCCATAGTGAGTTGCAGCATCAGCAATAATTCATCATAAGGAAATAATTACATTTTCGAACGGCAATGAAGTAAACGGATGCTTGCTTACCCAAAAACTGCAATGATTCTGATTGTATACATATGTCATGATGATGTTTACTACTAGCAAAGGACATCTTTATATCCGTTAATGCTTAAAGTAAACTGCAAACAAGAGATTTTTTATAATCAAGAGACAAGATTACGCCTGAAAATAGAATGATGGTCGTAATGAACAAGTCAGCCATGTGGCCGTCTCCACTTAGATATATAATATGAAACTGTGGACTGTTAGAGGTTGCCAACGATGGTGCGTGATATGGATCGTTGTTATCTAGCATACAAATAATTTATCTCAACCTAACCTACGCCCTAAATTACTTTCGAAGATATGATCCATCAGATAGGCTGTATAACGACAAATTCATGCACGATGACAATATGTGTTTAAGAACCGGCAGGGATCAATGATACGGGTGAAATTCATTGCATGCATATAATTCTATCCAGATCGTCGATGCAATTTGTAACAGTACTTCTTCCCTTAAGCGTCCGAAGCCTGTGCTGTAATTCCTACTTCAACAAAAGGGCCTTCCCAAAAGTCGTGTTGGGAATATTGGACAAATATTCTGCCTAACTCTGTTAATTTCCATTCGCCCCAAACCAATCCCACATGATTACTGATTTGCGGTCATATATATATATGCCTCAAATCTGTTGCTAGGCATAGTCACGTGCGTTTAAATGCTTATTATCACTTACGACCAGTTCTTAGTGACCACAACCACAACCGTAGCATTAAGTGTTATAACCATATCATCTCTAAGAAAGTAGACTCAAAAGTATATTTATATTTTACTGGCAAACCAGGTCAGTATTTCAAGCCGCAGAGGAGATCGTGAAAGATTAAACATATCAGCATGCACACAAAGTCTTGCCATCGTCGTGATTATGTTCTGGCGTCAACATATAATCCAATAAAACCTGTGCCGTGACTTTTTGTATCAATCATAGCAAAATACACAATTACCACTGGTTAATCGTGTTACACTACTCTCAATCCACCCTGTCGCCATCAATTAGACGAATCTAGCTTTGTGACACAGCCGTTTTTTTCTATCATAATAAAAATGGTCGGCTATCATTCTAGAGACCTATCCACTACTCAAGGGCATATGGTACATTATATGATGAGATGGTGTAATCTCTATATTGTTATTTGGGGCACGAAGCATTGGATATGTCGCTGCTTCATTTCCGTCCCCTTTGCGATTATTGACAAAGTGGTAATTATGTTAGGAGATTCCATGAGCAAAAAGTAGCTTATTCAGAGAATCGCTCATGGTATGTAACGTGAATCATAGCACCAGAAACTGACACTCTGCAACCAGTCATACTGCTAACAATTCATTCGACGGAGAACCCTTCCGCACCAAGTAGCCATACGAAACACATGTGTTACCTGTTGAAATTGACACTTGCTAATAAAAACAATGGCAAACGCAATTTGTTTTACTTGCTATCAGAATTCCCAGCCTGCTTAGCATGATAAATGTCCTTAGATGATTAAAAATGACTTTTATTGGAGTCATGTGTCAAACGGTTGCTCTGCATAAGAAAACTGATCCCCACAGTGACCCCGCCTCATTTCCCGCAATTAATGTACTCCAGCCTTTACCCCGTCGTTATTCTTGCCCTGACTTCAAATTATAGGTGATAATTCAGACAGCCAATCATAAACACACACTTTTGAGATACAAGGCGGAGAGCGGTAAGGCAAATCTCATGCCAACTTTCCTTGTGAATTATAAGCGTCGTTCCTTTTAGCGTCAATTGTAATTGAATGCAGCGACGTTGTAGTCTGACTCTAGCACGCCATAAGTCGTAAAGTCTGATTGTTTTGACAATATGCATTTTTCTTTAGTCAGAGTCATTGAGTAATGGCCGGCACGCCCAACAGGTGTGCTTCTCTCTTCACGTAATAACCTGGCATAATAATTTCACCGGCAGCACTCTGAATCAATATATTTATTTATCTCAAGGATTAGGAATTGCTTGGGGGCGTGAACAAATCGCCAGGAAGCGAAATAGATTATCAGAGATAATTCACAAAGTTCACAGCCCAGGTATGACCCCTGCACGGACGTTTCATTGCAAAGTCGTATCACCCACAGACTCTCACCAATCGATGCAAATGCCTCGTGATTGTTAAGCCTAGCTGCCGTTTTCATCCAAACCTGGCAGAAAAGACTCGATGCGTCAACTCAGATAAATGATGTTAGACTGATCATTGTAAGAGGATGCTAAGCTGATATGAAGGATGTAATATGATATGGATTTTAGTTATCTCGCATGCAAATAGGTTACATAAAGCATCCCGGCACCTGCGCCACAAGTTAATTTCGAAGATATGTAGCATCCGTATGGCTGTATAACGACAATTTTATTCACGCTGACAATATGTGCTGTGTAACAAGCTTGCATATATGCTTTGGGGCAGAATAGAAAATGCACTCACTGCTTGAAGCCAGATCCTCATGTCAATTTGTATTACTGCTACATCACTTGAGCATGACTCATTTGCTTCAGTACAAGGGCGTTCCCTAGAGTCGTTTTGGAGAGTCAAAATACTGCCTTAGTCTTTCCATTTCCATTTCTCCATGATATCTGAGGCGATGTCATGGCAATCATCGCAAACACAGCATGTAGTTCTGGCTGCAGGTGTTGTCACCTATATTTTCACATTACATTTGTTTTAACAGAGATCACCTATAACGTCACAGTTCGTAATATAACCACATTCTCTTCGAGCTATGTGACTATAAGAAAGTATTTATTAAAATATTGTATAACGAATATTATCTCGTTTGCTTCCAAATTACCGAATGTCGACGCATAGGCACTGGGGCGCAGTCGTAAATCCTCAAAACGTAGGACTTATTTGCTTTTATAATAGGTTTGTCTCCCTTAGCGGCATGGATTTACTTCCCGTTATTATTTGTTCATACTAATATCGTCGCCTTTTTTTAGTTTACCTTTTGCGTACCATCTAGAAACAGTCACTCAGCCATTCTTATTGGTAATCTGTGGGCTGAACAGTTTTAGTGGCTACTCGGATAACATCCAGTTGGCTTGAGTCGTTCTGCCTATGTTGATATTGAAAAATTGTAGTTGCTAAGACAAAACCAAATTTAATGTATATATAATTTAGATAGAATGCGGTTGCAACATCTATCGTTGTGCTCCCTTAAATCAATCTGCTTTTCAAATTAAAGGACAAATACTATCTTGGTTTTATACACATATTTTTATAATCTTTAACTGGAAGTCTTGTCTAAAGCCTTACTTCTGGTACGTTTCTCCTTAGTGAGAAAGTAAATTTGTCAAGCTTCCTAGTTGTCTATCCTAGTTGCACTGTTGGCTGTGTAACATAAACGTTTCATCCGTTATACGACATGTTGCTGTTGCGTTGCTGATGGCATAATCTGACGATTGTTTCACGCCAGAAACGAACTTATGTCCGATATGAGGCTTGATCGTATGTGGCAAGATACAATAAGGGTTTGGATTAAATATTAAAAAAATTATGGAAAGTTGAGGAACATTGTAATAGGTAGTGACCAGTTATATGATCCATGTTGTTTAGTAGACAATTTTGAAGCCGCTGCATATTGTTATTTCACTGAAGATTTTATATAAAGTATATGGGATAGATCACTTATCCCATTCATTACGCGTAACACATCAATAACAAGCAATAACTCCAACCAAGCAATACATTTCCATGCCAGTGTACATCGATAGAGATTGCACTGAACGTGAAGGGTAGAATATGTTTAAACCCAAGTGACAATGCTGAGAAATGAATGCAACATAGGTTGTTTTGGATGGTTTGACATGTTGATCCTGTACAGTTGGTGGTAGTCTGAACCGAAATGCTCATCAGACGTGATAAATATTATAAGTGACCACCGTAAGATTTTGTGTTAATTGTTGCGGGTCTTATTATGCTCTGTGTCATCAGTATTAGAAACTGTGTGTGCAGTCAAGTATATCCTAAATAACGTGAAGATGACAGATGGCCGTTCCTCTAGACATACAAGCATAGCAATATCCGCATCCCATATTATATAACGTAATAATAACTCAGTTCTTAACTGATTCAGGAATGTATGCTGCGATGAATTACCAGTATGTGCGATAGGCTAACGGTAGAAAGTTAAAAGTGACACAATGTGCGCTGAATTCGACGGTGTTAAATCGAGCTGTTAAATGCACATGAAACAATCATTTACCAGAAGTAAACGTCGAGTAATTGTTATCATCCGATCAGAATGACACAGCTACCTATCTCTACTAAAGACGCTGCCACTGTGAGCTGTAATAGTTGCTTAAGATGCACTTCCTATGAAATATGTTATTGGCGTTTGCTCAGGAAACCGCGATGGCCGCCTGTCAATAAGAGCAATGGATACGGATACCGCCTGCAATAAAATGGGACAAGGGACGCGTTGATCGCTTTTGCAGAGTGTAGTAGTCGAGGATATTGGGTTGTACATCATTCACTTTAGATGGTAGGGTGTCACGACACTTAGCCATTAGGCAGGGTTTCCGTTTCATTCGAACATGCTGAGGCTAAATTAGATGTGATATAGTGCTCCGTTAGCGTTAGGTAACAAATACAAAACTTGCACAAGTTAGCTAACGATGAATGAACATTAGTAAGGTTATGTACATGTTGTGTAGTTTGATATAGAGTCGATATCACTTAATGTTTTGTAATTGTGTGCATTTTGTGAATGATTATTATTCCTTCGCAGACGTACAGTACCATACTAAAGGCACAACCCCCAGTACAACCACAGTAAATAGAGTTGACACAAAAATCTCGTTATAATCGTTCATAGGGTTCATTGAATGAAATAGCTCCAGCTCTTCAGATTTCAATACTTGTCTAGATAGTCATTAGAGGCTTGTAAAAAAACAATATCTGTCCAGTAAAGGTAAACTAAGGATTATAGTATTGTTCTTACACATATATGTGGAAGTAATCAAAACCATTACCTTCATACGTTATCATTACTTATAATTAATCCGATAGCGATACTGCGATATGCTTATGTAAGAAATATGGTTTGTGCTGGTCTGGCCACCGATATGTGGGAATACACAGAGCAGGGCCCAACCGAAAACCGTCAATGGCAAATGCTATGGATTCATGTCGTATTACGATAGGTGAGGAGCAATATGTCCGTCAAGTGATGAACAGAAGTTTTGCTTATTGAATGGTTGCAAAAATAATTAAAATCCCTAAACGAGGTTCTCATTTTGTCCAGAAGTCTGTATGTCGAGTTTCGTGCAGGCAGGGAAAGCAAAACAGATTCAACGAAAAATCCCACTATTACTCAATGATAACTCCTTGGGCCTGGTAAACTTCAGAGTTAATTTCGGATGATAGAGTTGCAGCTAAAATCCTAGCAACTGCAAACCATAATGGCACATATATAAAAGGAAAAATCTAGTGCAAGCATATCATTCATATTATTATTATCGGTGTATAGGCCCTCCGGTCGTTTGAATCCCGTCCTCGCACACTAACTAATGCACAATAGGCGTGGTATGCCTCTACACGGGTTGCATAACTAGTTAGCGTTAGTAGCGGTAAATTGTGCGGGTAGTGACTTTTTATGATGGAACTTTCAATAATAGTCACCAGTCTGTCGACATATAATATGACGCAATAAATACAATTCAGCGTATTGCCGAGTACAATATTTTTCATGTTGTGTCATATGATATGTTTTCATTAAATGACAATAGTGTTGTTTAAAGCTCCCAATCATGCTTCAAACGAAGTACGGAGAACAGAATAATCACTCTAACCGTTCTTCTTCTGCAAGTGAAGCCTAAGTTGCTCAAGTTCACGACAGCAGCCACCACCTCTGTTTGAGCTACGATTACGATAACAGCAATGAGCACGGCTAGTCTTTTATAAATTATTCGCAACAAGAATGCTTCGTTAAAAGCGAGTTAAAAGAGAGGATATATATAGGTTGTTAATTACTAGAGTAAAAGTTGTGGTTCATAGTGTAGGCCCTATGCTCTGGAGAATAAGCATGAAGGTTAAGGTGTTAATGCTAAACAAAATGTAATATCGCCACTTCTATTTCACCAAGCAGGCAGCAGTATAGCCTTACACAATAACTGCATGATTGCCAGTAGACCATTAACGAGTGGATAATTTGCATATAGTATATTTACCACGAAGTTAATTATCTGAATAAGCGTCATTTTGAAAAATTCCAGATACATTCCTGAACTTTGTGATTACATCGTCACTAATTTTTTTTTAACATCAGCATTGACTCTGATACCTCGCTAACAGATCAGACTGCGGCCCAGGACCAAGCAATACTAAGCTATGGAGATTCACTTAAGGCATTATGACCAATGTGGCAGAATCTGACAATTTAGCCCTGTTACTGGTCGATGTTTTGTGAAAGATAAACTTCTCCCTCGTCTTCGCCACACTTTCGTTGCATCTAGATTTATTTGAATCTGCAATTTCCGCTCAACAGATTATATAAACGCAAATAATCCCAGCAAAGGAAACTTTTTAACGTTTTCAGGCGTTGACTAATGCTTGCACTTATAATGTCAGCTACATGATTGTTGAATAATGGGAATGATGATCTTCATAGCGAGTTGCAGCATTGGCAACAATTCATCGTAACGAAGTTATATCTTTGAATGGTAATGAATGGTAATGAATGCTTGCAAACAAGAAAACTTGTTTTGGATAAAGAAAAACGGCATTACTTCAGAATTAATCATCTGTTGGAGGCATACCAAAACCACTATCCAAAGCCACACAATGATTTATCGTTATATGTGTTTTTGCGATATGATGAGCCGACTAAAGGGTATATCATAACATTTGCTACACGGTCCTGAGGCTAAGCCATGTAACGTTACGTATATGTAGGCGGCTAATCGGCGACGCATTATAGTTAATCAGGAGTATTAGCATAATCAACCTGCAAATGTAATCTCAGCAGCTGGGTAGGACGACTGAGCGCACTATGTTTTCGTCATTTGGCTGCAATATGACACAGAGAATTAACAAATATGCACGTAACTGAATCGCCACAGGTGCACAGAAAGCAATTTAGAAACATACTTTTTTACATGAGGGGCTATATATTTAAACAGTTGTTTCCATGGAGATAATGATGTAAATGGCATGGAGGGTATACATAGACTTCAATTGCTTGGTTTTAGTACGGTGGTAGTACAATGGTTGATCACGATGCTAGAGCAGCACCTCACAAGTAATCGTATTTGCATGTGATTAAACCATTGCACATTCAGCGTTCCGACTAATTCGAAAAGAATTGTAAAGGTATCACAGTAAGAATTATTTATCAGTTGAATGCAAAAATTTTTGATGACTCGATTACAGTATGTTACCAAGTGCATGACACGTCTAAACACCAACTCACCGTTGCTGTTTCTTGTTACACTACAAACTGCTCTTTCGGATATTTAAACAATTTGGCGGATCAAACGAGTTGGATATATATTGAATGGGCATCGGGCAGTACATGGTTGTCCATTCTCGTGAAAGGAGGATGAATATACAATTGTTTGCATATTATCATTATCTGATGTGTTCCTTACATTTCCTGAATGGTCAGGTGATAAGCATATTCAGGTGTACAGATACTCTCTGACTATCACCACAAACCAAAGTTACAACGACATAAGTAACAACCGCGGCTCATTTCCAAGTAACACGATATTAAGTTATCCTTGAATTGCACCATCGGTTGCCATTGGCAGAGTATGTTAATCCTTGTTGGACTACTGAATTATCCATACCTGCCATTATCTATGCATACCATTTAGAATAGCAGGCACTATTGCAAAGGAAATATGTGCTAAGGTATATTCTACATGCGAGCAATTACCTTAATTTTAAATTCCTCTATTGCGACTCGACGTTTGTTGGGCGCCCTTTTAACTTGGCTCGCGATTGAGCAGGCTTGCAGATGGCCCATACGCTTTGTTTTTAATTTGATTGAATGATGAGGCGACAATGATGAGTAGAAGTACACCTTATATTCAGCCATATGTTGCCGGCCATATTCATGCTCCATGCACCTCAGCTGCACCTACAAATATTGTTCGTTGTCTACGGTACTTATTTTCCCCATGACGCATTTGACGACCAATGAATCTATCGGTAACGTAATAATCTGATATTTATATATACCGATGTTATGCGAAAAGAGTATAATAATATATATAACCAACTTGATGGGATGAGTAATGTTCTTTGTCATCATAAATGTGCAATGACAAGGCTCATAAAGTGTCTAGCAGACGTCTACGCCTTTTTCATAGTTGGAACAGAATTAATGTCGCCTGCACATCTGTTATATCGTATATTATGTGTAGCAGTCATAATCCTTATAATCGTCGACCCAATTGTGCTGAAATTTGACCCCAGCCTTGGAAATGATTAGATCTGTGATAAAACGTGGGCTTAGCCATTCTTAAAAGCAAACCACATAACAGTTATTATCAACAGAAATATCCAAACCAAAAACTCGACATACGCGCTGTTTCGCTAACAGCGCCTATCAACATTGTTCCCATTTACTCCCTGGTTCAATATACTGGTAACCAGAACGTGCTCGTAGTAATGACTAAATAACAACCGTTGATGAGAGCACTCATTTGAACGGCTACTGTCAAGGACGACATAAAACAGTATCCAAGCATCACCTAATTATAGACTGTGTTGTTTATACTGGGAACAACCGATAGAGCAACGACACAAACGTTGGAAAATATCGACTTTAAAACCCTGATTTACACTATTCTTACTACAAGCATTCTCATGGTATGCGGCTGCGAATACACTAAGCTACAGTCAGGCGATATTCCTTCTATTGGACAAGCAAGGCAATATCAACAATAATAATGTTTCTTACGGAAGACATCAGTTAAAACGGCAAGCCTTATATCAAAATATGTGGTCAGAGTAAAAGTCGCTTATATATTATCCCAGTAGGCCCTAAGGTCGATTGAATCGGCAGTTAATCAACAATTTTGTTACTAATGAAACTCTCATTATATCCTAATCTAGGATAATAAACTGCTCGCAATCCGAATAAACTAGTTTTCAATATTGGTGATCAAACAAAACTGTTAAATATAATTTTGCTCGTTTATTTAGTATTTCAGTTGGATGTGTTTGTTAATTTGTAATGTTATCCCGGTTTTACCTGTTGCTTACCGCGTCCAACAACACCAAATTCATTTCCAATTTGTTTTTATTAGCCAGGAGAAACTCGAAATATATGATATGTCAGTGTCTTGTCCTAGCACGGAATTTTCACAAAATGATAAAAAGCCAAGAAGGCATCTAGTCACGGTGGGTGGGAAGGTCTATAACCCCAACCCTAAGGAACCATAATGGCAAAATCATTAATAACTATTGCTCCAAAGAGAAAAAAATTGGAGGGGTAGAGCAATGTACAAACCATGATCAGCAACGCCTGTCATTGGTAAAACTTCTGGTGAGTTGGTATTGTATCCGATAGTAGCATTCGTCATGAAATGGTAAAAACACCAAGCTGTTTAGCTCGGGTTGAGCATTGCCGAAATTTTTGACGGCAAGAATACCTCGCTAACAGATCAGGTTCACGTCACGACAGTTATTACAAGGTTGGCAGAATATGACAATTCACCCGCTCGTATGTTTTTAAGCCCTGGAACAGATCGATGTTACGTCAAAGATAAACCTCTCCATCGTGTTCATTCAGCTAACCGATCGTTATTTCCGCCAAACAGATTATAATAACGCATATAATTCCAACCAAGGGAGGTTTTTAATATTTGACATATGCATGGACTCATAATTATGATCCCCATAGTGAGTTGCAGCATCAGCAACAATTCATCATAACGGATGCTTGCTTACCCAAAAACTGCAATGATTCTGATTGTATACATGTGTCATGATGATGTTTACTACTAGCAAAGGGCATCTTTATATCCGTTAATGCTTAAAGTAAACTGCAAACAAGAGATTTTTTATAATCAAGAGACAAGATTACGCCTGAAAATAGAATGATGGTCGGAATGAACAAGTCAGCCATGTGGCCGTCTCCACTTAGATATATAATATTAAACTGTGGACTGTTAGAGGTTGCCAACGATGGTGCGTGATATGGATCGTTGTTATCTAGCATACAAATAATTTATCTCAACCTAACCTACGCCCTAAATTACTTTCGAAGATATGATCCATCAGATAGGCTGTATAACGACAACTTCATGCACGATGACAATATGTGTTTAAGAACCGGCAGGGATCAATGATATGGGTGAAATTCATTGCATGCATATAATTCTATCCAGATCGTCGATGCAATTTAACAGTACTTCTTCCCTTAAGCGTCCGAAGCCTGTGCTGTAATTCCTACTTCAACAAAAGGGCCTTCCCAAAAGTCGTGTTGAGAATATTGGACAAATATTCTGCCTACCTCTGTTAATTTCCATTCGCCCCAAACCAATCCCTCATGATTACTGATTTGCGGTCATATATATATATATGCCTCAAATCTGTTGCTAGGCATAGTCACGTGCGTTTAAATGCTTATTATCACTTACGACCAGTTCTTAGTGACCACAACCACAACCGTAGCATTAAGTGTTATAACCATATCATCTCTAAGAAAGTAGACTCAAAAGTATATTTATATTTTACTGGCAAACCAGGTCAGTATTTCAAGCCGCAGAGAAGATCGTGCAAGATTAAACATATCAGCTTGCACACAAAGTCTTGACGTCGTCGTGATTATGTTCTGGCGACAACATGTAATCCAATAAAACCTGTGCCGTGACTTTTTGTATCAATCATAGCAAAATACACATTTACCACTGGTTAATCGTGTTACACTACTCTCAATCCTCCCTGTCGCCATCAATAGGACGAATCAAGCTTTTTTCTATCATAATAAAAATGGTCGGCTATCATTCTAGAGACCTATCCACTACTCAAGGGCATACGCTACATTATATGATGAGATGGTGTAATCTCTATATTGTTATTTGGGGCACGAAGCATTGGATATGTCGCTGCTTCATTTCCGTCCCCTTTGCGATTATTGACAAAGTGGTAATTATGTTAGGAGATTCCATGAGCAAATCGTAGCTCATTCAGAGAATCGCTCATGGTATGTAACGTGAATCATAGCACCAGAAACTGACACTCTGCAACCAGTCATACTGCTAACAATTCATTCGACGGAGAACCCTTCCCTATCACAACCTGCGCCAGCACCAAGTAGCCATACGAAACACATGTGTTACCTGTTGAAATTGACACTTGCTAATAAAAACAATGGCAAACGCAATTTGTTTTACTTGCTATCAGAATTCCTAGCCTGCTTAGCATGATATATGTCCTTAGATGATTAAAAATGACTTTTATTGGAGTCATGTGTCAAACGGTTGCTCTGCATAAGAAAACTGATCCCCACAGTGACCCCGCCTTATTTCCCGTCATTAAAGTACTTCAGCCTTTACCCCGCCGTTATTCTTGCCGTGACTTCAAATTATAGGTGATAATTCAGACAGCCAATCATAAACACACTTTTGAGATACATGTCAGATTTAAGAGTGTATGTTGGGTTGGGGGTAGATTCGGGCACAGAGCGGTAAGGCAGATCCATGCCAATTTACCTAGTGAAGTATAAGCGTCGTTCCCTCTAGCGTCAATTGTAATTGAATGCAGCGACGTTGTAGTCTGACTCTTGCAAGACATAAATCTGATTGCTTTAACAATATGCATTTTTTGCTTTGGTCAGAGTCATTGAGTAATGGCCAGCACGGCCAACAGGTGTGCTTCTCTCTTCACATAATAACCTGGCCTAGTAATTTCACCGGCAGCACTCTGAATCAATATATTTATTTATCTCAAGGATTAGGAATTGCTTGGGGGCGTGAACAAATCGTCAGGAAGCGAAATAGATTATCAGAGATGATTCACAAAGATCACAGCCCAGGTATGACCCCTGCACGGACGTTTCATTGCATAGTCGTATTACCCACAGACTCTCACCAATCGTTGCAAATTCCTCGTGACTGCTAAGCCTAGTGTGCTCAGGATCCTGGTGGCATTTGTTCATGTCAAAACGAATGATTACACCTTGTTCGAGTTATCCTATCACCGTCGAAAGCATATGATTCGGTTCCGATATCGTTATCACCAACTGAGCCGTATTCGATATTTGGGCATCTGAGCATCTCAACAAGACATTATACTTGCTGTACTTGGTAGGAAATAATTTGGTATGATTGTTAAAATGCATCGTTCTGTTTAGCCCCGTTCCTTCGTGACACAAGAATTGTGTTTCGGCTTGCCAGGTAGCTGATGCCGTTTTCATCAAGACCTTACCAGAAAAGACTCGATGCATCAACTCAGACAAATGATGATAGACTGCTCATTGTAAGAGGATGCTAACCCGATATGAGGGATGTAGCATGATATGGAATTCAGTTATCTCGCATACAATTAGGTTTTATAAAGCATCCCAGTCCCAGGGCCACAAGTTAATTTCGAAGATATGTAGCATCCGCAAAGCTGTATAACGACAATTTTACGCACGCAGACAATATGTGCTATGTAACAAGCTTGCATATATGCTTTGAGGCGGAATATATAATGCGCGCACCACTCTAAGCAATATCGTCAATGCAATTTGTGTTGCTGCAACATTACTTTAGCATCATTCAAACGCGTGCGCTGTATACATTGCTTCAGTTAAAGTTCGTTCCCAAAAGTCGCTTTGGAGAGTAAAAATACTGCCTGAGTCCTACTATTTCCCCATGACATCTAAGGCGATGTTATAGCAATCAGCTCAAGCACAGCTCGAAGTCATGGCCGCAGGCGTTATCACCTATATGTTCACATTACATTTGTTTTTAGCAGGGACCATCTTTAACATCACAGTTCGTAATATAACCGTATTCTGTCCGAGCTATGTGACTCCGAGAAACAAATATCTGCACAATTGCTTGGAACGATATCTTACAGACCATCCGATTCAATATTTTGTGCCTACAAATCAGAATAGAAACAGAGATATGCAGGCGTTGTGATGATGTTTCGACTCCAATATTTAACGCAACTTACCTTAAGTTTTTATAAAATCCATCAATGCAAACAAAACACACAATTACCAATTTGTTACGCTACTATTGCTCCCTGTAGCCGTCATCAAGTCGAATAATGTAGTGTAGCGTTACAGCAGTTTTCCTTTCATATTGAGATGATGTTTGCTGGCATGTCAGTAACCTTTTCACAGCCCATTGCCATATAACACATCATATATTGGTAGCACACCTAGGCAATGATGGGATGGTGATTTCGGTATATGACCCGTGATGATACTACTTTTGACCAGTTGCCAAGTAGCGAAGATGCAGCATATGCTATCTAGTTTTCGGCACAGACACATTTGTCTGCCACACCCCCACCCCGCGTACATATACATATATTGATAGCGTCGACTAAAATGCAGTAGCATAAATGCCCCATTTGTATTTGCAAGAAGACTGCCAGACGCTGTCAGGATTCCCTAACCTCAAGATTTGACAATGCGTTCTGCGTCCAAGCCCATGGCTCATTAGCTCATCGTGAACCAAAGCTGTACTTGAGTAGTGTATATGACACGTACTTAATGCCATCATTGCTATATTTAAGGACGTATTAACTACAATATCTGGTAACAAATTATATTACGTCTGCTTTGGAGAGCACTCGACAATCGTCAAAACGTACGACTAATTTGTGTTTATAATTGGGTTGTAACCCTTAACGGCAGGGATTAACTTCGCGTCGTTATTTCCGTAAGTTTATTCATGCTAATATCGTCGCTCTTTTTTAGTTTATCTATAGCGTCTAGAAACGGTCACTCAGCTTTTCGGATTGGCAATCAGAGTGGCTGCTGTGAGCTGAACAATTTTAACGGCATCTAAGGTAAGATCCAGTTATTTTGGCCGTTCTTCCCATGTTGATATTGAAGATTTGCAGTTGCTGATACAATGCAAAATAGTTTAATGCATATATATTGAGATTGAATGCAGTTAACAACATCTATTATTGTGCTCCCTTATATCAAGCAGCTTTTAAAATTAAAAGAATAATACTATCCTGGTTTAATAAACAAAAAATCACAATTTTTTACCGGAAGTTTTTTTCCTCAGCATTACTTCCGCAACGTTTCTCCCTAGAGCTCGAGAAAAAGTCTTCCTGAGTCGTTGTTTATCTAAAATTGCCGATTCAAAATGGATGGGCTCTCGGTTTGAGAAAAAATCATGCCTTTCAGCATTTTGAAATTTTGAGAGAAAATAAATGACACATACTGTATTGTTGGTCTTGTTTCGTATTTTTCTGTCCTAGTTGCATTGTGGGCTGTGTAACTTTTTATCCTTTATCCGACATGTTGCTGCTGTGTTGCTGATGGCATAATCTGACCATTGTTAAACAACGGCCTCACGCAAGAAACAAACTTATGTCCGGTAGATGCCTGCAACAAAAAAATGAGGGGGAGAGTATGGACGAGTATTGGTGTGTTTTGCGCACATGTTGACTGCAGGCCTGAGTACATTGTGGTGCTTCAAATCATAGGAATAACATTTGCTTATGCGCTTTACATCTTAAGTAGGATGAACAAATGAGCAAATGAACATCTGAATGGTCGCTTCCACGACGAACATGATCTACCTTAGCCTAGCATGTACGCAATATGTGACGCTGTATGAAAGAAAAACACAGGTAATGATTCGTATCATTATTAAGGGCCTGTCAGCATTCAGATATATAGATACTTGGGTGAATCATTAAACTCGGTAGCCGTTCATATGACAGTCATATATGGGTATTTGATGACCATAATATATCCAAAAGGTACCACATCTTATCGAACCATCCGTTCTCCACTATACAACATCATCGCCATTATTATAGTCCGATGGTTAAATGATGCAAAATGTGGCATTAATGCTCACATCTCTAGCCGTAGAGATATATGGGTGATGGTAATAACTGCTTTAATCGAGTAATATATATCTATATATATATATATATATATATATATATCCATATCTATATGTATATATATATAAATATATATCCATATATACATATATATTTATATATGAATATATACATATATATATATATATGTATAGAGAGAGATATATATAGATATATAGAGAGATAGATGTATATATAGGGGAGAGACAGAGCATATAATATATAGAGAGAGATATAGATATATAGAGAGAGAGAGATAGAGATATATATATAGAGAGAGATATATATAGATATATATAGATATATAGATATATAGGGAGATATATATATATATTATATCTAATATATATATATACAGATATATAGAGAGAGATAGAGATATAGATATATATATATATATATATATATCTATAGAGATAATATATATATATATAGAGATATATCTGATATAGATATATCCTATCTATATATATAGAGAATATATATAATAGATATTCTCTCCCTCTCTCTCTCTATATCTCTGAATATATCTCTCTCTCTCTATAGAGAAGACTCTATCTCCCTGGGATATAGAGAGAGATATAGATATATCTCTCTCTAGATATTCTCTAGAAGATCTCTCTCTCTCTCTCTCTCTATATCTCTCTCTCTCTATTCTATATCTCTCTCTATAGATATCTCTCTCTATCTCTCTCTCTCTATATCTCTCTCTCTATCTCTCTCTATATATCTATCTATCTCTCTATATCTCTATATATATATATATCTATATATATATATATATCAGTATGTACGTTTGTGCGAACCAGCTATGTTTAGGAGCAAGCACTTGTTTATTGTGTATATACACGTGTCTGATTTATGCTTCTAAGGCGCTTGGTAGATTGTGGTAGGCGAGGATATAGGGTTCTACATCATTCACTTTTGATGGTAGGGTGTCACGACTCTCAACCATCAAGAAGGAATTCCGTTTCTGTTGCACATGCTGAGGCTAAATTAGATATGCTATAGTGCTCCGTTAGTGGAATGAACTATTGCTAATAATAACGAATCGATTGCGCACTAGCCTGCCGTCAATGATAATGATGTCGGGACCAGAATTAGAAACTTCTAACATATTGCACCCCCACGTAAAGTGACTCGTGACCTACCCTGTAGAGGTAATGTTGCGAGAGATCTATGCGGCACTCAATTCAAACACGAACTTCCGCTTGCAGTATCGGTCGTATGGTAAGAGTTAATTTCCATGAGATCATTGTGTACCCCTACCTTAAAGGTTTGATTCACTAGGCAACAAATGACGTCAAATGACAATGGCGAGCAATGCTGTTTGGATTCAGCAATTGTGATCGCTTCAGTACCGACATATTTTATTAGGTAGTACACCATCAAATGCAGTGTTGTTGTCTTCATCCATAAAACATTGCAATATTCACTTGCAGTCACCAGCCTGTTCAAACGCATCATGCGCACCAAAGAGTATATTCGTTTAATTTTTGACGTCTTGCCCTGTCAATGGTTAAAACTGTGGTTGGCCAACCACTCCCAATACAGTATTTACCGTATCAGGCTGTCGTGATACTTAATTCGGATATGCGTCATCAACCTCAGTTGGGATGGCAAAACAACTCCACGAAGCAGCTTGACATTCTGTAGAATTTTTGGTGCTTGTCTTTACGTTTCCTGTCTTAACAGATATGTACACGCACGCTCACAACTCCCCGCGCTCATTCGCTGAAGGATGGGCGGAGTATTGGCGATTTTCGTGATGGTGATGTCATCTCGTGTCTATAAACCCCACGAGTCTATGAATAGGAGGCGAGTGAGTTCTAAGCTGTCTGACTGTTTATCCACCTTTATTCGCAGGCATATATATATTATATGAAATATCAATAGCCCATCCCACACAATTCGAATAGCCTCAACAACTTTAGGTAACAAATACAAAGTGTTGTTTAAAACTCCCAATCGTGCTGAAATTTGACCCCGGCCTTGGAAATGATTAGATCTGCGGAAAAACGTGGGCTTGGCCATTCTTAATAACAAACCACAAGAAAGTTATTATCAACAGAAATATCCAAACCAAAAACTCGACATACATGCTGTTTCGCTAACAGCGCCTGTTAACAGTGTTACCAATTACTCTCTGGTTCAATATCCTGGTAACCAGATCGTGTTCGGAGTAATGACTTAATAACAAGCGCTGATGAGAGCACACATTAGAACGGCTACTGTCACGGACGACATAAAACAGTATCAAAGCATCACCAAATGATAGACTGTGTTGTCTATACTGGAAACAACCGGTAGAGCAACGACACAAACGATGGAAAAATATCCACTTTTTAACCCTGATTTACACTATTCTTACTTCGAGCATTATCATGGTACGCGGTAGCAAATACTCTAAGTTACCGCGAGGCGATATTTCTTCTATTGGACAATCAAGGCAATATCATCAATCATGTTGTTTCTTACGGAAGTCATGAGTTAAAAAGGCAAGCTTTATATCAAAATATGTGGTCAGAGTATACGTCGCTTATATATTATCGGTGTAGGCCCTTAGGTCGATTGAATCGGCAGTTGAGGCCAGGCACTGCACACTGACTAGTGCACACTGCGCGTTGTATGACTCTACAAGGGCTACATAACCAGCAACTGTTTATAAAACATCAACAACGTTCGTTGCTGTAATCGTTAACGTTGCTCCAACAGAGGTCGTGGTTGCTGTCGTGAACTGGGGCAACTTCGGCTTCACTTGCAGACGGTTAGAGTAATAATGCCTCGTGCCGTGCCTCGTTTGAATCACGATTGAAAGCTTTAAACAACAATTTTGTCAACTAGGGCGCATATAGAATCATGGCGGCGGAACGTTATATACAATCAATCACTTTCATGGGCATAAAAATAACTCTCATTATATCCTCATTTCGGATAATAAATTGTTCTTCATTCGAATAAATTAGTATTCAATCTTGGTGATCAAGCAAACTGCAAAATATCTTCACCGCCCTTCATTAAATACCGTTTGGCTCGGTTATTCAGTATTTCACTTTCGACATATTTGTGAATCTTAGAATGTTATCCCGGTTTTACCTGTTGCTTACTGCGTCCAACAACACCGAATGCATTGCCAGTTTATTTGATAAGCCAGATGATCCTTGAAATTGATCATATGTCAGTATCTGGTCCTAGCACTGAATTATCACAAAATGATCAAAAGCCCAGAAGGCATCCAGTCAACGGTGGATGGGAAGGTCAATGACCCTAGTTTGCGTTGATCAACCAAGGATGATCGTTTGTGAAAAAAGGCACAAGCGAGAGGAAACTGTAAATTGAAAGCTGAAGAAGAAGCAAGATAGTTGCTATGTTAATGATAAACAAAATCTATTTCACCAAGCAGGCAGCAATATAGCCCTACTTAATAACTGCTTGATTGCCCGTTTTGCATACCATATAATTACGTATAAGTTACTTATCTCTAGTACCATCATTCTGAGATAGTTTCCTTCTTTCCTGACATTCTTGATCCATCGTCATTAATTGTTCATGCAGGCTTGACTGTGATATATATATTATGCAGTAAGTGCATGTGGGGCACAAAACACAGTGTTGTATGATATAATTCACTCACTGTTCATTTGAAAACAATGTCATATGGCATCACACACATAATATGGAGCTTGGGAATACGTTATTTGTAATAGTAACGTCTTTATGGTTACCAGATATAAGCGATGACACTTACGGCACAGAGGGGGGTGAGCATGATTTTATCTGTATATGGTCGAAATACAGCTCAAGCGAATAGATATTATATATAGCCTTGTGCGATGTACGCAATATGCTCTATTTGTATCATTACAAGAAAGATCGCTTCTGAGTATCTACTGTATGAGAGAGAGGTTGGTTAGTAGCCATGCTCAGATGCATATCTATTCTTCAGAGAATAGAAACATCTAGCCGTTCATAGAAGGAGTCATATAGGGCCCCTCTGATGACAAAAATATTCTCTGCTTTGAGAGGTACTCGACAATTCTCAAAACGTGTCGACTAATTTGCGTTTATCCTGGGTTTAAAACCCATCAAGACGATGATTTAAATCAGCGGTCGTTATCTCCCGCTATGTTTAATGCTAAAGATGATGCATCGTAGCCTTATCATGCGTCTAGGAAATAGGTTCACTCTATCGGAGAGAGATCAGAGTGGCTGCTGTGATCGAACAATTTTTTTTGTGTGTTACCAAACAATTTTGCTCTAAACTCCTTTATGTCACAGATTGCCGTAATTTATCGTCTCCATCATATAGTTTACTTATATATATTATGGATATGATAATATATAGATCATATACCTATATGTTGGATTCAGTCTATCAAATATATAAAGTAGTACATCTCTAATTGATATTAAATAGAGTAGAATATATATGTCTAGTGATATCTATAATATCATTATATATAACGTATTTATAAAGGGGGAGGGAGAAGATAGGAATAGAGGTAGGAGGCACGATATCTAGGGGGGGGAGGGGGGGGTGGGGGGGGGGGGGGGGGGGGCATTAGAAATATTAGAGAAAGAAAATATATATTCTCTATTGGAGATAGAGAGATATAGATGGATAGGAGTAATATTGATATCTATAAAATTGATCATACTCTATCGAAAGTCTATGATATAAAATACGACCTCTCTCTAAAAAGGGAGAGGGGGGGAAGCTCGATCACGGTCTCTGCCTGGAGGAGGGGGAGGGGGCGGGCTAGGGGGGAGAACTCTCTCTTTTCTACCCTCTCCTCCCCTGAATCCTTATGGCATCCTATATGATGGATATCCCTCATAGAGGATCCCACTAGGGATTATGGGGGGGGCACTCAACCTATTCTTTCTCTAGGGTATATATACTAAAATGTATGGAGAATACAAAGACTAATATATGCTGCATATGGCAGGTGAATTTTATGTCTCTGGGGGGGGGGGGGGGGAATTGAGGGGGATAGATCTGCGGGGGGGGTTGGGGGGGGGGGTGGGGCTCGTCTATCTCTAATCCATGCTCTAATATCATCTCTCCAAATCTGTCTGCATGATAACTCATACACGTGTCTGATTTATGCTTCTAAGGCGCTTGGTAGATTGTGGTAGGCGAGGATATAGGGTTCTACATCATTCACTTTTGATGGTAGGGTGTCACGACTCTCAACCATCAAGAAGGAATTCCGTTTCTGTTGCACATGCTGAGGCTAAATTAGATATGCTATAGTGCTCCGTTAGTGGAATGAACTATTGCTAATAATAACGAATCGATTGCGCACTAGCCTGCCGTCAATGATAATGATGTCGGGACCAGAATTAGAAACTTCTAACATATTGCACCCCCACGTAAAGTGACTCGTGACCTACCCTGTAGAGGTAATGTTGCGAGAGATCTATGCGGCACTCAATTCAAACACGAACTTCCGCTTGCAGTATCGGTCGTATGGTAAGAGTTAATTTCCATGAGATCATTGTGTACCCCTACCTTAAAGGTTTGATTCACTAGGCAACAAATGACGTCAAATGACAATGGCGAGCAATGCTGTTTGGATTCAGCAATTGTGGCTCGCTTCAGTACCGACATATTTTATTAGGTAGTACACCATCAAATGCAGTGTTGTTGTCTTCATCCATAAAACATTGCAATATTCACTTGCAGTCACCAGCCTGTTCAAACGCATCATGCGCACCAAAGAGTATATTCGTTTAATTTTTGACGTCTTGCCCTGTCAATGGTTAAAACTGTGGTTGGCCAACCACTCCCAATACAGTATTTACCGTATCAGGCTGTCGTGATACTTAATTCGGATATGCGTCATCAACCTCAGTTGGGATGGCAAAACAACTCCACGAAGCAGCTTGACATTCTGTAGAATTTTTGGTGCTTGTCTTTACGTTTCCTGTCTTAACAGATATGTACACGCACGCTCACAACTCCCCGCGCTCATTCGCTGAAGGATGGGCGGAGTATTGGCGATTTTCGTGATGGTGATGTCATCTCGCGTCTATAAACCCCACGAGTCTATGAATAGGAGGCGAGTGAGTTCTAAGCTGTCTGACTGTTTATCCACCTTTATTCGCAGGCATATATATATTATATGAAATATCAATAGCCCATCCCACACAATTCGAATAGCCTCAACAACGTTAGGTAACAAATACAAAGTGTTGTTTAAAACTCCCAATCGTGCTGAAATTTGACCCCTGCCTTGGAAATGATTAGATCTGCGGAAAAACGTGGGCTTGGCCATTCTTAATAACAAACCACAAGAAAGTTATTATCAACAGAAATATCCAAACCAAAAACTCGACATTCGTGCTGTTTCGCTAACAGCGCCTGTTAACAGTGTTACCAATTACTCTCTGGTTCAATATCCTGGTATCCAGATCGTGTTCGGAGTAATGACTTAATAACAAGCGCTGATGAGAGCACACATTAGAACGGCTACTGTCACGGACGACATAAAACAGTATCCAAGCATCACCAAATGATAGACTGTGTTGTCTATACTGGAAACAACCGGTAGAGCAACGACACAAACGATGGAAAATATCCACTTTTTAACCCTGATTTACACTATTCTTACTTCGAGCATTATCATGGTACGCGGTAGCAAATACTCTAAGTTACCGCGAGGCGATATTTCTTCTATTGGACAATCAAGGCAATATCATCAATCATGTTGTTTCTTACGGAAGTCATGAGTTAAAAAGGCAAGCTTTATATCAAAATATGTGGTCAGAGTATACGTCGCTTATATATTATCGGTGTAGGCCCTTAGGTCGATTGAATCGGCAGTTGAGGCCAGGCACTGCACACTGACTAGTGCACACTGCGCGTTGTATGACTCTACAAGGGCTACATAACCAGCAACTGTTTATAAAACATCAACAACGTTCGTTGCTGTAATCGTTAACGTTGCTCCAACAGAGGTCGTGGTTGCTGTCGTGAACTGGGGCAACTTCGGCTTCACTTGCAGACGGTTAGAGTAATAATGCCTCGTGCCGTGCCTCGTTTGAATCACGATTGAAAGCTTTAAACAACAATTTTGTCAACTAGGGCGCATATAGAATCATGGCGGCGGAACGTTATATACAATCAATCACTTTCATGGGCATAAAAATAACTCTCATTATATCCTCATTTCGGATAATAAATTGTTCTTCATTCGAATAAATTAGTATTCAATCTTGGTGATCAAGCAAACTGCAAAATATCTTCACCGCCCTTCATTAAATACCGTTTGGCTCGGTTATTCAGTATTTCACTTTCGACATATTTGTGAATCTTAGAATGTTATCCCGGTTTTACCTGTTGCTTACTGCGTCCAACAACACCGAATGCATTGCCAGTTTATTTGATAAGCCAGATGATCCTTGAAATTGATCATATGTCAGTATCTGGTCCTAGCACTGAATTATCACAAAATGATCAAAAGCCCAGAAGGCATCCAGTCAACGGTGGATGGGAAGGTCAATGACCCTAGTTTGCGTTGATCAACCAAGGATGATCGTTTGTGAAAAAAGGCACAAAGCGAGAGGAAACTGTAAATTGAAAGCTGAAGAAGAAGCAAGATAGTTGCTATGTTAATGATAAACAAAATCTATTTCACCAAGCAGGCAGCAATATAGCCCTACTTAATAACTGCTTGATTGCCCGTTTTGCATACCATATAATTACGTATAAGTTACTTATCTCTAGTACCATCATTCTGAGATAGTTTCCTTCTTTCCTGACATTCTTGATCCATCGTCATTAATTGTTCATGCAGGCTTGACTGTGATATATATATTATGCAGTAAGTGCATGTGGGGCACAAAACACAGTGTTGTATGATATAATTCACTCACTGTTCATTTGAAAACAATGTCATATGGCATCACACACATAATATGGAGCTTGGGAATACGTTATTTGTAATAGTAACGTCTTTATGGTTACCAGATATAAGCGATGACACTTACGGCACAACTATTCACATAATCACGCGCCTGAAGCTAACGCACCTGCGAGGAGGGACATTATGGTCTCCCTAAGGAACCATAATGGCAAAACCATAAATAACTATTGCACAAACGAGAATAACATTGAAGGGGCTAAGCAGGGTACACACCATGATCAGCAACGCCTGTCATTGGTAAATCTTCTGGAGAGACGGTACTGTATCCGATGGTAGCATCCGTCATGAAATGGTAAAAACACCAAGCTGTTTAGCTCGGGTTGAACGTTGCCGAAATTTTCGGAGGCAAGAATACCTCGCTAACATATCAGATTCACGGCAGTTAATACTAGGTTGGCAAAATCTGACAATTCAGCAGCTTTTATGTTTTTTAGCCCTGTGACAGATCGATGTTACGTCAGATATAAACCTCTCCCTCGTGTTTGTTTAAGCAAACCGATTGTAATTTCCGCCAAACAGATTATATCAACGCAAATAATTCCAACCATGGGAGGTTTTTAACATTTGACCTATGCATGCACGCATAATTATGATCTCCATGGTGAGTTGCAGCATCAGCAATGCAGTAAACGCTTGCTTGCTAACCAAAAAACCGCAATACTGATTTAATACATATGTCATGATGATGTTTACTGCTAGCAAAGGGCGTCTTTATATTCGTTTGTGCTGATAGCAAACACGAGATTTTCGATGTTCAGGAGACAAGATTACGCCTAAAAATAGAATGATAGTCGGAATGAACAAGACAGATATGGGGCCGTCTCCACTTAGATATATAATATGAAACTGCATTGTTACAGGATGCAAAGGATGATGCGTGATATGGATCGTTGTTATCTTGCATGCAAATTATTTATCGCAACCTCACCTAAGCCCCAAATTACCTTCGAAGATATAAACCATAAGATTTGCTGTATAACGAAAAAATCATGCACGATGGCAATATGTGTTTTAGAACTGGCAGGGATCAATGATATGGGTGAAATTCATTGCATGCATAGAATTCTATCCAGATTGTCGAAGCAATTTGTAACAGTACTTCTTCCCCGGAGCGTCTGAAGCCTGTGCTGTATTTTCTGCTTCAACAAGAGGGCCTTCCCAAAAGTCGTATTGGACGCGAGTACATTGGACAAATATTCTGCCTAACTCTGTACATTCCCATTCGCCCCAACCCCCCTCCCACATGTTTACTGATTCGCGGTCATATATATCTGCCTTAAATATTCGGCTAGGCATAGTAACGTGCGTTTATATCCTTATTATCACTTACGACCAGTTCTTAGTGACCACAACCGCAACCGTAGCATTTCGTGCTATAACCACATCATCTCTAAGATAACAGACTCCAAAGTCTTTTTATATTTTACTGGCAAACCAGGTCAGTATTTCAAGCCGCAGAGGAGATCGTGCAAGATTAAACATATCAGCTTGCACACAAAGACTTGCCGTCGTCATGATTATTTTCTCGCGTCGACATGTAATCCAATAAAACCAGAGTCGTGACTTGTTGTATCGATCAAAGCAAAATACACAATAACCACTGGTTAATAGTGTGATACTACTCTTAAACCTTCCTGTCGCCGTCAATAGGACTAATCCAGCTTTGTGACACAACTGTTTTTTTCTATCATAATAAGAATAGTCGGCTATCATTTTAGTGACCTATCCACTACCCAAGGGCATATGGTACATCATAAGATGAGATGGTGTAATCTCTATATTGTGATTTGGAGCACGAAGCAGCGTGATATGTTGCTGCTTCATTTCCGTCCCCTTTGCCATTATTGACAAAGTGGTGATTATGTTAGGAGATTCCATGAGTAAGAAGATCGACATGCGGTTTGGGTAGCTTATTCAGAGAATCGCTCGTGGTACGTTACGTGAATCATAGCACCAGAAACTGACACTCTTCAGCCCGTCATACGGCTAACAATTCATTTGACGGAGAACCATTCCCTATCACAACCTGCGCCAGCACCAGGTAACCATACGAAACACGTGTGTTACCTGTTGAAATTTACACTTGCTAATAAAAACAATGGCAAAAAAACACAATTTTATTACTTGCTAGCAGAACTCTCAGCCTGCTCTTAGCATGATAAATGTCCTTAGATGATTAAGGATGATTGTTAAATGATGTAAAATATTATATAAATGCTCACATCCTTAGCCGTACAGATCTATAGATGATGGTTATAACCGCTGAAATCAAGTAACATAAACAATTCTTTTAGCGCAGCTCGTGATAATAATGTTATTGATAGCAACGACAAGGGTATTATGGGGTTGAATTGCGCAACTCAATTTGTCTGGTGTGAAGCTTTCACTTGCAATAAATTTTCTGATATCACAGCCAACGGTGTTAAATGCTAAATAGAGGCTGATATTGATGTGAACAGCATGCCATTGACCAGCTCCTCAGCATTTAATCATGCGCTGTAAATCCATCGACACAAGAGTCCGTAGCCATACTGCCTATCGTCTAATTCCTTTTATGCACACCCTGATTATGGTTAATTAATTAATTTTTAAAGCTATCAGGTTCGCACTGAGTCACACACGAAAGCGGGAACTAGCAATCAAGATAAGTTGTATGTTATCTGGCGAGGGTAGCCGTACGTCGGGTGTATAATAAATGTGAAGTCAGATGCTGTTGTTGTGGGTCGCAAATAAGCAGAGAGTCACTAAGTTCAAATATGAGGATCTATGGGACACATGAATACACACGCAAGTTAACACAATTCCCGTGCTGTCGGTGCCTGCATGATGCAACAATAATGTCCTTTTTGTGCTGAACAATTATGTGGTTGAGTTCTAACGGCGCGATGAGCTGTCTAAGATATGCTTATGTGTGTCCCCGTGATCCCACCTTGATCCTCCCCATGACCACGCCTCGTTTCCGGCCAATAACATACTCTAATCCCCGCCGTGACCCCGCCAAAGTTCTTGCCGTGACTGCAACTTATAATAAACGCTTTAAAAAAATATATATTAGATTTTAGAGCGTATGTTAGGTTGGGGTGGATTCGAGCACGGGGCTGTAAGGTAAATCCCAAGCCAACTTACCGTTACGTATATTTATAAACATATATATACATATATGTATATATATATATATATATATATATATATATATAGATATATATATATATATATATATATATATATATATATATATATATATATATATATATATATGTATATATATATATATATATATATATATATATATATATATATATATATCTATATCTATATATATATATCTATATATATATATATCTATATATATATATATATATATGTATATGTATGTAATTAAGTTCATCATTATGTACGTTTGAGCGAACCAGCTATGTCCAGGAGCAAACATTTGTTTACGAGGTTATTGTGTATATTCACGTGTCTATTCTGTGCGCTAATGAATGCACAATGACCACTTGGTAAAAGAATGGTTTGAAATACAGATACGTACGATGCGTATATTCCATTGACTAATACAGATCAAGTATTATATGAAATTATAGTCAGATGGCGACCAAAGTGCTGACTACTTGTCCATTCCACTGCCGGTGTTGTTTGACTTGATCTGCATCGAATATGCTTATCCGTTTATTATTGACGCTCAATCGCTTGCGGTCAAGATACCATAAGAGCGTGGATTAAATATCTAAATATTAACCGAACAAACCTGTTTATTGAAAGCAAGAAGCCATACGACAAATTAGTCTTAGAATGTTACAAATAGTACTTCCCAGTGCCATCATAAATACTCCCTTATTCGTCAAGGGTAAGCCTGATTAACGCAGTAATGCATTCGTGTCTAGCCTTTCATCATCTCTAACAGATGGAAAAAGCTGCTGGTGGTGATTGATCAAGGAATCGATGAGATAATTGTACAAGTCGTGTTAGGATAATGTATAAGAAAATGGATAATAAATAGCACATGTTATCATAATGTCGAACGCGAATGCAAATGATCAATATGGGAGGACAAAAAATAGAGCCGGCCACTGCCAGTTAAGTGGTCGGCTAAGGCAGCACGAAAGTGCACTCTTGTCAACGTAAGCGCTTGGCGTGCGTAGCTGTCATAGTGTGGGTTTATGCTCATTTGTTTTATTCTATAGTAAACTCATGGATACTAGAATAGGTAGCACAATAGGATTGACCTCTGGGCTGGGTATAATTAAGGGGGAACGGCAGCGCATGCATGATACTATGCAGTCAGGGATGTCAACTTAGTCATGCAGCAAGCAGATTGATTTTGGCCAATATGGCTTGATATCCTTCTAGGAGACCATCTGCAATATTGCTAGTAATCGTGCAATACCTGCTGCATATGCAAATGTATATAGCCATATTATAATTGTTGCTCGATCCGCAAGTTGATTACCCGTAGGCCATGCACCTATGGAAATTTGATGAACATTGTAATAGGTACAGACCAGTAATCAGATCTTCAAGGTTGAGTAGAAAATTTTGAAGTCGCTGGATATTATTATTTCACTGAAGATTTAATGTTAAGTGCATAGTATGGAGCAGTTATCCCACGCATAACGCGTAACACGTCAATAACATGCGATAACTTCAACCAAGCAATACATTTCCAGCCAGTGTACATCGTGTTAATTGTGGCTAGTCTTATCTCGCTCTGTGTCCTCAGTAGGCGAACCTGCGTGTGCAGACAAGTATATCGTAAATAACGTGAAGATGACGGATGACCTATCTTCTAGACAGTCAAGCATAGGAATATCCGCATCCCATATTATATAACGTAATATTAACTCAGTTCTTAGCTGATTCAGGAATGTATGCTGCAATGAATTACCAGTATGTGCGATAGGCTAACGGTAGAAAGTTAAAAGAGACACAATGTGCGCTGAATTCGACGGTGTAAAATCGAGCTGTTAAATTCACATGAAGCAATTATTTACCAGAAGTATACGTCGAGTAATTGTTATCATCCGATCATAATGACACAGCTACCTATCTCTGCTCAAGACGCTGCCACTGTGAGCTGTAATAGTTGCTTAAGATGCACTTCCTATGAAATATGTTATTGGCGTTTGCTCAGGAAACCGTGATGGCCGCCTGTCAATAAGAGCAATGGATAACGGATACCGCCTGCAATATAATGGGACAAGGGACGCGTTGATCGCTTGACAGAGTGTGGTAGACGAGGATATTGGTTTCTACATCATTCACTGTAGATTGTAGGGTGTCACGACTCTCAGCTATCATGCAAGAATTCCGTTTCTTTTGCACATGCTGACGTTAGATTAGATGTGATATAGTGCGCCGTTAGTGGAAAGAACTATTGTTGGGAATAACAATACGATTACGCACAAGCCTGCCGTCAATGATAATGATGTCGGGACCAGATTTACAAAATTCTAACATATTGCACCACTACGTAAAATGACTCGTGACCTACCCTGTAGAGGTAATGTTGCGAGTGATGTATGCGGCACTCAATTCAAACACGAACTACCGCTTGTAGTGTCGGTCGTATGATAAGGGTTGCTTTCCATGAGGTCATTGTGTAGCCGTACAGTAAAGATTTGATTTACTAGGCAACCAATGACGTCAAATGACAATGGCGGGCAATGCTGTTTGGATTTAGCAATTGTCGCTCGCTTCAGTACCGACATATTTTATCAGGTTGTACATTATCAAAAGCAGTCTTGTTGTCTTCATCCAGATAACATTGCTATGTTTACTGGCAATCACAATCCTGTTCAAACGCGCCATGCGCACCGAAGAGTATATTTGTTTAATTATTGACGTCTTGCCCTGTCAATGCTTGAAACTGCGGTTGGGCAACTACTCCCAATACAGTATTTACAGTATCAGGCTGTCGTGATTTTTAATTCAGATATTCGTCATCAACCTCAGTTGGGATGCCAAAGCAACTCTACGATGCAGCTTGACATTCTGTAGAATTTTCGGTGCTTATCTTTACGTTTCCTGTGTTTAACAGATATGACCAGGCATGCTCACGACTCTCCTGCGCTAATTCGCTGAAGGAGGGGTGGAGTATTGGAGATTTTCGTGATAGTGATGTCATCTCGCGTCTGTAAACCCCACGAGTCTATGAATAGGAGGCGAGTGAGTTCTAAGCTGTCGGTCTGCTCAGTCTCTTAGATTAGCTTATCCACCTTTATTCGCAGGCATATTTATATTATATGAAATATCCATTGCCCATCCCACACAAGTCGAATAGCCTCTTCAGCTATAAGCATCATTTTGAATCATTCCAGATACTTTTCTGACCTTCGTGATTACATCGTCACCAATTTTTACTTCAGCATTGACTCTGATATGCAAATCGCAGTGCCGCATAATGTTATTCACCCAGCGTTCGTTCGTAACCTTGCCAAAATATCCGGCGTCAAGAGTACCTCACTAACAGATCAGATCACGGCCCAGGACCAAGCCACACAAAACTATGGAGATTTACGTTAGGCATTATGACCAATTTGGCAGAATCTGACAATTCACTTGCTTTTTAGCCCTGTAACAGGTCGATGTTATGTCAAAGATAAACTGATCCCTCGTGTTCGCCACACTTCCGCTGCATCTAAATTTATTTGAATCTCGAATGCAGGAGAACTTCAGCTAACTGATTGCAATTTCCGCCCAATAGATTATATAAACGCAAATATTTCCAACTAAGGACACTTTTTCAGGCGTTGACCTATGCTTGCACGCATTATGCCAGCTACTTGATTGAAAAACGGTAATGATGATGTACATAGCAAGTTGCAGCATTGTCAACTTTCACCTCTGTTCCCTTAGATGTTTTTGATCAAAACGTCTTTAGGCACATCATTTTCTTAGAAACGAGGAAACAGGTTTTATCGCTACGGATGTTGATGTTCACAGCAGCATATTTATCAATATCATGCATAAAAATATTTCATTCGATATTCGGACGAGAATGACTTTCACTTAGATCACGAAGGGCACACACACCAATCTGGGCCTATACATCCCAATCAGCATAGTCTGAATTCGAAACCGTTGGATATGACGCAAAAAGCTGTCTTGTTCCTGCATCTGGATTGTGATATGGCGGAAGTCATACATGACGCTATTGAGGAAAAGAAAGATGTAGGCTTTTCGGGACCCTGTCTTACTTTTTTAGTACAGCTTATCCATCTTTTGTTCTCCCTTCAATAGCAGACTTACCATTGTTCGGCACTCATTCACTTTCGTTATCAAACAAGTAAGAATTTTGTTGATACAATGAACCGACATATAAACTACAACCTGACACTTAATGCACCAACATTCACAAATCATGGGATAATTGTTAACGTGCCACCTTCCGCGGATCCATTCACCTTGTTAAAGCACAAATGTATATGGACGTGTCCACTTACTCTTATTATATGAAGTTGAGCATTGTGAGAGTGTACCAGGCTCGACATGGATAGTAGTTATGTAGCAGAACAAATACGCTTTCACAGCCACACCTACGCACCAAATTACTTTCGAAAATATGAACAATAAGGTTTGCTTAATATCGACAAATACATGCACGATGGCAATGTGTGTTTTGGAACCGGCAGGGACCAACGATATGGGTTGAAAACATTGTATGCTTAGAATTCGATCAAGATCTTCCATGGAATACGTAACAGTACTTCTTCCCTGAGGCATCAAAAGCGTGTGCTGTATATATTGCTTCAGAAGGCCGTCCCAAAAACTCGGGAAGATATACTTCCTAACTCCATTCATTTCAATTCGCCCACACCCCTATCCCGGCATGATTACTGATTAGCGGTCATAAATATCTGCCTAAAATCAGTGGCTAGGCATAGTCACGTGCGTTTCTATGCTTATCATCACAATCGATTAGTTCTTCGTGGCCACCAGCAAGACGGTAGCGTCTCATATCATAACCACATCATCTTCATGCTATCAGACTCTAGGTAGATATCAGTTGTCAGCGTAGCTCTCAGTGTGGATGTTTTACTGGCAATCCAGCTCATTGTCTCAAGGCGTAGAGGAGATCGTGTACGGTTAACTATATCATCTTCCACTTAAAGACTTGCCGTCGTCGTCGTGATTATTTTCAAGCGTCAACATGTGATCCAATTAAACCTGTGTCGTGACCTGCTTCATCAATCGAACCACAATATGCATTACCACTGGCACTTATGTCAGTAGATACCCTGAGCAAAAAAATCTTTATTGGGTTTGGGTAGCTGATTCCGGGAATCGCTCGTGGTATGTTACGTGAATCATGGTCCCAGAAATACTGATAACCACAGTTACTCATTTCATTCGACGGATTACAAATCCCTGATGCAAATCCCGAGGCAACTCACCGTGTAGTATTCCACATTCATATTGATGCTTGTCTAACCTCCCAAATATGAAATACATTTTGCGTCCATGCCCAGCGCTAAGTGATTAATCATGACCTGTATCTGTATTCAAGGAACGGCATATTAAGAATACTATTCAATGGTATAAGTTGAACGTTTGATAGATTCCTTGATGATGTAATGGGCATAACCAATCACAAACAATTCATTTTACGAATCACGGATGCCGCAGATTATCCAAAAACACATGGAATGAATTGCAATGTTATGGACCTGGAAACGAACGCCAAGGTCCCTTATTGTATAATGATTTTTTTCAGATAGTAGAGTGATATCTAGCTAAGGCGACTCTCCGAAATTGGCGGATCGCATTCAAACGGACACTTTAATTGAGGCGCGAGTCTATTTTTGTTTTTGGAATTTTGACAAGCTGAATGTTATGTTATTTTAGGACATCTACTCTTTGCACGCCGACACTCAAGTCCGATATGCTCAATCGCACAAAGTTACATTTGTTATTGCCGTACATGTAAATGAACGAACAGTGGTTTACGTCAAAATTTTATCAACTCGTCGGATAATGTTCACCCAACTAATCTCGTACATCACACAGGGTAAAAAAAAACATTGCATCGCCCAAACACCATTCTAATACTGATACAACAATTTATCCATGCTAATATCTTATCACAGATGCCTGGGGCCATAGGCTTGCAAGGACACCGTTTATGAGTAACTCTTTTTAAACGCTTGTTAAAACTCTAAATAGGTAACATACACAGGTTCCTTAGGATCTACCATTTAAGGAACGCCCTCCATCAATTCTTAGAGGCTGTAGAGGCAAAATCGCGTTTATTCAATGAGATATGTTTAAGTAAGTATTCTTTGCGCTGCCTCTAATTTACTAGCTGCTGACGATCGCCTGCTTGAATATTGGTGTAATATTCTACCTAGCGTATTAACGTAGCCAATCTCTAATTGGATGCAGCGACGATATAGTCTGACGCTTGCAAGACGTATGTCGTAGATATAACCTGATCACTATGATGTAGTAAGAGCTGCATGCCTGAAACAGATTCCAGTGCTTATCCCTTCGTTGACGACTTTGCGACTATAATCAATCGAAGCGCATTCTCTGTAAGGGAAATAATGCTCTTTTGAAACTTATCAAGTGGTGGCTTATTATCTGCGACTACAATATTTGTTTGATGCGGACAGGGTCGCAATTATGTCACTTCCTAATCGGTGTTTTAGTTGATCCACGTATTAAGCTTTGGTCAGAGTTATTGAGTGATGGCCAGCGCTGCAAATAGATGTGCTTCCCTCTTCACATAATAACCTGACCTAATACTTTTACCGTTGGAAGCCTAAGGTTCGTTTCCGAGATAGACATCCTAGCAAACTAGTATGACATATGGTAACATTCTTATCAGCAAATGAGCCGTATTCGAAGTTAAGGTATCTGAGCATCTCACAAAGGCATGTTACTTGGTGTAATTAAAAAATTTGTATGCTTGTTAAAATCCCTCTTTCTGTTGAATCGCGTTTGTGCTGCAAGGGGGCTGACGCCGTTTTCATCCAACCCTAGCCAGAAAAGGCTCGATGTAATAACACAAATAAATGATGTTAGAATGCTCATTGTAAGAAGATGCTATCCTGACATGAATGATGTAGCACGATATACATTTCAGTTATCACGCATACAGCTAGGTGGGATAAAAATTCCCAGCACCTGCGCTACAAATTAATTTCGTAGATATTTATCATTCGTATGGCTGCAAAGGACAATTGTATGCACGCTGACAATACTCGCTATGTAACAGGCTTTCAGATATGCTTTGAGGCGGAACTTATAAGGCGCGCGCCGCTCTAAGCCAGATCGTCTATACGATTAGTATTGCTGCTAAATCACTTTAGCATTACGCATATGCGTGCGCTGCATCGATTGCTTAAGTAAAGGGCGTTCCCAAAATTCGTATTGAATAGTGGCTCGGGCTTAACAACTGTCTTACTCCATTCATTTCAATTTCCCTAGGATATCAATTGGCTCAAACATAGTTTGTAGTCAAGGCCGCGGGCATAATCACACGTATTTTCTGGCTCCGTTCGTGCTATGTGACTCCTAGACACAAATTATTAGCACAATTGCTTGGAACGATATCTTAGAGACAATCCGCCTCAATATTTTATGCTTTCGAGGTTAAGCACATCAGTTTAGAAACAAAGATATGCAACCATTTTTCAAGCTCAAACATTTAATGCAACATACCGTTACCGCTGTTTACTTTGTCATATTAAGGTGAGTTTGCTGTGATATTAGTAACCTTTTCACAACCCTTGGGCCGATAGAACATCCTATACATGTAGCACACCTAGGCGATGATGGGACGGTGTATTCTGTATCTGACCCGTTATGATACTACTTTTGACAAGGTTAAATATCTCCAGGTAGCGAAGATGTAGGAAACGCAATTTAGTTTTCGGCACAGACAAATTAGGCAAACCCAAACCGCATATGTGCTTAAATTGACAGTCGCGACCTAAATGCAGTAGCATAAATGACCCATTTGTATTAGCTATAGAAGACTGCCCGTCGTTATCAAGCCTGCTGATACTTCCCTAACCTCACAAATTGACCATGCCTTCTGCGTCCATGCCCTGGGCTCGTTAGCTCATCGTGAACGGAAGCTGTGCTCAAGGAATGTGCACGACAAGTACGTTATGCCATCATTGCTAAATTTTAAATATCTGATAACCAGTTCTATCTCGTCTGCTTTACAAGTTACCGAATATCGACGCATAGCCACGCCACTGGGGCGCACTCGGAAATCCTCGCAACGTAGGATTAATGTATGTTTATAATTGGGCTGTCCACCTAAATGGCAACGATTAATTTCGCGTCGTTATTTCCTTAAGTTCATTTGCAAATGCTAATATCGTCGCTCTATTTCCTTCCTATCAAAAACCTGCCCCTCAGCCTTACTTACTGGCAATCAGAATGGCTTCAGTGGGTAGAACAATTTCAACGGCAACTTGGTTGAGATCCGGTACTTTGCGTCGTTCTTCCCATAATGATATTGAAGATTTGCATTTGCTAAGACATGGACTTAATTTGACAAAAGTGCTCCCTACAATCAAATAAAAAGAATAACACTTGGTTTTAAACAAGTTTGTTCACAATCTGTAACACTTGAGGTTTAGGAAGTGTTTTCTTCAGCATTACTTCTGCTACTTTTCTCCCAACTGCTCATAAAAATGTCACTCGGACTGGTTTATCTGAAATTGGCGAATCAAAATATGTCAGCTGTCGATTCGAGAAAATTTAACTATGTCTTTCAGCTTTTTGCGATTTTGAGGGAAAATAAAAGACATCTACCGTAATGTTTGACTTTTTCCCTAGTTGTCGGTCCTAGTTGCATTGTGGGCTGTGAAGCATAAGCTTATTATCCTTTATCCGACTTGTTTCTACTATGTGGCTTATGGTCTAATATGATCATTGATTTACGACGTCCCCAAGCAAGCGAAGTACCTATGTCCGGGAGGGCGATGTGTACAACGAATACAAGAGGGTGACGAGTATAGGAGTGCTGTGCGCTCACGGTGACTGCAGGACTGAGAACATTGTGGTGCTTAAAACCGAAGAAAAACATGGTTCATGCGCTTTAAATTTAATGTAAAGTGAACGAAAGAACAAAGAGAAGCAACTGATAGGTCACTTCAACGTTCAAATTATTTAGCTTAGCCTAGCATATACGCATCCTGTGACGCTGTATGAGAGAAAAGCAAACGAAATGATTCGTATTGTGAAAAAGGGCCTGTCAGCTTTCTGATATACCGATATATATCTGTGATTCATTGAACTCAATAGTCCCCTATTAAATTATCAACTATTGATGTATGAGAGTCATATATGGGTATTTGACGACCATAACATATACGAAAGCTACCGAATCTCATTGACCATGCTGTTCTTCACTAGACAACATTAAATCCCGATGGTTAAATGATGTAAATGTTGCACAAATGCTCATATCGCCTACTGTAGAAATCTATGGA
>CM067354.1:17651781-17841781 GCA_034190875.2 Urechis unicinctus
CCATGCCCTGGGCTCGTTAGCTTATCGTGAACTAAAGCTGTACTTAGCGAATGTATAAGACAAGTGCGTAATGTTATATTTAAAAAAATTTATTTACTAAGATATCTGATAACGAGTTTAGTCTGCCGTGCATATTACCGAATATCGACGCATAGCCACTGGGGCGCTTGTAATCCTCAAAACGTAGGATTAAATTGTCTTTATAATTGGGTTGATCCCTAAACGGCAAGGTTTAACTTCGCCTCGTTATTTCTGTGAGTTTATTTGTTCATTCTAATACCGTCGCTCTGTTGACCTATTGCGTACCATCTCGAAACGGTCACTTAGCTTTTCTTATTGGCATTTAAATTGGCTTTTGTTGCCTGAGCAATTGCAATGGCAACTCGTGTAAGATCCAGTACTTTGGGTCGTTCTTCTCATGTTGATATTGACCATTTGCAGCTACAAAAACCAGATAAAATAGTTTAGTAAATAATAGTTTGAATTCGGTAGCCACATCTATTGTTCGGCTCCTTTTAACCAATCTGCTTTTCAAATCAAAGGAACCAGCGTTATTATGGGGTGTTGTAGTGCATTTCAATATGCCTGTTGTGTAGGCTCTACGTTCTGATAGCACAAATAACCAAAGGTAAATGCTAATAATTCTGATAATTGAAATAAAGCAATTGCCAGTAACCAGCCCATCAGCATGTGATCATGCGCCGTACATATACTGAAAGCTTTCAGTGTCTCACTGTTACCAGAAAATGTTGTTGTGAAGCGCTATTTCGCGGCTAGTCACAGAAGCTCGAGTATCAGGATCGATGGGATACATGTATATCACATGCTCTTCCCACGCAATTAAATACTACTCACATTTCATGATACAGAAATAATGAACATCTAAGGATATTACTATTTCACCGAAGCCTTAATGTCAAGAATATCGTAGGGAACACCTATCTCACACATAACACGTAACACGCCAATAACAAGCAACAAATACAACCGAGCAATAAATTACCATGCCGATATTCATCGGTAAAGATTGTACCACAAGCAAAGGAAAGAATATAAACTCAAGAGACAACGCTGAGAAATGAATGTGACATTAGTTGATTGGGAAGGATTGATCTATTTATCATAGACATTGTGTTTGTTTGAGCCGCAATGTTCCTCGGATGTGACAAAGAGTACAATCGACACCCGTAAGATTTTGTGGTAACTGTGGCGAGTCTTCTCTTGCTCTGTGTCATCAGTTTTGGAACCTGTGTGTGCGGACAAGTATATCCATAATAACGTGAATATGATGGATGGCCTTTCTTCTAGACAATCAAGCATAGAAATATCAATATACCATGTTTTATGAACGTAATATTAACTCAGTACTTAGTTAACCCAGGAATGTATGTTCCAATGAATGACTAACAGGTGTGATAGGCTAACATGGAAACGTTAACAGAGTAATAATGTGCGTGGAATTTAACAGTGAAAAATCGAGTTGCTAACTAAAGATGAAACAATAATTGTTGATAGATATTCAAATAACATGTAAACACATATCAAGTCTTAAATTAAACAATCAAAACTTACCTGCCAAATCTGGCACATTTTAAACAAATTATCATCCGATCTTTATGATACAAATACCTATCACTGCACACTAACAAATGCACGCTAGGCTTGGTATGCCTCTACATCGGTTGCATAACAAACTAGTGTAATTAAGGTCGAATTGTGTGGGGCTTGCCCTTTTGTTATGTGACTTCCAATAATAGTCGCCCAATTGCCCACAAATACGTGTCATATGTCGTCACATTCACAGCTGTTTGTACCCATCGATAGCACCAGCATGGCATCCTATCGTGTCCGAAGAACACAATGAGCTGAGAACAATTTATTAAAGACTGCGATTCCATTTTGGTTTATTAGCCAGGAGAAATATATCACATGTGAATATCTGGTCCCGGTACTGAATTGTTACAAAATACTATGAAGCCTATGAACGGTGTATTGTCAACGGTGGGTAGAAAAGTTAATGACCCTTGATAGTCGTTTATTTATGTTGAAAATAATCGCAACAAGAATGTTTCGTTCAAAAAACCCTTACAAAAGTGGAAATATATAGGTTGTAATTTGCAAGATGTGAAAGCAGTGGCTCATAGTAGTCTCATTTCTGGAGAATAAGCAAGAAGGTTGTGGTGTAAATGATAAACAAAATATAATATCTATTTCATAATGCAGTCAGCAATATAGCCCTACTTAACGACTACTTGATTGCCAGCAGACCACCAACGGGTTGATTATTTGCATACCGTATAATTACTGCAAAGTTAGTTATCTGATTCAGCGTCATTTTGAACACTTCCACATATATTGCCACGTTCCTGACCTTTCGTGATTACATTGTCTTTAATTTTTACTTAAGCCTTGACTCTGATATCTGATATGCAAATACGGTAAGCTTGTGTCGGGCACAAAACGCAGTGCGGTATAATATAATTCAAATGTCACATGCAACAATATGCGGGACATGGTACCCGGTAATGCGTTGAATTGAATTTTTTGGTCAACAAATTATCATTTTGCTTTTTGCGATCTGCACCCGACCACCAATAGTAACAGCATTTTGTGTCTTAATGGGTACCAGAGGTAAACTAAGGTATAACGGCATAACTAGTCACTTGATCACGCGCCTGTAACTAACGTGACTAGGAAGGACAGCGGGCAAATTGAACATCTCTCTTAGAGACCAGAAAGGCAAAACCATAAATAACTATGGCTCCAAGGAGAATAACGCGGCGGCAAAGCATTGTGCAAGTGATGAGCAGCATCGCCTGACAATTATAAAGCTTTGTATCTAGGGTGGCATAAGTACCTCGCTAACGGATAAGACCGTGGCCGAGGACCAAGCCACTCAGAACAATGGAGATTCACGCGAGGCATTATAAGCAAGTATGCAGAATCTGACAATTGATATTACGTCAAAGATAAACCTCTCCTTCATGTTCGCCACACTTACGTTTTATTTATATTTTTTGTTTTTCGACTGCAGGAGATTTGCAGCACACAAATTGCAATCTCCGCCCAACAGATTACATAAACGCAAATAAATCCATCCAAGGAAAATTTGAGACATGTTCAGGCTATACTTGCACGCTTAAGGCCAGCTCTATGATTGAAAAACGCTAATGAAAATCTCAATAGTCAGTTGCAGCACTGGAAACAATTCATCGCAAAGATGTAATATCTTTGACCTGTAATATAACGAATGCCTGCTAACAAGACAACCTGCCTTGGATAAAAAATTAAAAAACTACAATACTTCTGAATGAATGCATCTATCCAAAGCCACTCAGTGATTTGTTGTTTTATGTGTTTATGCGATTCGATGAGCTGAAAATGGGTATATCATGACATTTACGACATGGTCCGGAGGGTTAGCCTTGAAAGCTCTATTACGACTAATTATATAACATGCAATGTGTATTATTTACCGTGAAATAATTCACTTACTAATAAGAATCTGTATGGTGCTTCCATCATTAGCGCTGCCCCAAGCCTGTTCCAATTAAGGAAAGGGGGATGCGACCAAATATGTGGTGTTACACATGCCATTCCAATGTTACGTGAGCATTATTAGGAGATTTACTAACAAAGATAACGCCAAAAAGGGGGCTTATTAACTATCAACAGTATTATGTTGGAAAGTGGTAGATATCCTACGGGAATGTCATGATGGTGAAAGGTTTGAGCAACAAATGCTACTGTTTTGGCGAGATAGAATATAGACCGCGACGGAGCCATTGTCTGCATGATCAAAGAGAACAGAAAGCACATAAATGAACTCTTATTGATGTCAATCAATGATAATACAGAAAAATAGAGGCTTCAATGTGTACAAACTTGCCGATTGATTAAAATAGGCAGCTCTGATAGGAGAATGACTCTTAGTTTTGTTCCATATTAAACCCTGGTTAGTATCAATGCAACTTTATCACCAACACAGTCAAGGCACGCTTTGCTCATCGCCATACCCCATGAATTCCTTGGCTTATTCCTCTCCACGAGCATTGTAACGAATGTTGAGGTAGATACCCTTTCAGATGGCGGTATAAGATGCTAGAACTACAGTATTTAGATCGTCGTTTTTCTCTCCAAACATAACTTTTACCATGATTTCCTTAGATGCTTTTAATGAAAGCGTTGTCAGGCATGCGCTTAAAAAGGAGGACACAGTTAAAATCGCGCTAATGTTTCATGCGAAATGTGGACGAGAAAATGAGGCCATGACTTTCAATCTAAACTTAGATTACTAAGGGCACATACACCAATCTGGGTATCAGCATATTCTGAGATCAAAAACTGTTGGATATGCCGCCAGAACCCCCATCCCTACATGATTACAGATTCCCGGTCAAATATAACGACCTACAAACAGTGACCCGGCATAGTCACGTACGTTTCCATGTCTATTATCACATTCGAGTAGTTCTTCACGGTCACCAGCACAACCGTACCATTTCATATAAAAAAACACATAATCTCCATGCTATCAGACTCTAGGTAGATATCAGTTGTCAGCGTAACTCTCAGTATGGATATTTTGCTGACAATACAGCTTAGGGCTCCAAGCAGCTACGGTGCATGGTTGAATATATCAGCTTTCACTCAAAGCCATCGTCGTGTTTGTTTACTAGCGTCAACATATATCCCATAAAACTTGCCTCGTGACTTGCCTCATTAATCAAAGCAAATTACGCAATTACCACGGATATATCGCGTGTTACTACTCTTTAACCCCCTGTCGCCATCAATTGAACAAATCTAGCTTTCCGACTCAGCCGGTTATTCTATCATAATTAGACTATTCGGCTGTCATATTATTGGCCTAACCACTACCTAAGAGCATATAATGCATGATATTTGATGAGAACATCAGGACGATGAGGAGACGGTGTAAATCTCTATATTGTGCTTTGGGGTACGAAGCAGCATGATATGCCGCAACTTCATATACGCCCCCTTTTACACTAGTAACAAAGTAATCATTTATAGCCTCCGGTGGTTATTATGTCAGTAGATTCGGTTCGGGTAGCTGATTCAGGGAATCGCTCATAGTATGTAACGTGAATCATGGCCCCGGGAAGTGACACGCTGCAGCCCCTCATGCTGCTAACATTTCTTTCGATGGATTACAATCCCTAATGCAAATCCCGTGCCAACATACCGTAACGTATTTCACACACATATGGACTCCCAAATACGATACACATTCGGCGTTCATGCCCAGTGCTAAGTGGTAAGTCATGACCTGTATCTGTATTCAAAAACGCCATGGTAAGAATACTGTATGAGATTTAGGTCTCTTCCGTGTGTTATGTATTATGGTGTAGCCTAGCTGTATTCTGGTATCTTAAAAGGTGATACATCGCTATACATGTGCCATTTAACAATAATCCGGAATGGATGAATTTAGTGGCACAAATAATGACATTGTTTGTCTTTAGCTGTCATATAAACAATAAAAAGCATGCGAAATTCTTTGATAGTTTGTTTCTTTATAAGATGCTGAGTCCTTTAACCATGGTGGCATTCACACCGGCTACTCAACATTCGATCATTCATATCCACTTTGCTAAATTGCATCAACAGTTCCAAGGTAACGTGCCGACGTTGAGCTAAATTGCCAAGCATGAACGACTGGGTTCAGCTGACGACCTTCTTCCATGACTTATGCTTCAACAGCACAAGTGAGATGAGGCGCTGGTTGTTGAGGTGACATCGACTAGGGGGTATATGAGGATGGTTGAGGTGTTTGACGAAGCCCCGGGAGTGTCGTCCCCGACTTGCTCAAACACATCGGCCAACAAATTTTACTAACGGTGTACAATTATCTGCAGCAGTAAATGGTTCCTTAGCCATATGAGTGGGATGCCTTAAAGATTGCCTTCAATGTAAGATCTAACGACTCACAAATTGGTATGGTTGAATGTATTTGTACAGGAGATATCAGGCAAAGGAGCGAGTGTATCCTACGACCTTTTGCCAAGCCAATGATGAATGTCTCACTGTTAATGCTAGGTTCACTATTTTGCCTCAATAAATTAGTTTTAAATTCGTGTCATATTTTACATGCTGCTCATGTCATGCTAGCACGTCATATTTATTAGCAACATATGAACACACTGAGCGCACTTGGTTAAGGAATTAGTACTAGTAGTTATATACCAAAAGTAGACTAAATTAACGTCAAGCTGTGATGGCCGAACAAGATGCTGGATAACAGCGATATAACAGTCATTGAGATGCAGGCAAAATGGTGGGTGCTATTTAGTGGGAGTGGAGGGGAGGGACGCTTGTTGGTAATGAACTAGTGGTATCATTTATCTGATGCGGGATTCACGATAACCATAGACCATTGACGTGCAACAACACTATTGAAAAATGAGATGGCCCTGATGATTTCATAACGGTTTTAGAACTCATTCCATAAACATGACACTGAACTCTTGACCATTTTACAACGATATGTTAGCATTGATATTATACAGCAGTCATTCTCTTTACCTTGTCCTGCTGAAGGTAAACATAATCTATACGAATACATAGGATGTATCCTACCTTTGCCTACCATAAAATGGTTTCGTTATAGCCGGGAGCACCAGAGACCCATTAATCAGTTTGGCTATGCCTTGGAAAAAGCCTAATAAAATAGAACTTTTTAACAATGCCCGATATAGTGGTAAGCATCAAGCAAGTCCAGCGTTGCAATATAAGTCGCAATAGTCCTAACCTAGGTTTGAATTGGAAACGAATCTAATTAGAAGTGATACGGAGTGAGGCATATCCTGGAAGCAGGCATTGTCTGAAGCAGCCGCTCTTCATCAGTGAAATGAATTAGTCTCTATATTGTATAGACATCATGAGCACTTCTCTGTTCAACAGGGGCTGTATTTCACAATGCATGAATAGTAGTTACACTGTGGATGTTTATTAACGTGTAGAACTTGCACAACAATGTAAATTATACTTCATAAATGTAATAGCATGCTGGCAGAGATATAATTTAGGCAGGCAATCACCATCATGATCTCATCGACCTTGGTTGGTAGTGTCAGATCTACTGAAATTGGGTATATCAGGAAATTAGTGAAAGTGTCTGGAGAGTGACCAAAGTGATAGAGCCATAAGATAATCACCACACATCACACACAAATAGCATTAGCTTTTGTGATCTTGTATCAGTTAATAGTTTCTTGACGTTTTGGCTATTTACTCAAAACTTAGCCAGAGCACATGAATACATTGACAGAAAACGTTAAAATGTAATACAATTAATATCTTGAGTTAAGATTTGGACTATTTCGCACCTCAATCCGCCAGCTCTCTGGTAAAACACTTGTATCGCATCTAATTCATTGAACATATTGCATAATTGTATGAGGTCCCCGCCAAAACGGCGTGTTATATCGTCAGTGCAATTTGTAACAGTACTTCTTCCCTGAGTCGTCCAAAGAGTGTACTGCATATATCGTTTCAATCCCAGCTCCGTTCATTTCCATTTGCCCGAATCCCAAACCCCACACGGTTGCTGATTTGCGTTCATATATATCTGACTTAAATCAGTGGCTAGGCATAGTCACGTGTGTCTCCATGCTTATTATCACATTCAACATACAACCGTAGCATTTAATATTATAACCACATCATCGTCATGCTATCTAGGTAGATATCAATTGTCAGCGTACTCTCAGTATGGATATTTTACTGGCAATCCAGCCCAGGGTTTCAAGCCGTAGAGCAAGTAGCCATGCGAAACGTTGAATTGACACCTGTTATTAAATTAAACAGCAAAAATACGCAAGTTTTATTAGGCAGGATGTCAAGCTTGATGAATATCATACTGTTACTCCTAGCATCCCCGTGATCCTACCCTGATCCCCGCAGTGACCCCGCTTCATTTGCCGCCAGGAACTTACTCTGATCCCCGCCATGATCCCGCCGTAATTCTTGCCGTGACTTCAACTTATAGGGGATAATTCAGACAGCCAATCATAAACACACACTTTTGAAATCAATATTAGATTTAAGAGTGCATGTCGGTTTGGGGGTGGATTTGGGCAACGGGCGGTAAGGCAAATCCCATGCCAACTTACCGTTACTTATTCCACACACATATTGACACTTGTCTAAATTCACAGGTATGATACACATTCGGCGTTTATGCCCAGTGCTAGGCAGTATATTATGACCTGTATCTGTATTCAATGGACTCAATGGTAAGAATACTTTATGAGACCGAAGGAGGTTCAGGCAAGGGTTAAGGTCCCTTCCTGTTTTCAGAATAATGTTGTAGCCTGGCTGTATTTTCGTATCCCAAAGAGAAGATACATCAATATACATGCGCCATTTAAGCATCCGCTCTCCCATCTGAACGTTCTTCGAGGACTGGATTAAGAAAATCGCAGTTTTTTGAATTGAGGATAAGAAACGAGGCACATCTTCGAGGGTCGGCATAGTCTGAAGCTTCCACTTTTTACCGGCGGAATGAATTTGTCTCAGTTTTGTATCGACATCATCAGCACTGTTCAATCGAATCTGTATTTCACAATACATGAATAGTAGCTCATCTGTGGATGCCAGTCAACGGGATGTTAGTGCTGTGTTAAACTCGTTGCAACGTTTACATTATACTTCACAAGTTTTATGACATGCCTGCAGCAATTTCATTAAAGAAGGCAATCACCCTCAGGATCTCACCGACCTTAGAGGGTAATGACAGATCTAGTTTCAGCTCTCTTGGAAAACACCTGCGTCATCTTATTCATTGAACATTTGCATAACTGTATGAGGACCCCACAGAAACGTTCTAAAGTATCTTTGTTGAAGCTATGGTGACCAAGCTAGAATTGCATATACTTAACGGAGCAATACTAGTGCCTGAAAATGTTGGATACAAACCCCCTTAATGTGACAGGTCCGATCATCTCGAGAATGCTATCTGTCTTTACTTCAGCTGCACTACGTTGTTTGGTGGATTTTAATGACTATATCAATTATGACAACAACCAAATAGCTTTCATCTTACAACTTATCATCAGTAGCTCATTCGGTAGTCACACTTTTCGTTTGCCCGACCTATATGTAGTGCGCTATGTATATTACGAGGAAAACGGGTCCCCAGACCGACCTCTGAGGGATATCACTTATACATCTCGTACAATCTGATTCAATGTCATATACCACCACAATTTGCCTTCGTATACGGAGTCCTCCACTTATCCAGGCTTATATTTTACCACGGATGCATTGGGCCATAGGTTTGCTAAGATTGGTTATTAAACGCTTTTGAAAAGTCTAAATAAATGCACTACATTCACAGATACTTAGGGTCTACCATTTAAGGAAGCCAGCTACGTCAGAGACTATGGAACAGCCACCTTGTTTCCTCGTTGGTCAAAGGCAAAATCATCAGAGAAGTTTTGATATCTACTCTCAAGTATGGAGCCGAGTCATGGACATTGTACAGAAGATATGTGATTAAGCTACAGGCATTCATGATGCGACACCTACGCTGCATCATCAAACAACGAAATAATTCTGGTCACAGTAGGGGATGACTATTTCGCTTACGCTACGAGAATATCATTAAGAGAATTCGGACGATTAGATACATCGCAACTGATCCCCAGACTGTCAGTACAAAGAGCTTAATGGAGAACAGGGGTCATGTAGTACTCAACGTAATCAAAACCGACATTGTCACTTCGGGACCGCCGGCATTATGATAATGATGAGTTTTATGTTTGCATGTAATTTGTTTAGTTTCAGATAGCTACAAAATAACGGACTCGGTGGAGATTATCAACATTGAGCACTGATCATGCACATAACGATATGAATATCATATGATATGATACATAGGTAACAAGTTCAAAAAGTTTAAAGGAACAAAGCTCTTAATGTCTGACTATATCTGGTCAAAAAAGGTTCCCTGCTGCGCCGCACTTGTGCCGCCCTTTCTCTAAGCTAGCCCCTCCTCCATATTCCCGTATTCCCACATTCTATTATTCTAATAGAATGTGGGAATAGAATTATACTCTCATTTTAATCCCTACATATTTAGAGACCTTGCTCACAAGGACTAACAATATAGTAACCCAAACTTTGGGACAATAAAGCTGAGTCTTCGTTTAACGGCGAGGAAAAAGAATTTAACCAGGTAGAGGCTGTATATTGGAACTTTTTTTTTATTGGAAAGGGAGGGGCCTTCGAGTTCCATTTTACTTATGCACTCCACTAAACATTTTCATGTCTCCTGCTATCGTCGAGAGAGCACGCCAGTTTACCACTGATCGTGTACCACGCGCACCATTAAATACACTCCGTAGTCATCACGAGCTGACTGATTATTTGCATATATTCATCCTAGTAGTGGTTTCGAATGGGGCATTTATCTCTCACAATTTGCATCCATGACTAGTTCTTTCACGGTTGCTGGCTGACCCGGATTTTGCCCACAATTTGAACATGCGCTACTTTTACACAGGGGCTCGTTACAATTTTTAGCCCAAGACAGGCCCGTAAGCAGTCCTGCGGGGCCCTTGCGGGCCTTATTTGGGGACAACATTTACATAAATACGTATGTTATCAGTTTATGCAATAAATGGTGATTTAATTAGATTGTTTTGTTTGTCTATGAAATAGCTATTAAATCCGCTAAAACTGGCTAAGGATGTTGTAACTAATTAAAACAAGCATGCAGTACGCAATATCTGCGTCAAAGCTATTCTATTATAGTAAGTACATTCGATAACTGAACTGTGGTCAATTTTAAATAAAGGAACAAGAGGATACGTTTTATGGGCCTTTGTCCGTCAGTTTGCAGTATTCCATTCAAACATTAGATATGAAAAACAGCGCTACTCATTACGTTTATCAGGCGCCGACCTGTCATAATAATATATGTACAGTGGCTTTGGTGCGCAATGAGGTCAGACCAGGATAATTAAATACCTGTAAATTAATGGGTCGAGTAGGGGTATGAGGCGTTCTGTCATTACAGTGTTGCGAGTTATTTAAAAGGTCAAATCTTGATACAATTAATGTAACGGGTAGCAGGATACCCATGATAGCCGTTGTTGTTCCCCTAGTAAAGCCGCAAGTGCCTCAATTCACAGCGCTCACTTCGACCCTAGTAAGAGCTGCGGTAACGAGCAAACAATGATCATTGATGTTACTGCCATCACAATATTTTGTCAATGGCGCCGTCGCCTGACTCTATCTGCTGTTAACGATGCTTAATTGGGCGTGGTCCTCGATGAAACCAGAATCTTACCACTTGTGCTACGAAAGTTGGCAAGCTATCAATCAGTGGCAACAATCACATTTGCAAACTACATATGTCCAACTTAAATGCATTGATTTATGGTGGTGATTTTACCATAACAAGTTACAGTTACATATAATGGTCTCGCAACGAAAAGGAAATTTGAGCTCGAGATATGCTTTTACTTTATCGGTTCACCTTCGTTCCAATCCGCGTTTTTGAAACCACAGCCACTGCCTAAATGCCGCTTGCAATACCAAATGATAGAAGGCTTTGCCTGCTCTTTCGCACAAAATATGATAATCAAGAATTCAGTGATAATGTCAGATTCTATGTTCTTAACGGTAAAATAGCGGCTCATATCTCCCAATTATAATGTATAATGGCCATCGATCGGTTATTGACTTTAGGCCGAAATTTTACTTACCAACCAACTGTGCCTGGTAATTGGACGGTGCTGCTTCAGGATGTGCATATAACTTGTTAATTGATAGTGTTTAGCATAGTAAGTCATTTAAGCGATCCCCCCCCCCCCCCCCCTCCATCCCCCCGTATCCACTGTCTGTAACGCGATATCATCAAGACATGAATGTAACATTTCTGTGACGTCTGATTAAATTTTATGGTGGGACAATGTTGTACCATAGCGTTCTTCAACCGTTGTAGTGACAGTACTATTTTTGTGTCGCAGCCGCAAATAAATGAAAATATGTAACGTGGAAAAAGTAACACTAGTAGCAGTATTATACAACCTCTGTATAGCAATTAGTCTATCCTAAATGCGTAACATTGTAATTATCAAGGCAAGCTTATGATTTCCCTCGTAAAATGATCGCTCATTGCTGAAGCACCTGCTGGGAAGCGTAAATGACAAATGCAAGCATGATGTTTTACTCGCGACGCATTGGGAAATGCTGCAGCGCATATACACCAAATTCTCGTTGACAAAGAAAGGTGCATGTAAGACTTGCAAACAGGGACGTAAGCGTCTGGTTGCTTATGAGTGTTCAATCGGTTTCATTAACAGGGATCGTATATTGATTAATCTCTTGTCGTGACCCGCGTCCCTCACAACGAGGCGTTTACTCCAAGTGACCACGAGCCATTGCAATCCTACAGGATGTTTGTAGACATGTGGTGTCAATGTGATTGCGACAAAACTCGTAAGCATAGTCACTATTCATGGGCCATATGGAAATTCCAGGGAATTCAATTATGTTTTGCATCGAACATGCGTATACTTTTGCACAGCAAGCCAAGCCGATTGTACAGTAACCATCAACATGCCCAATATGTATATATCATATAAACTTGCTAAATTGATTATTGCGGATAAAAGCAAAGCATATGCCGACTTGGCTAATATGAGCTATATCCCAATGCAGACACACAATAGACCAAACCATCCAGCGACTGGCATAATTGCCAATTATCAACGGGAGCATGCTTTCTCGATGCTAGTTGCAGGTTCGTACGTACGGGATATTAACTAAGTATGGAATATACATGTACAACAAAATGAAGGTCTTGAAAAGCGTGTCCTGCAGAGTGCGATATACCCAACGGTAATTTTGGTTATGTTATTCCGTCTGAAATGGATGTCTCACTCTCTGCATGCCTCTCTGACTGCCTGTGAGACTGCGAGGAAGATCGCAATATATGTAACAAACGTATGTACATAATTGCCATGACGCAATGTGGTAATAAGTGATAGTTTACCGACACATACTAAGGCTAATCATGTGAGTTAAAGCTTATTCGAGCAGTTTAGGGTCACTGTGCTCTTTGCATAAAATCACCCGATTGTTAAAACCTGCACTGCCAAGTAGCCTGTGCAGGGATCCACCTGTCAATGCCAATAGACGTTGCAGATTTGCCGCTCATCTGTACCAGATAAAGAATGTATCGCGCTGGTTGTTGAGATGACACCCACTAGGGGGGTACATGGGGATGCTCGAGATGTTTAGACGAAGCTCCTGGAGTGTCGTTCCTAACTTGCTAAAACACACCGGCCAACAGATTTAAGTACCAGTGCACAACTATCTGTAGCAGTAACAATATGGCAAGGGTGTCTCAGCCATGTGAGTGGGATACCTTAAAGATTGCCTTCAATGTAAGATCTAACGATTCACAAATTGGTATTGTTGAATGTATTAGCGCCGGAGAGATCAGGCCGAAAAACGCGTGTATCTTACGACCTTTTGCCAAACCAATGATGCATGTCTCACTGTTACTACTGGGTCCACTGTATTGCCTTAATAATTTGGTTTCAAATTCGTGCCATATTTTACATGTTGCTGATGTCATGCTAGCATGTCATATTTATTAACAACATATGAACGCACTGCGTGCACTTGGTTAAAGAAATTAGCACCAGTTATTGAGATGCACGCGCCAAATAGGGTGTTATTTAGTGGGAGTGGAGAATATCTTGACGCTTACAGTTTTACAGTAGAAACTGCCAGTATTGCAACGACTAGAATCAATAGAAGCTCATTTTCCATACATTCACCGTTGCTGGTCGTTTCCGACTAATACATTCACCGTTGACAGCCTATGGTTCGTTTCCGAGACAGACATCCTAAGACAAACAAAACTTGAAGCAACAATTTGGTATGGTTGTTCGTTAATTAAAAAAGATCGAAAATAAATCCCTATTTCTTGCTGTTGAGCAACAATTTGGCCCCGCTGCAGCCCTCCGTGACACACAATGATCGCGCTTGGGACGCACGGGGCTGATGCCGTTTTCATCCAAACCTAGTCAGATGTAATAACTCACATAAAGGATGTTAGACTGTTAATTGTAAGAAGATGCTATATGACATGATATAGAATTCAGTTATCACGCATATAACTAGGTCTGATAAAGCATCCCAGCATCTGCGCCACAAATTTATTTCGAAGATATTGGCTGCAAACGACAATGGTATATACGCCGACAGTATGTGTTATGTAACAGGCTTGCATATATGCTTTGGGACGAACATGCAAAGCGCTCACAGCTCGAAGCCATATCGTCAATGCAATTTGTATTGCTGCTACATCACTTTAGCATCACTCAGACGCGTGCGCTGTATAGGTTGCTTCAGTAATAGGGCGTTCCCAAGAGTCGTATTGAACAGTGGCTCGGGCTTACCTATTGTCTTGCTCAGTTCAGTTGTATTACTCCATGATATCAATTGGCTAAAACATAGGTAATGTAATGAATGCGAGGTTAAGCACATCAGTTTAGAAACTGAGATATGCAGGCATTTTTCTATCTCCATGATTTAATGCAACATACTGTTACAGCTGTTACCCTATGATATTCCGATGAGTTTGCTGTCATGTTAGTAGCGTTTTCACAATCCATGGGCAGATAGAACCTCATATACAGGTAGCACACCTAGGCGATGATGAGACGGTGAATTCTGTGTGCTATCAGAGATTATGCTTCTTTTGACCAGGTGAAATATCTTAAGGTAGCAAAGACGCAAAGTAGCTTTCGGCACAGACTAATTGGGCAAACCCAAGCCACATATATACTTAAATTGATAGTCGCGACCTAAATACAGTAGCATAAATGGCCCATCTTGTCTGCTTTGCGACTTGTTTCTGCTGTGTTGCTGCGTGTACAATCGGACGCCCCCAATCAAGCAACAAATCTATGTCCGGGAGGTCAATGCCTGCAATGATAACAAGAGGGTAAAAGGATGGATGATTATAAGTGTGGTGTGATTGCAGGACTGACAACATTGTGGCGCGTAAAATAGAACGAATAACATGGCTCATGCGCATTAAATTTAATGTAGGGTGAACGAAAGAGCAACAAGAAGCAACTGAGGGGTTGCTTCAATGTTCATATTATCTAGCTTAGCCTAGCTTTTACGCATCTTGTGCGCTTTAAACTTTAATGTAGGAAAGAGCAAAAAGAAGGAACTGAGGGGTCGCTTTAATGTTCAAATTTTCTAGCTTAGCCTAGCATTTACGCATCTTGTGACGCTTTAAATTTAATGTAGGAAAGAGCAACAAGAGGCAACTGAGAGGTCGCTTCAACGTTCATATCTAGCTTAGCTTAGCGTATACGCATTTTGTGAATTTACATGAGAGTAAAGCGACCAGAATGATTCATATTGTGATGTAGGGCATAAAGATATTTTGATAGACAGATAAGTATGTGATTCATTGTACTCAATAGTCCCTTATCTAATTATCAACCATTGTGGTATGTGAGTCATATATGGGTGTTTGACGACCATAATAGCACAAAAACTACCGAATCTCTATGGACCATTCTGATCCATCCTAGACAATGTCCTTGCCAATTTTTCGATGGTTAAATGATGTAAATGTAGCGAACTGCTCACATCGCAAGCCGTACAGCTCTCTATATATTGTTTATAATCGCTTAAACCGAGGAAAACAAAAATTCTGTTAGCACAGCTCATTGCAATAATGTTATTGACCAGGATTATAACTGGGTTTAATTGCGCAATTCAATGTGCCTGTTTTTGTTACTTACATTAACAATAAACATTCTGACATCACCGATTATCTAGGTTGAATGCTCATAAGGCTGATTATTGATAAGAATTCGTTGCGCAGGAACTGCCAATGAAAATATTTTTTTATGTTATGGGCTGGGGCAGCCTCGGTTGTGTAATAAATACAGATCTTGTAGCAGTAAGGAGTAAGTTCGCAGATTGTCAAAGAAGCTTCGAATATGATGATTTACTTGACAACCAAATATAACTCCCGAATATATATATAAATATATATGCATATATATATATAAATATATATATATATATATGTATATATATATATATGTATATATATATATATATATATATATATATATATGTATATATATATATACATATACACACACACACACACTATATATATATATATATATATATATATATATATATATATATATATATATATATATATATATATATATATATATATATATATATATATATATATATATATATATATATAGAAAGGTATTTAGCCAGATAAGAATTGTCGCTACATCCACCAGTTGATCACGTGTATACCGCGCCCTTGCGGGAAGTTGAGGAGCATTTGAATCGGTAGAGACCAGAAATTTGATCTTCGTGGTTTATCGACAACGTGGATATCACTGGATATTGTTATATAACTGAGGACTTAGTGACAACAGCATGTGATTGAACACCCATAACACCTAACATATCACTGATAAGCAATAACTCAAAACAAGCCATAAATTACCACGACATCGGTGGCGATTGTACCACACGGTCAAGGTAGAATCCGTTTATACGCCGGTGTCATGCTGGGAAATTGGTTGATTGGAATGGTTTGATATATTGATCATAGGCATTGTGGTTGTTTGATGCGAAATGTTCATCAAATGTGATTAAGAGAACTGCTGTGACTCATCAGCATTAGAACCTGCATATGCGGACAAGTATATCCATTATAACTTGAACCTTTCTTCTAGACAATCAAGCATAGCAATATTCATGTTCCATATTATATAAACTCAGTATTAATCACTTCTTAGTTGATCCAGGAATGTCGGTTACAATGAATTGCTAACAGGTGAGATAGGCTAACGAAGAAAGGCTAACAGAATGACCATAAACTTACCGGCCAAATCTGCCATATTTTAAGCAACTTATCATCCGATCGTTATGACACAAATACCTATCCCGCCCAAGACGCGATCACTATGCACTGTAATATATGTTACAGATACACTTCCTATGTAATATGTTATAGGAATTTTCTCAGGAAACCGCGATGGCGGCCTGTCCGTAGGAGCAATGGATAACGGATACCGCCTGCAATAAAACTTGGCCAGGAACGCATGGAGAGAGTGGTAGACAAGGATATTGGGTTTCACATTATTCACTTCAGACATCAGTCATCAAGCAGGTATTCCATTTCTTTTGCACATGCTGTGGCTAATTTAGAAGTGCTATAGTGCTCCGCTAGTGGAAAGAACTAGTGTTAAGAATAACAATACGATTGTGCACAAGCCTGCCGTCAATAATAATGATGTCGGAACCAGAATTATAAACGTCCAACCGATTGCACCACCACGTTATATGACCCATGACCTACCCTGTAGGAGTTATGTTGCGAGTGATGTATGTGGCACACATTCACACCCAAGCTAACGCTTATGGTATCGGTCGTATGCTGACGTATGGTTTATTCTAATTAGGTCAATGGCTACCCCTAAAGTAAAGATTTGACTTAGGCAACGAATCACGCCAAAAGACGTTGGTGTGCAATACTGTTGGGATTCAGAAATTGTCGTTTGTTTCAGTAACTACATATTGTATCATGTCGTACATTATTAAAAGCAGTCTTGTTGTCTTCATCCAAACAGCGTCACACTATTTAATTGCATCACAAGCATGTTCATACACGTGCGCCCCTAAAAGTAGACTTGTTTAGCTATCGATGATTTCCCCGACCATTACCAATACGGCACTTTCCTTATCACATAGTCAATTAACAGCTGTCACATTCTTCCGTAATATTTATTTACAGATATGCTTCATCACCCTCAGATGGGATGCCAAAACAACTTTCAATGCTCGTCTTTACACGGTACCCATAACACGTTAAATTGAATTTATTGGTCAACAAATTATCATTTTGCTTTTTGCGATCTGCATCCGACCACGAATACTATTAGCAGTTTGCGTCTTAATGATCACCAGAGGTAAACAATGGTAATAACGGCATAAGTTTTCACTTGATCACGCGCCTGTTACTAAGGCACCGATAACTATGACTCCAAGGAGAATAACGTGGTGGCAAACCATGGTACAAACGATGAGCAGCAACTCCTGCCGTTGATAAAGCTTTTTATTTTGGGTGGCATGAGTACCTCGCTATCATATAGGACCGCGGCCCACGCCACTCAAAACTATGGAGATTCACGTGAGGCATTATAAGCAAGTAAGCAGAATCTGACAATTCTCCAGCTTATAAGTGTTTCATCCTTGTAACATGTCGATGTTACGTCGAAGATAAACCTCTTCTTCATGATCGCCACACTTATATTTATAGTTAATAAATATTTATCTGTTTTTCGCCGGCAGGATATTTGCAGCCAATTTCCGCCCAACAGATTATATTAACGCAATAATTCCAACCAAGGAAAGGAAACTTTTTATCTTCCTTTGCAGGCCACGATCTATGCTTGCACGCATATAGCCAGCTTCATGATGGAAACATGCTAATAAAGATCTCCAAAGTGAATTGCAGAACTGGCAACAAAAAGGTCCATTACGACATATCAAATAACATGCAATGTGTATTATGCACCATGACCCGATTCACCCACTAATAAGCAGCTGTATAGTGCTTCCATCATTTACGGTGCCCCATGCCTGGTAACGTTTTAGCGGCATATTTATCGATATCATGCATGAAACTATTTCATTCGATATGCGGACGAGAAAGTGGGGCCATGACTTTCAATCTTAACTTAAATTACTTGGGGCACCTACACCGATCTGGGCCTATACATTCCAAGCAGCTTGGCTGGGTTTCAAGCCGCTACAGTGCAAGGTTGAATATATCAGCTTCCACTCAAAGCCATCGTTGTTATGATTTTCTAGCGTCAATATATATCCAATAAAACTTGCGTCGTGACTTGCTTCCTCAGTCAAAGTAAAATACGCAATTACCATTGGTAAATCGTGTGATACTGCTCTTGAACCCCCCTGTCGCTATCAAATGAACAAATTTAGCTTTAGCAGACGGTTATTCTATCACAATCAGACGAGTTGGCTGTCATATAAGTGGCCTACCCACTACATAATGGCATATAATACATGATATTTGATTAGCACATCAGGACGATGATGAGACGGTGAAGTAAATCTCTATATTTGCTTTGGGGCACGAAGCAGCATGATATGCAAACAGCTTGGATTAGCAAGAAATCCAAATCGCACGTACTACCCACAACCATATAGAAACGATAATGATATAACATGAAAAAGTAATAGAACGATTGCATGTTTGGACGTGAACTTTATGAGATAGATTACGATTGTAAATTAAGCGCCGCTCAAAGAGAAGAAACATCCGTTTCATATAACATATGATAAAGGCAAATTATTAGCATGATGAAACATACACTGAGTATTTCAAAAAGTGAAACAAACTCAAATACTTTGTAAATCTAAAGGTATAAATGCTTGGTTCAAACTCAGTGTCAACATATGTGCATGTATTACACAGCCCCATTAACGTGGTTAAAATTTGATTAGATAATAACCCAGCAAATTTGTGCAAACATTTTTCGACATTTTGTTTCGCCATCTTTTTGGCAACTTAAGAGCAGAAAAGTGCGTTCAGACGAGCATGTATTGTGCAGCATTACAACCTTGCTTAGAGCATTTCATTAGGCAGGTCGGTGGCAAATCAGAAGGCGTAATGCCTTTCAAAGTAATAAAGGAGCTATTTACGTATGCAATCATGCCATGTGCTGTCTGCTGGCACTGTTTTCTATAGCAATGAAGCTGATTAATCGTCATATTCAAGGAAGCAGTTGCTTCTTATTCACACCCCGTGGATTAATAATCGTTATCATTGCAAATACAATCTAATCAAAAGAGCAAGCTACAGTAGGTGCTCTGAACTAAAGCATAACTCTTGCGCTCTTAACACCGTATATCGCTCGTAATTGCTCTCAGTTAAATATTAAGCACACATCTATGGTTCATAATGATACAATTTCCGTAAAAGTTTGCAAATTTACCGAACATTAGACACATATCAGTGCATGTTTTGTCTATTTTATGCCGGAGATATGCATACATATATCCGGACAGTATGTATGACCTGAATTTGTTGTGTTTGGAAAAACACCACATTTGCAAAACTGTTGAGTTGGATATTTTTTTATTTTTTTTTTTATTATCCCATGACAAATGTAAAGTTTAACACATTGTAGTAAGTAGAATGCATCAGTGATCAATGTAACGTTGTACCGCATAAATATCTGCCACAAAGTTATTTGACAACAAGCTGGCCTGAGACTCGGACCCGCTGCCAACATTAATTCGCGTTTAAGGTTATGATCAATACTCAAATATTAAATAAAACCTCTACAAAATCACTAAAATATATCTCGTCAATAAAGTTTAATCAGCAGAAATCGAAGATACACGTGCAAGAATTTCAGATCACTTAATATCAATAATTCTACCACTTAAATATATGCCGCACAACTATATGTCTGGCAAATGTTTTTGTCCATACAAATACATAACATTACACGCCGAAGTGTCCATACATGACATACATAGTATTAACATACATACATACATACATACATACCATACATACATACATACATACATACATACATACATACATACATACATACATACATACATACATACACATACATACATACATACATACATACATACATACATACATACATACATACATACATACATACATACATACATACATACATACATACATACATACATACATACATACATACACATACATACATACATACATACATACATACATACATACATACATACATACATAACATACATACATGACCAGAAACTAGCCATACATACATACATACATACATATATACATACATACATACATACTATACATACATATCTTTTACATACATACACCTTATAACTATACATCACACACATACATACATATGCACGCGACATACATACATACATACATACAGACAGTGGGGTCTAATATCCAACAGACTGTAAACAATTATGATGAGCCAATATGTGATGCTGATCCACTACCTCACACAGCCGCTATAGGTAAGAACCAATATATATTCACACAATATCTGCGCTCACATTGTCTGGTAATCCTCAATCAATTAGCCTGGCACTTTGTAATGTTGTTATATTATATTTAAATTTAATCATCGATTGTTTAAGTACTTACAAACGCAGTTTATCTGACGTAATGTATTAGAATCTGATGCTATCTCCAATTTAACATACCAGTGTATATGTTGTCATACATAGCTAGCAAGACAAACCAAGCAATTAAAGAACCAGAAGAGAATGCCTGTGATTGTCTTAGGGAAACTATACAACAAACAGTGACTTCAAAGGAGGCTCATCCAGTTTCCCCTCACTGCTGGTTCTGTGGCAGTACAAATGCACCCTAATGTTGTTCTGATTGCCTGTCTGGAATCTGTCTCTACTATTGCTGTGCTGTTGACATGCCCGAAAACACAACCATTGCATCTGATTCAGGAGTGGCAGGTATGGCAACAAACCATATTACTTTGTCAAGAGAATTATATACTTTCTTTGACTAGCACAATACTTTAGTATTTTATGCATGTTTCAAAATAAACTACATTGCCCTTTGGCTGTCTTGAAGGTGTTTATTTCTCTCTCAAATAGCAGCAATGATAACCACTGGTTTACCATCCCGTTGAAATTACCTTCAGTAGCACACTTGACTGTAAATATGTGTTCATTATTGTTTAAGTTTCCTGTACTGTATTACATCCATGATTTCTAATGTCGTGCAATCGTTTGAAACAATAAAACTTTTCTCAAAATGAATACCGTCTTTACAACTACAGTTATGGTTAACAGCTACAAGGAGATGGAAATATTAATGTGCCCTTACATAACAAACAGATGAGTCTTTAGACCAAGAATCCCACTATTCAAGCAAACAATCCAGCCCTAAAATACATTTCATTCAAATATACGCCATAACTAAAGACAACTTTCTTCCCCAGTTTCTCACTTCTTAACAAGTACTTGTACCCCAGTCACATCTATCCCTGATTGAGGTGATCTGTCAAATTAATACAAATAAGCTACCTTGTTATTTTAGCTATAAAATTAAATGGTTAGAAAGGCCTACTAATACTATATTACAGCTACCCGTAAAATCAAATGTGAGCCAATTTGAAAGTGAAACCTCAGACTATGATGATCGTGACCTGATGCTTTGCTCGGAGTTGTGTAATGGTGTTAATGCAGCGCCTGACCATTTCAGATTACCGAACTCAATCACTTTATTATCGCCCATCGAAATTCATTTACCCTGGTAAGTATTTATGAGTAAGAATTTTCGGATAAAGCTCTAGCGCTGATAGCAATGTACATTAATAACAAATCTAACGAAATATTGACACCTTATAAATTTTAATCAAGGAGATATCGTATATCGGCTCCAGTAATACTGTCATCCGCAAGATAAAATGTGTTCAACAAGATCGACAGCCTTAAAAGAAATAACCTACCACTTTAAGTTGGATGCCCCCGCACAACCAGATTTAGGCCTGGAGAGGGAATCGCACGGATACTATGGATTGCGATAGGTCTATCAGTAACGTATGAAGCAGCGAAAAAATACAAGGGGGCGGTGGCCTAATTTGTTCCCATAACGTTAAAATCCACCCCTTAAAGATCGATAACAAGCGCGAATTTTCAAGGGCACCCCCGATTTTTTTGGGATAACCAGGAAAAGGACCCCCCGAAAAAAAATGCCATGAGGCGATATAATAACCTCTTTAACCCAACCAAAATATAAGCTTCTTACGTAGAGGTTGAAGGAAAGTAGAATAGTTCAACAGTTGAAGTTGGCAACCTTAATTATATATAATTAATCCACAAACAAATCACGTTAAAACAATTGCTGTCAGCATACGAATAAAGATGCGTATATAGATTATGGGCAAATACTAGCTAATTGTGACAAATATGGATACTTAATCTAATATATTTTGTATTACATACAAAACCAAAAAAAAAAACAGTTAAAACATCCATATTATTACCAATATTAAGCAAGCACCGTAAACAATATTATGTGCATTCACATAACAGTAACTTTCGGCGAGTTATGGTTGAATACACATTCGTTTTCAAGGCGACCAATATACATTGGTCGGTCTGACCGTGCGCATGGATAATTATAGAAATTATCGGCAGTGCTCACTGCGCGGCGAAGCTGTCACCAGCGCAATACATACTGGTCGCCGCGATTTGCATCGGGTGTGATATGCGGGTTCCAAGTGCATCGCTTGAACAAAAGAGAAAGTAATAGGTAGTATTAGTCCACGTTATTTTACACAATAACGGATAAGCATCCCTGTAGAACGGAGCTTGGCCTCTCGTCAAATGGCCACAAATCGATTACACAAACTTCTATGTTATAGGTATTGCTGAAACAAGTTCATTTCTGTCGCCAGTGCAAACCTAGGCGGATGTAATAACTCACATAAATGATGTTAGACTGCTCATTGTCAAAAGATGCTATACGACATGATATAGATTTCAGTTATCACGCATACAACTAGGTTTGATAAAGCTTCCTAGCATCTGTGCCACAAAATAATTTCGAAGATAAGTAGCTTCCGCTAGGCTGCAAACGACTAGTGTATGCACGCTGACAATATGTGCTGCGTAACCGGCTTGCATATATGCTTTGGGACGAATATATAATGCTTCACTGCTCGAAGCGAGATCGTCAATGCAATTTGTATTGCTGTTACACTACTTTGGCATCAATTTGGCGTGCGCTGCATATATTGATTCATTAAAAGGGCGTTCCCAAGAGTCGTATTGAATAGTGGCTCGGGCTTACCTATTGTCTTACTCCACTCATTTTCATTCCCCGTGGTATCTATTGGCTAAAACATAGTTTGTAGTCAAGGCCGCGGGCGTTATCAGACGTATTTTCGGATCGCATTCGTGCTATGTGACTCCTGGACACAAATTATCAGCACAATTGCTAGGAACGATATCTTACAGACAATACGCCTCACGTTTAATGAATGCGAGGTTAGGCATATCGGTTCATAAACAGAGATATGCAGCCATTTTTCCAGCTCCTTGATTCAATGCAACATACTGTTACAGCTGTTTCCCTACCATATTAAGATGAGTTTGCTGTCATAGTAGAAACCTTTTTATAGCCCAATGGCAGATAGAACCGCAGATACAGGTAGCACACCTAGTCGATGATGGGACGGTGTATTCTATGTGCGACTGGAGATGATGCTACTTTTGACCAGGTGAAATATCTCCAGGTAGCGAAGATGTAATTTACTTTTAGGCACAGACAAATTGGGCAAACCTAAACCGCGATCGAAATGCAGCAGCATAAATGACCCATTTGTATTTGCTAAAAGACAGTCCGACGTTATCAAGCATTCTGGTGCTTCCCTAAACTCACGAATTGACACATCTTCGGCCTCCATGCCCAGGGCTCGTTGGCTCGTCGTAAACTGAAGTTGTACTCACAGAATGTATATGATAAGTAGGTTATGCAATCATTGCTATATCTATGGACGTATTTGCTAAAATAATTGATAACCAGTTCTATCACGTCTACTTTGCACTTTACCGAATATCGACGCATAGCCACTGGGGCGCATTCGTATATCCTCACAAAGTAGGATTTATTTGTATTTATACTTGGGCTGTCTCCCTAAACGGCAACGAATTACTTCGCGTCGTTATTTCCCTAAGTGTTAGTTCTGATATCGTTTCTCTATTTCTTACCGGTAATCAGAGTGGCTTTTGTTGGCTGAACATGTGCAATGGCAACTTGGGTGAGATCCGGTATTCCCAAATCATAACGAAGACTTGACAAGGCAAAATTGTTACCTTGAATCAAATAAAAAGAATATTACAAGTTAATCCATGTTTATTCACAATCTATAACGCGATTCGAGAAAATAGAAGCATGCCTTTCAGCATCTTTTTATCCGATTTGTTTCTGCTGTGTTGCTGAGAGTAAAATCTCACTATTGTTTTACGACGTTCCCAAGCAAGCAACAAATCTATGACCGTGAGGGCGATGTCGGCAACAATAACAAGAGGATATACGTATGGACGAAAAGCGAAAGGAATTAATCGTATTGTAATGAAGGGCCTGTCAGCATTCTGATATACCGATACGTACATGATTCAATGTACTCAATAGTTCTTTATAAAATCATCAGCCATATGGTATGACAGTCATATATGTGTATTTGACGAACATAGTATATGCATAAGCTACCGAATCGCATCGACCATTCGGATACATCCTGTACAATGTCCTCGCAAACATTATATTCCGATATTGGTTAAATGATGTAAATACAGCATAAATGCTCACATCGCCAGCCGTACAGCTCTATAAATAGTGGTAATAACCGCTTAAACCGAGTGCGACAGATATTTTATTTACCACAGCTCGTTCTAATAATTTATTGACCGAGATAATGGGGCTTTATTGTGCAATTCAATGTGCCTATTGTGTAGTTTTCACTAACAATAAACGTTCTGACATCACCGATTATCTAGGTTGAATGCTATTAAAGCTGATTATTAATATGAATACAATGCCATTGAAGAGCACATGGAGAGCAATACTGTTTGGATTAGGAAATTGGCGTTTGTTTCAGTACAAACATACTGTATCATGTTGTACATTATCTGAAGCAGTCTTGTTTTTCTTCATCCAAATAACATTCCAATATTCACTTGCGTCAAAAGCCTTTTCTAACACGTGCGCCCCAAGTAATAGACTAGCTTAACTATCGACGAATTCCCTAGCCCTTGGTTAACTCAGATAGGCCACCCATTACCAATACAGCATTTTCCTTATCACATAGTCATCAAACAGCTGACATATTTTGTCGTAATATATGACTCAGATATGCTCATTACCCTCAGATGGGATACCAAAACAACTTTCAGTGCTCGTCTTTACATTTCATGTGCTTAACAGATATGAGCGCACACGCTCTGGTCTGGTCTGGTCTCATTCGCGGAAGGAGTATGGGAGGTTTTTTGTGATAGTGATATCATCTCCTGTCTATAAACTCCACGAGTCTATGAATAGAAGGTAAGCGAGTGCTAAGCTGTCTGACTGCTCAGTCTCTTAGATACGCTTATCCAGCTTTATTCGCACACATATTCATATTATATATAATAAATATATATACATGAAGCTCACCACCATACAAATCGAGAAGCTACACCAGCGTTAGGTAAAAAAACTTTATTCAAGTAGCTGACGGTCAATGAATAGTAGTTAGGTTATCATTCAATACATCCTTGTTTGATGAACAGTCAATATCAATTAATGTTGTGTAATTTTGGGCTTTTGTAAAATGATTGTTATTTGTTAAATGAAACCTATGTACGATTATAATTGCGTAAATGTGTAAAAATTTTGTCTTTAATATTGCACCATACGTCTGCGATGAAATATCAGTGATTCACCTGAAGCACAAAATTACATAACGTTTAGTGACATTGATAATTTATCAAACAACACTATATTTGATTAAAACCTAAATAATATTTGTTGACCGTTAGCAGCTTGTACACGGTTTGTATCTCTTATCTATTGCTGTTGAAGCTGTTCTATTTGTGTGGTTTTAACTTGATTCCCCAGTTAATGCACATAGACGCTCTTAAAATAAAGACATGGTTCACATCACATATTTTCCCTCATTGGCGTTTTGCCGATTAATGGCATGTGTTGTTGACAAACATTGATCGCAGAGGTGCCACTGATCCATACTTCATAGCATAATGTAGGACGTGTCTTTCTACTCGTCTTATTGTTGCCCATGTAAGCTGGTAATTGGTCCCCGAAGACACAAATTGAATTGGGTGCTAGCTGGTATCAGCATGGTACTGGTTTTGCCGTGCAGAATTAGCGCATAATGTTAATGCATATGATGCTTCCGTTCACTTTATGTAATAACAGCCACAAGTCGTACACAGCCTTATTTGTGCCCATATAAGCGAGTAATAGCTTCACAAATCATAATTTGCATTATTCTATCGATGTTGAAAGAAATATAGCTTGGCACGGCTTTGCTCAAGCAAGGCTTGCATGAAATTCCGTGCTGACATTAAATGCATACATACAGTAATGAAGAAATATTGCTTATGTACATAATATCGGACCACAAAACGCCACTGAATTAGATGGAGATTAACGACATCGCTGAGGTACGGTATGTGTAACCTGTATCGCTCATATTAGTCGGAACTGAAACATGGCATATGAAAGCAATAACTGTGCAATTCCTTTTTGTGCAATTTAATGAACTTTCTTAGAATTTACCCCTTTTTACTTGTAACAATAATGACCTGACTAGTTTTTAATTAGATGTGCGCATTAAAATCTAAATACATTTTTTTTACATCCTAGCGCTACAGATGGGAATGATATCAAAATTCATACCCCCTAAATGTTATGTTTTTTAAATTCTTTGATATGACTTTGAAATGGTAATACTGCATAGATCTAAGGGTGGGCACACCTCTTTGCTGTGGAAAAACTCCCAAAACGCCATTCCACTTTAACAATGTTTATGACACACCCAGACCACCATCAGTATATAAATCAACGGTACGTAACAAACCACAACCAGGCCGGCCAACTACTCTACAAGAGCATTAAACAAACGACTAGCGAGACGTGAGATAGATCTTCAGGCGGAACAGTATTACAAAAGTTTGACCGAAGTGACGCACCATCTTAGGTGAGAGTTACTTCCTCTGAAAATGTCTGATTAAGTATTTCATTTATATATAGTGTAATTCATTATGGTGAATACACATGACTTGTGGTTTGGACGGCATTGTGATTTGTAGAGTGTATAGTTACAAATGTTATACAGTTATTGCTAATATACAAGTGAATTTGCTTGCCATTTAAAGCAACGGGAAATATACAAAGTATGCACGATGTATAGCTACTTTTATTTGTGAACGGCCCACTCTCAATAAGTGGCTGTTTTACAGGATAGCATTATCTACACACAATAAGACATCTTGAAAATGGCCATGACATCAATCGATGAAGTGACTACTTCAAACCAAATGGATGCGCAGACTGCTGTACCAGGCCAGGACATACACTTTAGCATGTACTGGCAATCTGTGTTGGGTCTAAATCTTTTACTTTATGCTAGTCCACTTATAATTGTTGTTGGTAATATAGGAAACGCTCTAACTTTGATTGTTTTGCATACTAAGACCTTCAGGCATGCCCCGTCTAGTATAGCATTGTGCGCATTAGCTGTGGTGGATACTGCGGTGCTGGATTTTGATATTCTTCTTAACTGGCTGGTATTATTATCGCCCGACTTGGACGTTAAAGCTACACGTGCGTATTGTAAGGTTCATTTTTTTACTGTGTACTGCGTGGGACAGTTGTCGCCCTGTTACCTTTGCCTTGTAACAATAGAACGCGCCCTTGCAGTAACGATTCCAATGAAGTGCAAAGAAATTTGCAGCAAAAAGAGAATGACTATCGCTGTTGTCATTGTCACGCTTGTAGTTGCGCTAATTAATTCACACGCCTTTTTTACCATTGATTCCACGGAAGATATTTTTATTGAAGGGCAATTGCGTTGCGTGATTAAACCGAGGCTTGAATTTTTTTATGCTGACATCTGGGTGTGGATCGATAACTTACTAGTTGCTATTATTCCCTTTTCGGTGATTATTATTTGCAACAGTATCATAATTTTTACCCTGGTAATCTCTAAGCGCGCACGATTGCGACAAATGAATGTCCAGGGCAAACAAAATGTTAAGGAGAATTCTACCACGGCCATGTTGCTAGGAATAAGCACATGCTTTGTTTTACTGGCGTTTCCATCATGTGTCTTTCATATCGGAAACGGACTCAATGTTTGGCCAGTTTACAATTCGTACGATTATGCTCGGTTCATTTTCGCATATACTATTGTAAATCTGCTTTTGAAAATAAACCACGCAATTAATTTCATTCTGTATTGCGGATGTGGCTTAAAGTTTCGCAAAGCGTTCTTTGAGCTGTTCCAGTGCATTAAATGCACCACAGCAAGAAAATGAAATAATCACAGATTCTTGTCTTCATTTCGTATTCCTACATATGCCTCTTTTTAATGCAGTTATAAATTATCGTTAGGATAATCTGCTCAATAATTTTATGTTTAAACTGTGAACAATGCTAGAGGCAATGTGTTTATATTGCGAGGGCGCCACGCAACCCACATAAAATACTTATACGTTTTGTTGATTGAGGCATTCAATTACAGAAACAAAGATCATTGTTTGGCGGCTGTGAATTAGCACTTACACTTGCAGGTAAAGGCCCAGTGACCTTTTTGATCGAGCAAAGATATATAGTGACCACACCATTTCATGTTATGTGTTCTACTGGAACCAGCACACTTTGTAAATTAAGATTTGGCCAAATACGTCGCTTTGAGTCGGATGAGTACGCTGCTATGTTTGCGTTGCATTGCTGTTCAATCTATTGTATTTAGCTCGAGCTTGTCAATTAATGCTGTAGCTGCAATAAACTTTGTTCAATTGTGAATGGGATTTTCCTCTCTACTGTTAGATTTGCATATGACATATCGTTGCTGCTGATTGGGTTTATTCATTATATCAGCTGTGAAACAATTGATCTTTAACATCTTATGGCCTGTTTAAATTAAAAATGCAGTGCAAGCTTTAAGTATGTAGCTACATAGCTAGCGCCAATGTATTGCTTCGTCTTTCACATTTGACATCCATAGGGTTAGCTGTAAGAGGTTTGTAATAGTCATTCAAAGTTGATATGCAAGCTATGGTATCAACCTCTGCACTTGAATATAACAGAAATAAATCGCTAATGTAGAGGGTAGTATAACAAATAAGCACCTAGGCCGATAGAGGAGACATCGCTCACTTACAATATCACCAATAGCTGATATTAAGTGAATGACCATGTCACAAAACACGCTCTGATGTACAAATAAATCAGTAAGTTGAAAATCAGTAAGTATAAAGTTGTCTTTAATTCGGCAAAGAAAAGCTATGATATTTTACTACCCGAAACAAGTTGTGTGTTTATCCACGTACAGTTCACGACAGTACTCCCATTCCTTTCGCGGCGTTGGTCAGATGGTCACATGTCGTATTAACATGCAGGAAAAACTTGAACATCTTTGCATCAGTAAGCATAATTCATTTAACGGAAAGATCAAATAAATCACGTGGAAGTTAAGGCAAACGCCTTATAAGCCGCTCGACGATTAACATCATCGCTTGATTAGTCCCTCAATCAATTCCTTTTTCTTTTATCCCCTATATGGTCGTTTCTGAGAATACAGCACCGTTCTGATTTTATTGACTACCCCTAAGATAAAGGCCACCGCATTAATCAAACGTAATAAAAGAGGTTCGCGTCAATATCGTGGCTGTCAACTCGAAAGCGATATATCATGACGATGTATCTGAATTAACGACTACCCGTATACACCGTATCCTCTGATATAGTCTGCACCAAAGTAGATGTTGACACGTTTTAAGGATGATAAACATCGCGCAAAGGCCGCAGAATGTGCCGCCTGAGGCTTTCTTGTCCTTTAGTGAATACATCGTCGCAAATTTTTACTTGAGCCTTGACTCTGATATAGGATATGCAAATGAGGTAAGCCCGTGTCGGGCACAAAACGCAGTGCGTTGTAATATAATTCAAATGACACATGACACAATATGCGGGATATGGTACCCGGTAATGCGTTGAATTGAATTTATTGGTCAACAAATTATCATTTTGCTTTTTGCGATCTGCACCCGACCACAAATAGTTATAGCATTTTGTGTCTTAATGGGTACCAGAGGTAAACTAAGGTAATAACGGCATAACTAGTCACTTGATCACGCGCCTGTAACTAACGCACCGCTTTGTTCGCCTGCAAGAGAGTTGCAGCAAACTGATTGCAATTTCCACCCATCAGATTATATAAACGTAAATAATTCCAACCAAGCAAACGTTTACTTTGTTCTGGCTACGGCCTATGCTTCCACGCACAATGCCAGTCTCATGATTGAAAATGCTAATGAAGATCTCCACAGTGCGTTGCAGCACTTGCATCATTTCATCATAAAGAAGTGATATCTTTGATCGGTAATGAAGCAACGAAGGCTTGCTAACAAGACAACCTGCCTTGGATAAAAAAATAAAAAAAACTACAATTCTTCTGAATGAATGCATCTGTTGAGAAGCATACAAAACCAGCGTACAAAGCCACTCAACAATTTGTCGTTATGTGTGCGAAAGCGATTCGTTGAGTTGAAAATGGGTATATCATGACCCTTGGGTCATGGTGCGGAGGCTGAGCTTTGAAATCCAGTCAAAAGCTCCATTACGACTCATAAAATAACATGCAATGTGTATTATTAGCCGTGAACTAATTCACTTACTATTAATTGGCTGTATGGTGCTTCCATCATTTACGCTGCCCCGAGCCTGTTCCCATAAAGACATGGGTCATTTGGCCAAATATGTGGCTTTACACATGCCATTCTAATGTTACGTGAACACCAGTAGGATATTTACTAACCACGAAACATTAAGCTGTCTCTTCACAAGGGTAACAAGGGGGCTTATCAATTATCAGCAGTATTATGTTGGAACCATGATTTCCTTAAATGTGTTTATTCAAAGCGTCGTCAACCATAGCATTTGCTTACAAACAAGAGCACAGATTTCATCGCCGCGGAGTTTATTGACAGCATGCATGTATATATTTCATTCGATATTCGGACGAAAAAGTGGCGCTTAACATCGCCATGACTTTGACTTAAATTAAGAACTGCACATACATCATTCTGGGCCTATATATTACAAGCAGCATTGTCCAAGATAAAACTGTTGGATATGCCGCCACAACCCCCACGCCTACATGATTACTGGATACTTGAAAAGTAGCTTAGTCCTTCAACCAGAGTTGCATTCACATCGGTTACTCAACATTTAATCATTCATATCCACTTTGCTCAATTGCATCAACAGTTTCAAGGTAACGTGCTGATGTAGAGCTGATCTGTCAAGCATGAACGAATGGGTTCGGCTGACGACCTTCTTCCACGATGTTTTCATATTGACGAAGGGGCCTTCTCCATCAGCACAAGTGAGATGAGGCGCTGGTTGTTGAGGTGACATCGACAAGTGGCGAGATGAGGATGCTGGAGGTGTTTGGACGAAGCCCCTTGAGTGTCTCCCCAACTTGCTAAAACACATTGGCCAACAGATTTTAACAACGGTGCACAATTATCTGCAGCCGTAAATATATGTCAATGGTTCCTCAGCCATGAGAGTGGGATACCTTAAAGATTGCATTCAATGTAAGATCTAACGATAAACAAATTGGTATTTGTATATGAGAGATCGGGCAAAAGAAGCGAGTGCATCCTACGACCATTTGCCAGGCCAATGATTCATGTTTAACTGCTACTGCTGGGTTCACAATTTTGCCTTAATAAATTAGTTTCAAATTCGTGCCATATTTTACATGTTGCTGATGTCATGCTAATAACAACATATGAATATAGTGCGCGCACTGGGTTAAGTAATTAGTAGCAGTAGGTATATACCAAAAGTAGAATAAAATAACATCAAACAGTAATGGCCGCACAAGATGCTGGATAACAGCGATATAACAGTCATCGCTTGTTGGTGAAGAACTAGTGGTGTGACGTATTTCGCATGGGTGCCCAGCTATCAAGCGAATGTACGAAAAACGAAACCCCGGGATTCATGATAAGCATAGACTATAGACTTGCGATAACACTATTGAGGATAGGATGGCCCAGATGATTTCATAATGGTTTTAAAACTCATTCCATAAATATGACACTGAACTCTTGACCATGTTACAACGATATGTTAGCATTGATATTATACAGCAGTCATTCTCCTTGCCTTATCCTTTTCAAGTAATACATCATCTATATGATTACATAGGATGTATCCGGCCTCTGCCTATCATAAAATGGTTTCGTTATCTATGGGAACACTCGAGACTCAATGCTCAGTTTGGCTTATCGATTATAGCAGAAGGCAAAGCGTATTATAATTGAGATTTGAAAAATGCTCAACATATTGGTAAGCATATAGCAAGTCCAGAGTTGCCATATACGACACACTAGTCCTAACCATGGTTTAAATTGCAAACGAATCTAATCTGAAATGATATTAAGTGAGGCACATCCTTGAAGCAGGCATAGTCTGATGCAGCCACTCTTCAACAGTACAATGAATCAGTCTCAATATTGTATCGACATCATGAGCACTTCTCCATTTAACAGGGGTTGTATATCACAATGCATGAATAGTAGTTACTCGGTGGGTGTTCATTAGCGGGTAGCACTTGCACCAAAGAATAAATCGTACTTTAAATGTAATAGTATGCTGGCAGAGAGTAACTTTGGGAAAGCAATCACCAGCGAGATCTCATTGACCTTTGGAGATAGTGTCAGATCTGCTTTTACAGCAGAAATCGCTAGCAGTTTTGACACACAGAGGCACATGAACTCGCTAGTCGGGAAAGAACAACATTCTATTTGTGAAGTCTTCCCTAAAAGCAATTCCCATTTCTGAATCAATACCATGGCACGCGTCCACTCGCTGAAGCATAATATTCGAGCCGGGAAGGTTGAATCGATAATAACTTCCTTAGTTATAAACCTAACAGCAGCAGGCTAGTCGCGGTCATGCTTCAGTTCATCACATCAGTCATTCCGGCAAGACGAAGCTTGAACATACAATGACGGTACAAATGAGCCATCTCACACTCAGAAATAGCGGCATTCAGAATAGTGCAGTTAGCGAGAAGCAAATGCAGCACAAATTCCTTCAATGGTCTTTTAATATTGGTGTTTAAGCCGAGCGATCAGGCAAAATTGGATATATCAGCAAATTAATGCAGGTGTCCGGAGGGTGACCAAAGTGATCCAGCTATAGTATATTTACCACCTATCTACACACGAATAACATTAGACTTTGTGAACTTGTAACAGTTAATATCTCTCTGGCGTTTCTGCTATTCACTCAAAACTAAGCTAGAACACATGAGGTATCGGGTCAATTCGCCACTGGGTCAGTTCGCTCTCGCTTGGACGATACGCCAAATCTGCAAAGCCTTGTGATTACTGATCGACATCCCGGGCTCTTCGGAGCATCCTCGAGTGCCCAAATAATATCTAGGTTTCTCTCCAGTGATGTCCGTGCATGAATGAAGTGAGACGATCTGATGGTTGGATCAAATAGATCGACAGGACCATTAATCACCCATCCCAATGGTGTGTGAATCGCGAAAGGTTACCCAGATCCACCCTTTCTCACTTCTTCGGGCAGTAGAAGATCCGAGCAATCCTGTCCAATCAATAGATGTACCTGGTCTACATCAAGTTCAGGTATATCCAGGTTTCAAAGATGTGGCCAGTGATCAAGGTCGACTTGGCTTCTTAGGCTTGACAGGTCGATGTTCAGAATTGGCCTTGCAGTCACCCTTGGTATACATCTTGGTGGCTCAGTTACATTCATGTCAGACAGTGGAGTCCATTTATACTCTTGCCGGTGCAATGGTTGTTAGTTCCAAATAAAGAACTATTACCTTGGTCCCAATACTTTTGCACAGAGCCTCTGTACAGAATGTTGCATTTGTCTCAGGATCCAGGTCTCCATGCCGGAAAATGAATGAGCTTACTGCGTTTTTGACCACAGCCATCCACGGAACAAGTAAATGGGCGAGGGCAATCTCTCCCAAATTGTCCAGGTTCAAAACCGTTTATACAAAGACCCTTGGATTGAATAAAGGCTCTTAGGTCCTTTATCCTGAGTGCTTTGAACGTCATACATTGTGTTATGTAATGGGCTTGTCCACAGTGCAGGCAAAGCTCAATGCTAGCTGCCAGCTCCATGGTTTCCCTTACTAATACTACAGGAATTCAAAACTATAACACTCGAGGTGTGAGCTACAAGAGTTATTTCAGCAACCAGGATTCTAGTCTCGTCTGCATAGGTATGTTTATTTCTTTGGTATTATCGCTATGACAGCAACGTGATGACGACGGTTTGGACTGAAAATTAAATTCAATGGGCCAACTTGTGATGACAGAAAAAAACAGCTAATCGCCCAAGGTGATTTATCTGTACATTTGCTAGATCAAATAACTCACATTCCTGGTTCCTCTGGTGTTTCAAATAGGTTAAATTATATAACTCTCACATGACAAACGGTGGCCGATGACCCCAGACCGCGTTTATCAAGCTATCTCCCCATTACAGTTTAGCGATAACGTTATTATCAACATTTTGATATTTAGAAACATACATAGCCAAGATAACTTGGTGAAATCAATTGATTAAGAAATACAAGCACAGGTGTTATATGGAATTTATAATCTCACTCATGGATATTGCTGCTGTTTGATTCGGCACAACTGACAAATGAACAAATGAAAGCAATATGTGGGAGGCAACATCATCAAACCACAAACACTACTTTATATGAGCTTCAGCTTATGCAGAAATTTAATTATCAACACAGGACATTTAAGGGTGCGTTGGACCATAACTTTAGATATTAGAAATAGTATGATGGGAAGACCGCTACACGCTTTGCCATCCAGCCACTGATATGCGGGTTACCAGTGCATCGTTTGATCAAAAGAGAGGGTAACGTAATAGGCAGTATTAGTCTACGCTATCCCACACAATAACGGTTAAGCATCCCTGTAGAGAAGAGCTCGGCCTCTCGTCAAATAGTCACAAATCAATTACGCCAACTTATCTGTTGTAGGTATTGTTGGAACAAGTTCATTTCTGTCGATAATTCATCTTATAAAGGAAGGACAATAACGGAAACCTCTCTTGGCGATGTTATTGGAGTACATATGGAGTGCGATAATTCTACGGGAAATGCAAAGCATATGCACGTTATATGCATGGTATGATCGTACACATCATTATCGCATTACTATTGTAACCAATTGTTCATGCGATACCTTTGTTTCATCCAAGTAGGGATTTCGAACGGGGCATTTATCTCTCACTATTTGCTTCTATGACTAGTTGCGTTATTGTCTCCGTGCTGTGTTCTTGCACGGGTGCTGGTTGACCCTGATATAAACAGTAGCATACTTGAATAGACGTCATAGGAACAACACCCGTTTACATATACATCGGTTTTAGCCGCCTCTCCAAATTTAATGTCAATGACCAATCACATGCTACTTATACATCACATGGGTATGATTCAGGCTTTTTTTATCTAAATTATGTTTACGAACACACCACCCACCCTTAACTCCAATAAAAAGAACCAGTGATCATGGGATATAACGTTTTTCTCACCGAAACACTAACTTGCGTCTATCATGTTGCCGGTTGCTTTAACGTCCTTGACAAGGAGCATGCCTCACAGTGACAAGGGTTATCAGCATTCTCTGACATTGTAGGGAAAACAAATGGCATCTGCCACAATGCTTGAATTTTTGCACAAGTTTCCATATCTTGTTGCTATTGGTCCCGCCATGAGATTGATCTTCTGGCAGGACCAATAATTGTTCCTGAAAGTCCATTTAGTCTGTTTCGCAGGAAAACCTGTCAAGAATTTCCCAGTTGTATGGATTATGCGTACAATATGACATTTTTTCTAGATATCAAACATATTTATGCCCGTATCACAACACGCACAGGTGAAAATTTGTGTTTGTACGCGCTCAACCGGAATACAAATATTGCGATGTTAAAATAACATTTTCGATAAGGATTTGATATACACTCGCTACTGCCGTCTTGTGCATTAATTGTGAGGTCTTAATTGCGCAATTCAATACGTTAGTTGTGTGGCTTCCGTATGCATTGAGCACTTTGATACCATAAATAAAATGCGCATTAATGTAGTTAACGATATAGATACAATTGCCTTCTGCGTATCTGCATTGTTTAATTCCATAAACTGCTTTATTGCTGTTACTATCACTATCCAGGCAACAGTTGTTGCAGATACATTTATTTTAGGTTATTCGTGTGTCGAATGCAATATTTATTATTTCCGATGCACAATGCTTTATAAAACCAGCCTAGATGTCATATAAAAAGTTCATGCAATTTGCAAATCCAATAGGTCTCAGCCTTTGTCCCTACTAAGCGAACAACGCATCGCACAATTTACTGCCTTTACATTTTCGGGTTTCCGTCGCGGTCGCTAAGCGGCGACACTGATTTTCAATCGAAAGTAGGGGCATGTTTTTACAATCCTCAAACGCAATATGCGGCGCGGAACTGAGAGATTTAAACAGTGGTGAATATTCGTTGATTTATATTCAACTGCATGTATGTGTCTGTTGAGGGACAGTGGATATCCCCTTTGGCTTTCAAATTATGCTACCCTGCTAGGGCTACATTTGCACTTGGTCATCAAATAAATACGACAGTTAGCCTCCGTAAGCGCAGGTGCATTTATGATAATCTCTGCGCTTGAGAACTGCTTCAAATGTGCTCATTGCGACGTGAAAGCGCTTGTCTCCTTTGGCGACGTATTTGATGTCGTTTACAGCTATAGAAACACGCAAAAAGAATGCGCACCAAATCGCAAGAACTTAAAACAGCGATAGATAAAGTGCAAAAAAAGCGCAGACAGCTTGAGAGACAGAGAAACATGCCTCTCTTTAAGCGAATGTGGCCCTCCAAGCGAATGCGACTGTAACCCAAGAATGTGAAGGCAGGAATTGTTGGCAGTAGCTTTATTGCCAAGTCACACTTGATAAATTTATATTAGAAATTAGACAGGTAAAGAAATATTCTGATGCTACAGCTGCAAACATTCCGTCCTAGCTGATCTTATAAGGATGTTCCTCAGCTAGTCGTTAAATACTGTCTGTTGTAATACACCAACGTCGAGGGCGATGGTGAATTTAGGCATATCAACCATTTCAAACTGGTAGTAGTGGAGAACGTTCCGTGCACACTTGGTCATTAACATTCTACAGCAAACTTTGACGGTAAATTACGTCTTGTAGTGTATGCAGAGGGGTGCTTATATTTTGCAACGCATGGGAACCATACCCAGCACGAAGCTGCCGAGTGACAGGTCATGCGTTACAACACTTTGCACAAGCTCTTGGTACACGCGGACTGCAGTACGTGTATTGTAATGTCGACCTCGGCCGCAGCTACCATTAACCTAACACGGGAGATGTGACTATTCTATCATACCACAACACCTACAATATAGGGTGAGGTCACTAATAATAAATTGAGTTAAGACAGTTTATTAAAACGTTTCTTAGATGGGTACATATCTTTGACATGCAGTCAGCATAAAATATCCATTCTGTCAGATTCTGACCGTGAATTATGTGTTATGTTCGCAGTGTACTTTGCAAACAGCACCATTCTCACTCTCGTACTGGCAGATGGGCGTAGGTTTGTAACGGTATACCCGCATTGCACGTGGCGCAATTTACCTTTCAGCAATTTGCAGAGATGACACACATCTCATCATCAATATAATCAGTCTGTCATTTGGTCTCTCAAAAATACATCTGACAAGAGACCTGTACTCAATGCCATAATGACGTGGAATTGCTTATCAAATGACAATTTAATATAATCAATAGACGATGCTCATTGGAACACCAAAAGCGTTACGATATTCAGCTAACTAAACCAAAATGTGGATTACCGATGACATCACATGAGAAGGAGCAAACCAGACTAAAACAATTGACGTAACGCGAGGCCCAAAAGAGGAAAATACCTCTTGCCAGGGGCAATGATATATAGGGATTGTCCGGAGCACTAACGAGCATCAGGTTTTGACCATCAGGCTACTCTTTTGTTGTGTTTGATCGACCGAGCCATGTTATATAGTCAATCACCCTTACTTACCGGCGAGTTATGCATTGTATGTATCACACAATATTAAGAATAAAATAAATATTCGTGTGCCATAAGGAAGCAGTCGTAATTCAATGCCATTGTTGTTAAAGATACATGTCGTCTGTGGCACGTTATTGACGTCTAATCAGTTGGTCAAGATGCACTAAGGATCCCATATGTAATAAGATAGACGAGAATATTGGATGATACATCATTCACGTATGATGTCCAGATTTCACAACACTCGGTAATCAACACGTATGGAAATACATTGTTGCATGCTATGTTATTGTAATCGCACGATACTATGGCAGGTAAAATTTTAGCGGAAAGTGCTGAGACCAGCAGAAAGATTGTGCGCAAGTTGCATATGTCCCTGATGCATAGATCTTCGGTACGGTTTAAAAATGAATCTTTCATAACAATAGGAGAAATAAATCTTCCTACTAAAAAGCCTCTAATGCTAATAATAGCAACTTTGATAAAACGCCATAGGCATTCTTAATGTCGCCTTAGGTGTTGAGCTTTCGAAATGCTAGACCGCTCCAGTTGCGAATATTTGTACATAACAGGTATGGTAATTTACCTTAAAGTGAGTGGTAGTGATTAGGTTACATTAGACTAACGGACTGTCTTTGGAAAGTTTACAGGCCAAGTATACGCCAAAACCCTGCAAGCCTGTGCAGGCCCGCACGGCGTGTTGCGCTACCCCTTGCAGGGCCCGTACGATATTTTGACGAATGTTGGCGCCTTAAGGGTCCGGTAGAGCCCTTGCCCAAAATTTTAACATGCACTACTTTTATACAGGGGCTCGTTACTATTTTAAGCCCATGGAAGCCCCGTAAGCTGTCCCGCAGGGCCCTTACTGGGCCTATTTGGGGACAACAAGGTTTTTAACAGGTGCACTTCGGGCCCGCAGGTTGTTTGGGTCCCCTTGACACTTTACAGGCTCCGACAGGCCCGTGGAAGCCATGTATAGGCGGGTATGGCACAATACGGCCATTTTGTTGCATCATTGTTGCATATTTATGATCCCCAACGTCTGAACCCTGGCCTAGTACAAAATACCATCATTTTGTTATCATATAGAACTATATTAAACTGCTTCGTTAGATGTCTGAACTCAAATTGATGTATAGGACTTGGCTCAGGACTTTTTACATTTTGATCAAACAGAGTAATAAAGAGCGCTCGGCTCTGGCGTAGTAATTTACCACATGTTACGTTTATATACTTTCATGATTACGTATGTTATCGTTGTATGTTATAAACGATGATTTAATTAGATTGTTTTGTTGGTCTATGAAATAAGTATTAAATCCGCTAAAACTGTCTGAGGATGCTGTAACTAATAAAAACAAGCATGGAGTACGCAATATCTGTGTCAAAGCTATTCCATTGTACCAAGTAGTTACGATAATTGAACTGTGGCCACTTTTAAACAAAGGCACAAGTGGATCAATATTTTTGGGCCTTTTTCGTGGTCAGTACTCACCAATACACATACATTCGGATAACATGAGCTCTACAGAAATGTACATGTTTATCATGACAAACCCAGGAACGATCTAAACGTCTGTAGCAAATGCTCTTGCTATAGACGTCAGACTCTAAGTGGTTTTAATTACCTGGTACATAGGTTTAATATTCTCCAGCAAGTGATGATTTACCATCCAGGGAGATGTATTTCCTTAATTAACAAATGTTTCATCGATAAAATTTTATTTAATTTCCAACAGTACATTTTGTTATTGTAGGTTATAGCAGTTGCATTGAACGTTAACACGATACAATGCGGAAAATAAACCAAAAATATGGGTGGATTCACAGCTTTTTAATCCATTTTATTTGCAACCCATGCGCGACGCTCCTGTCATACATGGCGTGAGGGGATATAATCCATATTCATTGAATTTCTCATGATATTCGCGATAAGGCGGCGGAGAATGCAGAAGATGATCCTCAACAGACTGAAGCAGCAAAGCTTGCACTTTGCCTAGCCATGATATCAGAAATGATGATGTCGCAATTGACACTATATACGAGATCATTTGCAAATCAACCCCGCTCAATGCCTGTCATATATAGGTTTTGGCATCGATGCAGCTGCCAGATTCAATACCTCATGCAATAACATATCCACAACCAAATGGTGCATACACTGGCGGGCTCACCACCACTGTTAGGCTGCCGGAAATGTAGCTCCAATATGACGTGTAAGCAGCGTACAGCAGTATTAATATAACAGCACGACTATATTAATGTCATCCAGTACATTATATTGTGATATAATATCTGCTATAAACGGCCATAATATGATGGTGTGCTTTGCAACGGATAGATAGACAACCTCAAGGTTTATATTCTTCTCTCTAAATTCTAACATAGCAGTTTCTCAATTTCACTGGAATTGGCCACATTGAAGGCTACTAACTTCAATTTATTGACAGAATAAAACGACTGCGTGATCGTCACACCGGCATAGGTTATAAATACTACCGCGTCATCGCTTTTGTTGTCTATTAATGTATTGCATCTCTCTTCTACCTATTGGATGTAATACAAATGAAACCCTCAAATGTTTTAAAATATATGATAAGGTTATAAGAAAAATGATGCAAAAAAACCCAGTTATTTGCTAAGAGTCCGTATACCATTCAGGCAATGCTCTTGGTTAATGAATTTAATGTATAATATAACATTCTGCCGAAAAGAAGATCTTAATTGTTGTCACTTTTTCAAAAGATAAAGATACGCTTGTTGACTTACAAATATAATTTGGATTCTGTTGGTTACTGCACCATGTCAGTTTGCCATGGTCCTTGCTTTGAACAATAAGCGATCATTCAATAGGCCATTTCCCGGTGACCCGGAAGTAGTTCTTCCCATACCCCGTCTTGTTGTTACCCGTAACAAGCTTTTCCTTAGCGACGCTGTAAGAACAGTTTGTAGCGTACCGTAAATGATGTTTTGAATCTGTTGTTGCCAAATAATTTACGATCACGTCGAAGCAAAATGCCCAAGAAACATTGCTAGTGGGGTAGGTGCAACTCAGACAGCCGATATAGAGATCGTGAAAGAATGAATGGCGTGTCTTTCATTCCTTTTCCAAAGCTAGGCTAAAATCCAAAGAAATGCACAGAGTGGGCAAGGGTATGTGGACGGGTAGCCGTGCATGACGGCTAGTGGACGGGAAAATTTTGGGCCAGAGATGGTTAATGAGGGAACCTATATCTGTACAAAGCATTTCATCGGGGTTAACGGTCCAACAATTGATAATCCTAACCCTATACCTGTTACTTTCCAATCTGAACTTCAGTGCTTCATGCAAAAAAAAAACAAAGGCCTGCACCTAAAGAAGATACTGTATTGATCCCCTATACCAAAGCAGCAAAAAACCTGGTGTGTGTAGCAATAACCAAGTAACCATATTAAGGCATAAAAAGGTTCTCAAGACCATAATATATGCTTGTGTTAAAAGTATGATTTTTTTTCTTTACCACAGTTAATAAAAAATAGTATCTATTTGTTGAAGACCAGTTTATATTTTTCCCCAGAATATAACAAGACAGTTCCTTGCCAACTCTGCAAAACACTGATTAATTGCACAATAAAGAATTATAAACATTATGGATATTATGAAGGAGTACATGAAAAGAAATATTATCAATTAAAACAAAATATACGTCAAAACATTAATAAGAAGGGAAAGGAGAACACTACTGCTCTGGCAACTTGATTATTTCTGGAAAGAGAAATGATGAAATGAAAATGTGACACATTACAGACAATTTCTGCAAACTTTCCTTCATCAAAGGGTACACTGATAATGTGGGAGCCTTTTATTGTGTACAACACCAAGTCACAATTCTGTACACCATAAATTCCCATCTGTCCCTGCACTTGAGTATAATAAGCACTGTTGTGCTTTAGGTGAAGAAGCCCATCTTCTTTTTCTACGCACCCTTTTTGAATGGCTGCCAATCGAGGATTTTTTTTACTCAGTGCTTATGGGCACTTTATCTCGAGAATTCTTTTTGGGTGACATGAACAACTTACAATGCCATCGGCGTAGCAAGCCATGTACGGTCTGTCTGAAGACACAAGTAGCCCTAGAGTATCTACTTTGAGGTGCTTGTGCATCTTTCTATTAATTAGTGTATAAAGAATGGGTACATTTCTCTTTCCTAGAACCCAATCGAGAGCTGGAGTGGTAACGGGTAAATTGTCTTCCATTATTTTAGAAATGAGCACAGACGGGTCAGTATCTGGTTTGTTTATTATGGTGCGAACCTGGTGGAACACCGATACTGTGATTCGCCCTCGTCTCGTTTGATGCCAGACTGAGTTATCGGCTTGCCCTTTAGTATCTGAATCAACAAATTCAATATCAGCAAGGGTGTATTTGACAAATCGGACAAAATCATCTGCAGTGCAGGCAGCTGTGGTGGCTCCCGGTATGGCTTGAGCAGACTGTGTGATGTGCCCAACAAACTCCTTTTCTCTATCCAGCACATCCATTGAGAGGCATGTGGGCTCGGCCTCTGGAGATTGAGATGAAGGTTGACTTGGGTCTTTTGAGTAGTTGAAGGACTTGAACGTGAAGATTTCGCTGTTAAACAGAAAGAATCAATGAAGTGACTTCATTCTGTTTGCATACCCCAGTTGTCTATTTTGTACAATCAGTTCTATAAATATTACACTTTATTGAGCTTCATACCTGTCTGATTTTGTGTGCCAGGCCCTGTAGCAGGTCCTCTGAGGTGGGCAACCTGTCACTTGGGTGACGAGGGTCAAATGCATCATCTTGTTTACCAAGTGATGTCTCTAAATGTGGTTCTATACCTAGAACAGATACAAAAAATGATAGTAGAAATTACTCATGGACTTAATAATTCTAACTGGTTCAGTCATGAAAATATGAGAATAAGACTTTATCAGTTTAGAAGGTGCTGCGATGCTAGATGGAGATGAACAACAGATAGTTCAGGAAGCGAGTGTCGTTAGTTGTTGCAAAGAAAGTTGTCTAAGCATTGATCGATTTTATTTGGGCTGTGTCTGGGCTGCTTAAGTGGTCAGCTCTGTATAAAAATGAGCTATCGGTGGATATTACCAATTCGCTCATGGCGTTTTAACTCACGCTAAAAAAAATACATTGAGTTTACACACTCGGAAGCAGCTGGACTATTTCGTGCCACTTTCTAGCACTTTAATGCATTTGTCTGATGCTTAACGTTTCTACGATATTTTGAGAGAATTCGTGGCACTACATGTTTATGATCATTTTCACTTAGATCATAGCATATCATTTCTCTTTTCGACCAGTGCACCCACCGCCAGAGGAGATCTAGTAAAGTTTTCCTCGCTTATCGGTCGTCTTTGCTTGAAGGTCGCTACTTACAGTGCTACAAAGTTTCGAAGAAGAAGCAATATGATTGGAGCGGTCACAGTCAATAAATCAAGAAATTACACCAACATCTTAACATAAGAAAAAACTATTTCACCCTCAGATACACAGACCAGTGGAGCAAATTACCAAAACATGTGATTAGCACCCCCTCTTATCAATACGGTTTGGACAAATTGTGGAATAATGTACCTCAAAAATATAACATCAGATATATAACAAGTTTGAACATTCCAGATGACGTTCCATAAAACGTACATGGATCTGACGACAGAGTTAATGCCTAAGGTCAAAAGTTTACATTACATTACATACTAATATTACATAGTAAAGTTATAACACAATTGTATTTTTTAACCTTATGAGATTAGCCACAAGGTCACGATTGTAATTGACGCGTCGCTCAGAGAGTTTCATATAGCATATGACAAAGACGAAGTATTTGCTTGATTAATAATAATAATTTGCTAATAGAAAGGTATAAATGCCAGGGACACTTCATTAGGCAGGTCTTCATTAGGGATGATCTCCGCCAAAGTCGACAAATGTCACTGAGGCTCTGTATTATTGAATCGGAAAGCATATTGGCTTTCAAGAAAGTAAGGAGCTGTCCATTTAGGTAATCATGCAATGTGCGGTCTACTGGTACTGTCACATTTAGCAATAAAGCTGACTTATCATCACATTCAAATGAGTAGTTGCTCCTCATTCACGCCCCTTGCATTGATAATCTTTATCATTGCAAATACAATTTTAAGAAATGAACATATAACAGCAGATGCTCTAAACTAAAGCATAAAGTTTGCAAAGTTAACACCGTGTATCGATTGTAAAGGCTCTCAGATGAATATTCAGCATACATCAATGAGCAATAATGACACATTACCGTTAACGTTAATCTGCCGAACAATAGGCACATACATACATACATACATACATACATACATACATACATACATACATACATACATACATACATACATACATACATACATACATACATACATACATACATACATACATACATACATACATACATACATACATACATACATACATACATACATACATACATACATACATACATACATACATACATACATACATACATACATGCATGCATACATACATACATACATACATACATACATACATACATACATACATACATACATACATACATACATACATACATACATACATACATACATACATACATACATACAGACATACATACATACATACATACATACATACATACATACATACATACATACATACATACATACATACATACATACATACATACATACATACATACATACATACATACATACATACATACATACATACATACATACATACATACATACATACATACATGCATGCATGCATACATACATACATACATACATACATACATACATACATACATACATACATACATACATACATACATACATACATACATACATACATACATACATACATACATACATACATACATACATACACATACATACATACATACATACATACATACATACATACATACACATACATACATACATACAGACATACATACATACATACATACATACATACATACATACATACATACATACATACATACATACACATACATACATACATACATACATACATACATACATACATACATACATACATACATACATACATACATACATACATACATACATACATACATACATACATACATACATACATACATACATACATACATACATACATACATACATACATACATACATACATACATACATACATACATACATACATACATGCATGCATGCATGCATACATACATACATACATACATACATACTTACATACATACATACATACATACATACATACATACATACATACATACATACATACATACATACATACATACATACATACATACATACATACACACATACATACATACACACACACATACATACATACACACATACATTCATACAAAGAGAAAGCCCAACCACATTCACGGCTTATTGTGCCTATCGGTAGAACAAAACATTCTATCGTCACTGACGAACAACATTAGTTGAGAACAATTTATGAAAGGTCTAACAGTGACTATTGCTGTCGTGAACTTTGGCTTCACTTGCAAAAGAAGAACTGTTAGAGTGATTATTCTCTGCTCCTCGTTTAAAGTACGATGGAAAGCTTTGAACAATTATATATTGTCAACTAGGGCGCTCATAGAATTATATCGGTGGAATGAAAAATACGACCAATCAATTTCATGCGCACAAATGAAACTCTCATCATATCAATATTTCGGATAATCAATTGCTCATAAAGCGGGTAAACAAGCATTTAATATCATTGATCAAACACTATGCACATATCTACAGTGCCCTCAGCTACATATGGTATTATTCTCCTGTTTGTTATTTCAAGATGGACGCATATATATTCGTATCTTGTCATCGGTGGGTGGAAAGGTAATTGACCCTTGAGAGTCGTTTGTTTGCGTTAAAGATAGCCGCAAAAAGAATGTTTTGTTAAACGAGCGTTAAACAAGTGGATATACAGGACGAGAAAGCTGTTGTTAATAATGTTGCTTTTATTTCTGGAGAATAAGCTAGATGGTTATTGTGTTAATGATAAACAAAATGTCATATCGCCACCATTATTTCACCAAACAGGCAGCAATATAGCCCTGCTTAATAACTGCTTGATTGCCAGTAGACCAGCAGCGGATTGATAATTAGCATAACGTATGATTACTGCAAAGCGAATTATCTGATTTGGCGTCATTCTTAACAATTCCACACAGTTTGCCACTTTCCAGACCTTTAACGATTACATCGTCGATAATTGTTACTTCAGCCTTGACTCTGATATCAAATATGCAAATGAGGTAAACCCGTGTTGGGCACAAAACGCAGTGCGTTATAATGTTATTCACCCAACGTTGATTGGATAACTAACGACACAACATGTTGAACATGGTACCCGGTAAAACGCTGAATTGAATTTATTAGTCAGCAAATTATCATTTTGCTGTTTGCCATCAGCACCCGACCACTAAAAGCAGTTACCGTCTTAATGGTCCCCAGAGGTAAACTATGGTCATAATGGCATAACGTGTCACTGGAGCACGCACCTGTAACTAACGTACCTAGGAAGGACAGCGGGCAAATTGAACATCTCTCTAGAGACCAGAAAGGGAAAACCATAAATAACTATGGCTCCAAGGAGAATAACGCGGCGGCAAAGCATTGTGCAAGTGATGAGCAGCATCGCCTGCCAATCATAAAGCTCTATAGCTCGGTTGCCATGAGTACCTCGCTAACAGATAAGACCGCGGCCCAGTACCGAGCCACTCAAAACTATGGCGATTCACGTGAGGCATTATGAGCAAGTAAGCAGAATCTGACAGTTCGCCCACTTATATGTGTTTCAGCCTTGTAACAGGTCGATGTTACGTCTAAAATAAAACTCTTCTTCATGTTCGCCACACTTCCGTTTAATTAATATTTAACTGTTCTTCGACTGCAGTAGAGTAGCAGAAAACTGGTGCAATTTCGCTCAACAGATTATATAAACGCAAATAATTCTAACCAATTTTTAACATTTGCCGGCTACGGCCTATGCTTGCACGCACAATGCCAGCTTCATGATAGAAAAAGGCAAATGAATATCTCAAAAGTGAGTTGCAGAACTGGCAACAATTCATCGCAACAAAAGTAACATCTTTGACCGTAATGAAGTTACAAATGCTTGGTTACCAAACAACGGCCTTGCATAAACAAAAAACTACAGTACTTCTGAACAAATACATCTACCGAGAAGTATACAAAACCACTAACCAAAGCCACTCAATGAATTGCCGTTATATGTGTTTATGCGATTCGATGAGCAGAAAATTGGTATATCATGACATTAGCGACATGGTCCGGAGGCTGAGCCAAGATGTCATGATGGCAGAAGGTTTTGAGCAAGAAAGAATGTAGACCGTGACGGATCCGTTCTCTGCATGATCAGAGAGAACCGGATGCAGATAGAGGAACTCTTATTGATATACATCAACGATAATACAGAACAATAGAGGTTTCAATATGAACATCTTGCCGATTGATAGGAGAATGACTCTTGTGACTCGCCAGAACACCCATTCCTACATGATTACAGATTCGCGGTCATATACATCTTCCTAAAATCAGTGACTAGGCACAGTCACTTGCGTTTCCATGTCTATTATCACATTCAATTACTTCTTCGCGTTTCATAATTCATATTATAACCACATCATTTCCATGCTCTTAGGCTCTAGGTAGCTATCAGCTGTCAGTGTAACTCTCAGTATGTATTTTACTTGCAATCAAGGTCAGTGGTTCATACCGCAGAGGAAATCGTGCAAGGTTAAAAATATCAGCTTCCACACAAAGACTTGCTGTTGTCGTGATTATTTTCTATAGTCAAAATGTATTGCAATAAAACTAATATCTTGACTTGCTTCATTAATCACGCAAAATACGCAATTACCACTGGTAAATCGTGTGGTATTGCTCTTAGTGGTATGCAAAGTGAATCATGGCCCCGTAAATTTACACGCTGCCGCCCTTCGTGCTGCTCACATTTCATTCGACGGATTACCATTCCCTATCACCACCGATGATTAAATTCTGCTGCCAGATCATTTCCGTATTACTTGTCAAATCAAGATGGAACACTTTCCACGTGGCGGCAATAGACGCTATTTAGGTCCCTTCACTAGCTAAAAATCTATGTTCTCTCCTGCGACAACACCAGGTAGCCATGCAAAACAATGTTTTTCCTGTTGAATTGACACTTGCTAATACATTAAACAGCAATAATACGCAAGTTTCATTACTTGCTAGCCGGATGCCAAGCTTGCCAAGCATGATGAATATTCTTAGATGATCACGAATGATTGTTAACTGAGTCATGATATCACCCTGATCCCCGCCATGACCCCGCGTAATTCATGCAAACTCAGCGTTACGTGTTCCGCACACATATTGACACTGCATGACGTCCATGCCCAGTGCTAGGCAGTATATTATGACCTGTAACTGTATTCAATGGTCGCCATGATAAGAATACTGTATGAGACTGAAGGAGGTTCAGGCAAGGGTTAATGTCCCTTCCTTGTTTTCAGTATAATGTTGTGGCCTGACTGTATTTTCGTATCCTACAGAGATGATGCATCGCTTTACATGTGCCATTTAAATATCAGCTCTCCCATATGAACGTACTGCGCGCACTGGGTTTAGGAATGCGCACAGGTAGTTATGTACACAAAATAGAATAAATTAAAGTCAAGCAATAATGGCCGTACAAGATACTGGACAGCAGCGATATAACAATCATTGAGATGCACTGTTTTGAATTGATGATAAAAAACGAAGCACATCTTTGAGGGTCGGCATAGTCAAAAGCTTCCGCTTTTCACCAGTGTAATGAATCTGTCTCTAATTTTTATCGACATCATCAGCACTCCTCTGTTCAGCAGAAGCTGTTTTTAGCAATGCATGATTAGTAGATCCTCTGTTGACGTTAATCGACGGGTTATTAGTGCTTTGTTGAGCTTGTACCAACGTTTAAATTATTATTAAAAAATTTAATGATATGCTTGCCGAAATTTTCATTAAGGAAGGCAATCAGATCTACTTGCAGATATCTAGTAAAGCACTTGCATTATCTTAATCATTGAAACTGTATGAGGTCCCCACAGAAACGTTTTTAACTATCTTTGTTGAAGGTATTGTGACTAAGCTAGAATTGTATATACTTAATAGAGCAATACTAGTGCCTAAAAACGTTTGATACAAACGCCCTTAATGCAACAAGAGTGATTATCCCGATAACTCTATCAGTATTCACTGCAGCTGCATTACGTTGTTTGACTGATCAATTAAGATAGCAAATTCCCTTTCGTCTTACAAATTAGCTACAGTAAAATAACTCATTCGGTGGTCACACGATTCGCTTGCCCGACCTATATGTAATGTGCTATGAATATTACGAGGAGAACGGGTCCCCAGACATAGCCCTGAGATATATCACTAATACACCTCGTACAATCGGATTCATTAGCATATACCACCACAATTTGCCTTCTTGTGCAGATCCCTCCATTTATCCAGGCTAATACTTTACTATGGATACCTTGGACCACAGGTTTGCTGGGATTTGCCATCAAACGCTTGTTAAAAGTCCAAATATATTATAGGCACAGTGCGTTATGTTTAAGTATGTGTTTGCTGACTTCTGACGATTGCCTTTTTGAGCTCGATTTGGTTTTAGTTTGCGCAGACCAGTGAATTAAAGGTGCATTTTCGTCAAGCGACAAATGTTAAGTGAATGCAGCGACTTTGTGGTCTAGTCGTAAAGTCGGATTGTTTTCAAAACGCGCACTAGCAGTCACCACAGGGGTAGAAGATATAACCTGATTATTGTCGTGGTTAGCGGGATTAAATCACGGCGATTTTGTGAGAGCTGCCCGTCCATTGCTTATCTCTTTGTTAGCGACTGTGCGACTATAGCAACAATTGTGATTTAAGGGGTATTTGTCCACCATAACCCATGTATGCATGTTCCTTGAATGATGATGAAACTTATTAAGTTGTAACTCATTATCTGCAACAACGATATTTGTTTAATGTACACAGGGTCGCAATTATGTCATTTCCAATGATGTCAAATTTTAGTTACTCCATACACTTTGCTTCGATCAGAGTCCTTGAGAAATGGCCAGCACTGTCATTAGGTATGTTTTTTTCTTCACATAATAACCTGACCCTCTAATTTCACAAGCAGCACTCAGAAGCAATATCTTTAAGGACTAGGATTTTATTTGGGACGTGAACAAAACCCCCGAAAGCAAAATAAATTATCACAAATAATTCTCAAAGATCACAGCCTAAGTATGACCCCTGCTCGAACGTGTTATTTCAAAGTCATTTCATCCACCGACTCTCTTTTGTCTTTGCAAATGTCTTGTGATTGTTATGTCTAGTGTGCGTAGTCTTATGCTGGCATTTATATATAACATGATGATTGATTTAACCTTGTTTGAGTTTTCCTATATTCAAGACGTCATTGATTGCAATACATACTAAAGCTGGAATCGATGTATCTACTCAGATAAATGATGAGAGACTGCTCATTGTAAGAGGATGCTAACCTGATGTGAGGGATGTAGCATGATATGCATTTCAATTATCTCCCATACAAATAGGTTTAATAAAGCACCCATCACCTGTGCCACAAATTAACTTCGAAGACTGTATAACGACAATTTGATGTACGCTGATATTTTGTGCTATGCTACCCGCTTGCATATATGCTTTAGGGCTGAATATATAATGTGCGTACCAATCGATGCCGGATCGTTTATGCATTGTGTGTTAATGCTACAGCCTTGCTGAAATTTACAGTAACAAACGTACCTCGCTAGTTAATCTCATAAAATCTCACGAACTGACAACGTCTTCTGCTTCCATAACCAGGGTTTGTTAGCTCCCCGTGAACTGACGCTATACTCGAGTACTTTATTTCTTCATATCTATATCTAAGGACGTATTTACCAAAATATCTTATAACCAGTTCTATCTGGTCTGCTATTGACGCATAGCAACTAGGGAGCATACGTAAATCCTCAAAACGCAAGATTGATGTATGTTGATAATTGGGCGGTCCCCTTAAACGGAAACGGTTAACTTCTCGTCATTATTTCCGTAAAGTCATTTGTCAATGCTATTATCGGCTTTTGCAGGCTGAACAATTTCAACGGCAACTTGGGTGAGATGGGGTACTTTGCATCGTTCTTTCCATAATGATATTGAAGATTTGCAGCAGCTTAGATAATGACTTGGTTAATGTATGAATAACTTAGCTTGAATGTGGTTGCAACATCTATTGCAGCGCTCTCTTAAATCTAATAGAAAGAATGATACTTGTTTTTATGCTCACAATCTGTGATACTTGAATTATAGTAAGTGTTTTCGTCAGGATTACTTCTGGTACCTCTCTCCCTACTGGCCGTGAATAGGGCATTAGCGAATCGAATGGGTCAGCTTTCGATTCGAGAAAATAGAACCATGCATTTCAACATTGTGTGATTTTTGGGTAAAGTAAATGTCATCTACCGTGATAATTGCCTTGTTTTGTAGTTGTCTGTCGTAGTTGCATTGTGGTCGCGTAACATAAGCTTTTTATCCTTAGTCCAACTTGGTGCTGCTGTGTTACTGATGGTATAATCTGACTATTGTTTTACCACGTCTCCATGCAAGCCAAAAAAACCTACGTCCGGGAGGGCGATGTCTGCAACGATAGCGAGAGAGTGAAATTATGTACGAGTTTAAGTACCATGTGCGCTTATGGTGACTGCAGGACTGAGAACACTGTGGTGCTTAAACACGAAGGAATTACATGACTCATGCGCCTTAAATCTAATGTAAAAAATAGCCAAAAGACGCCAATGAGTGGTCGCATGAACGTTCACATTATTTAGCCTAGCCCAGCATATACGCATTCTGTGATGCTGTATGAGAGAAAAGCGAAAGGATGTTTCGTATTGTAATGAAGGGCCTGTCAGCATGCTGATATACCTATATGTATGTGATTTATTGTACTCAATAGTCCCATATCAAATTATCGACCATCCTGGTATGTGAGTCATATATGGGTATTTGACGACAATAATATAAACAAAAGCTACATAATCTCATGGACCATTTTGTTTCTCATTGGACAACGTCCTCGCCAACATTATATTCCGATGTTTAAATGATGTAAATGTAGCATATATTCTCACATCGCAAGCCGTACAACTCTATATGTAGTGGATATAACCGCTTAAACCGAGTAAAAAAAAAAGTGCTTTTAGCACAGCTCGTTATAATAATGCTATTGATAGCTACGACCAGTATTATTATTGAAAATATAGCTTACTACGTCTCCTCCCTAATAACAAACCAGTGCAATGGTTCGCATAACCTGGTTTGTTGCGCTAATCCACAAAAAACTAGGCACCCATTTTCTGACAATATCGCTAAGTTAGCCCGAATCTGCTCTGAAGCTGTGCTCATTTTCTTAGCGCCATCGAGTTATAAAAAAAATGGGAAAACATCGACGGATGTAAGATAATGCATCAATCACCCACCGCACATATCTATAGATGGTGGCTATCGCGGCTTACACCAACAAAAATTTGAAGTCCCATAAGCACAGCTCGTTATAATAATGTTACTGAAAAACTTTAACCGGCGAAACTAATGCACCCTTCAGTGACCAGCACATCAGCATTTTTAATGCACAGTATATCTATTAAAACAACTGGCCCTGGCGATGGTGCAAGTCCCCTTATTCCTTTTCTATAAATCCTGGTTTAGGTTAGTTGATTGATTTTGAAAGCGTTCAGTGTCTTACTGTTTTGCCAGGAAATGGAACCGATCACACACGAGGACAGGAACTACCAATAAAACCAATGTCACGTCGGTCGTGTAATAAATTCGAATTAAGATGTTATATAAATATATGCATATATAGAAATATACGTATATATATATATATATATATATATATATATATATATATATATATATATATATATATATATATATATATATATATATATATGCGTCGAAACATGGTCGATGTTCGTTCCCATAGATGCAGTGACGTAGCGATGGCACTATGATATAACCAGTCATTATGTACCCCTCTAAGATGATTATTATATATTTCGAGCGCGCGTTTGCGATGCTATTTTGTGTAAATACGCTAGTTAACACACAATGGCCGCTGCATAAAATAATGAATGGGGATACCGTTACTTACGTTGCATTCTATTGACTGATACAGATCAAACATTATAACAAACTCTGTTCAGAGGGCCATCCTAGTGCATGTAAGTGAAAATACATCACCTAGCTTATCAAATCAGAGCTTGACGATTTGCAGACAACATGTCCATTATACCGAAAGTGTCATTTGACTTTACTTTCCCATCGATAGTGTTGAATATTACTTATTATTTTGGAAATGATCCATGCGGGAGGACCAAACATAAAGCTAGCTCGTGATGTAATATGGCAAGGCAATACGGTAAGTGGTCAATATGGCAGCAAGAAGTAGCAGTCTTGTCAATATAGGCGTCTAGTGTGTTTAGCTGTCATATTGTTGGTGTGCCAATAAAAACGGAGCGTTCGTTATATTTTTCATAGCAAATGCTCCAAAGCAACGTGGGATGGAGACTAAAATAGGTAGCACAATAGGTTGTACCTCTAGGCCGCGTATATTAAACGGTGAACGGTAAGGTGTGCACTGATGCTGGGTAGTCGGTATTTAAACCTATATATTCAGTCATCTTCAATACGGGCATATTCAGATTGTTTTGCCAATATGTATGGTATCATTCCATGATATAATCAGCAAAATTTTTCAGTAATCGTGCTATTCCTGCAGCCTATGCAAAAAAGTTGATGAACATTGGAATAGGTCGAGACATGCAATATGTTTTGCTTCGTTTAGTCGACAACGCGGAAATCAATGAATATTGTTATTTAACTGAGGACTTAATGACAAAAGTATTTGATGGAACACACATAGCATAGAGATTGTACCACACGGACATAATGAATTCGATAAATATATATGTGCGCTGAAATAAATTCCACAAATGCGTTGTGTATTCAGCTGAAGGTAACCCTCGCACCACATAGCGACTTTTAATGATATTATTGGAGGTTGTTATACTGACATATACCGCCCGCCTAATTACTTCTATGAAATGCAAGTAGCTTCATGTTTCATGCCGGTCACGCCCTACTCAAGTCACTAACCGATTTAGTAGTTGATTGGCAATTCACAGAGGCAAAACAAGAGCAGGTGAACTCTGCGATAGGAATTATGCAGCAAGACCCCGGCATCGACGCTCAACAAGGCATAATATTGCTGAAAACATAACACTTGGCTTAAGGTAAAGGTTAAGACATTCCTCTATTTGCCGTGAGACGAATGCAGGGGATATGACACTGTTGCCTCTGCAAAAGAGAGTGGTTTTCGACACAGAACAGAACGGTGCGATTTAGAAAAGTCTCACGTACAGTTTGAATGACAGGTGAACATTGTAACGGATTGTTCGTGCTGTTATTAGTACCGGTAGTATCCGCAATGCTTGAAGAGGCTTTACGAGACACGGTTTAGGGCGTCCTTATTCAGTCAAGATAGGGTGCTGACTTCGTCACCGTCGCACACCTCAGAGCAAAAGGCAAGAGTATTCTTAAACTTATAAGAGAGTTACTGTTTGTAGATGACAGTGCACTTCTTGCCCACTCTGTGAAAAGATACAGTGAATAATGAATGTTCGCTCTAATGCGTCAAAGACATTCAGACTCTTATCAACATCAAGAAGACAAAAGTGCTATACCTACCAATCTCTACCAGAACATAATAGGTTGACATCCTGGTTCACTGTAAGGAAACTTACCTCTGTCCCAAAAATCACCTAGCGCATCCTTTGACCGGCTACGTGAGACACTCTGGAACAGCCACCATGTTTCCTTGTGGACCAAAGGCACAATCTACAGGGAAGTTGTGGTATCTACTCGCCCGTATGGACCCGAGTCATGGACAGTGTACAGAATACATGTGAGGAAGCTTCATGCACTCATGATGCGACACTTACGCCCCATCATCTAGATTACTTGGCCGGACAAGATACATAAAAAATGACTCCTAGAATGTCAGTATAAAGACTAATAAAGAAACGTTAGCAGTAGTCAAAGTAATCAAAACAGACATTGTAGCTTCGCGACCGCCGGCATTATGATAATGATGAGTTCTATGTTTGCATGTAATTTGTTGAGTTTCAGATAGCGACAAATAACATACTCTCACGGCGCCCCGAGCGATGATTATCCACATTGAGCATGGCACAGTACATTCCGATATGAATATCATACTGTGATACACAGGTATCAGGTACAAAAAGTTCACAGGAACCAAGCTACGTCAAAGCACTTAATGTCTGACAGGATATCTGGTCAAAATTAGGTTCCCTGCTGTCGTCCTTCTCTAAGCCAGCGCCTCATCTACGAACTTTATTCAACGACAAGAGATCATAACCTATAGGTTACATTTCATCTCATGTCTACGAATTATCTGTACTTTACCTACATAGATATGAATGTTGTCACACTGATTATCTATCCTTCTGTTACATGCTTGCACTGAGTGTTAGTCTGATTACCCAGCCCCATTACCAAGTACCAATTCCACACGGATAACCTGTCTGTCCTTACCAGACTAATACATGCTGTTAGATTGATTACCCAGCTTACTCAACAGGGGTATGGGCAACTGTACTTTGCACGGACTATTTCTAATGCATTTGTCATGCTATAGGTTATGATCTCACTCACACACGGATATTGCTGCCGTTTGATTCGGTACAACTGACAAATGAACCAATGAATGCAATGTTTTGGAAGCAACAATAACAAGCCACAAACACTAGTTTATATGAGCTTCAGCTCATGCAGAAATTTCTTTATCATCACAGGACATTTAAGGGTGCGTTGGACCATAACATTAGATAATAGAAATGGTATGATGAAAACAACGCTACACGGTTTGCCATCCAGCCACTGATATGCGGGTTACCATTGCATCGTTTGAACAAACGAGAGGGTAACGTAATAGGCAGTATTAGTCCACGCTGTCTCACACAATAACGAATAAGCATCCCTGTAGAGTAGAGCTTGGCCACTCGTTAAATAGTCACAAATCAATTACACAAACTTCTCTGTTGTAGGTATTGTTGGAACAAGTTCATTTCTGTCGATAATTTATCAAATAAAGGAAGAATAATAACTAAAACCTCTCTTGGCAATGTTATTGGAGTACATATGGAGTGCGATACATCCACGGGAAATGCAAAGTATATACACGTTATATGCATGGTATGATCGTACAAATCATTAGCGCATTAGTATTGTAAGCAATTGTTCATGCGATACCTTTGTTTTCATCTAAGTAGGGGCATTCATCTTTCACTATTTGCGTCCATGACTAGTTGCTGTGTTCTTGCACGGTGGCTGGCCGACCCGGATATAAACTGTAGCATACTTGAATAGAGGTCATTGGACCAACACCCGTTTACATATACATCGGTGTTTTGTCGCCTCTCCAAATTCAAAGTCAATGACTAATCACATGCTACTTACACATCACATGGGTATGATTCAGGCTATTTTTATCTAAATGATGTTTACTAACACAACACACACTCTTAACTCCAATAAAAAGAACCAGCGCTTATGCGATATAACGTTTTTCTCACCAAAGCACTAACCTGCGTCTATCAAGTTACCGGTAGCTTTAACATTCTAGGCAAGGAGCATGCATCACAGTGACAAGGGTTAACGGCATTCTCTGACATTGTGGGGGAAGTAAATGGCATCTGTCATACTGCTTGAATTTGTTCACAAGTTTCCATCTCTTGTTGCTACTGGTCCCGCCATGAGAATTATCTTATGGCAGGATCAATGAATGTTCCCGAAGGTCCAGTTAGTCTGTTACGAAGGAAAACCTGTTAAGAATATCCCAGTTGTATGGAATACGTGTACATAAACTATTCTTATAACTCGAGCAAAGAATTACCGTATTATTGAAGAATACTTTTAGCTGGGGTACTTTCAACTTATTATGGGACTGTGATGACATGGTGTAGCAACAGTCACGCACGCTAACTGCGAAGAGATATCGAGTGAACACTGATGTTTATGGAAACTACTTCCCAGATGTCTGGAGGTGAATGTAGTTGGCAACTTTTTTATGATTATCTCTGTGTTTGAGAACTGCTTCAAATGTGCTCATTGTGACCTGACAACGACGATGAACTGAAGTTTACGCTTGACTTTTTAGGCGACGTATTTGTCCTTAAGAGCCATAGAAACACGCAGCAAGAATGCGCACAGCAACGCAGGACATTAAAACAGCAACTGGTAAAGTGCAAACAAAACGCGGACAGCTATACAGATAGAGAAACATGCGACGGAAACTCAAGAATGTAAAGGCAGGAGTTGCCCGGCAGTATGATGCCAGTACCTTCATTTCCTAGCTACAGTTCATAAATTTATATTGGAAACTAGACGGGCCAAAATATTCATATAGATCACTTAATGGCTGCTTAAGTCCCTGAGTCCCACATAATAAGCATTTACCTCAGCTAGTCGTTGAATACTGTTTGTTGTATTGACCATACGTCGAGGGCGATGATGACATAAGGCATATCAACCGTTTCAGACTGTTAGTAGTGGAGAACGTTCCGTGCACTTGGTCATTAACATTCTACAGCAAACTTTGACGGTAATTTGCGCCTTGTAGTGTATACAGAGAGGTGTTAATATGTTGCAACATACGGCGACCATATACAGCACGAAGCTGCCGACCTACAGGTTATGTTATTGTAGGTTATAGCAGTTGGATTGAACATTAACAAGATACAATACTGCAAATAAACAAAGATTATGGGTGGATCCACAGCAGGAATGCTTTACAATCAATTTTATTTGCAATCCTGCACGACGCTTCTGTCATACATGGTGTGCTGGGATACAATACTTATTCATTGAACTTATCATGATATTTGCGATAAGGCGGCACTAACTCAGAAACTTGCATGCGGAGAATGCAGAATCAGGAAATTGCTTTTACCACTATCATTTGGAGTATTCTAACAGACTGAAACAGCAAATAAAGCTTACACCTTGCCTGGCCGTGAATATCAGAAAAGAGGATGTCGCATTATGGCAATTAATGCATCGAAAATTGACACTATATACGAGATCATTTGCAAATCGACCCCGATCAATGCCTTGGATATATATTTTGGCAATGATGCGGCTGCCAGATTCAACAACTCGTGCACTAGCATATCCACAACCACCTGGCGCATATCCTAGCGGGCTTACCACCACTGTGAGGCTTCCAGAAATATAACTCCCATATGATGTGCAAGTAGCGAACAGCAGTATTAATATATAAACACGGCTGTAGTCATGTCATCCAGCACATTATATTGTGATATTATATCTGCTATAAACGGCGATAATATAATGTTGTGCTTGCAACGGATAGATAGAAAACCTCAAGGTTTATATTCTTCGCTCTAAATCCTAACACAGCACTTTCTCAATTTTGCTAGAATTGGCGTGCTTCTGTATCAGGTTGTGAATCAAACTAATTAAGATTTACCATCAATTGTGCCGAGTTGTTGGTGAATCACTGTGGCGTTTTAGATACATTAAACATTTTATGCAATATGCATCGCTCCCAAGGACGGCGTTTTTTTCACATTTGACCAGACGCTGATAGCCCTAAGTGTCCGCATTTCATTTAGGCAATGGTCTCGGCAATGGTCTATTATGTGTTATATTACATTCTGCGGAAAACATATTTTGGTTTGTGTCACTTTTTAAAAAGATAACAATGCGCTTGTTGACTTACAAATATATTATGGATTCCATCGGTTACCGCACAATGTCATCTGGCCATGGTCCTTGCTTTGAACAATAAGAGATCAGGCAATTAAATCTGGTTTGGACATTGCTGCTTTGCTGAAACAGCAGCGGAATAGCACGCATGCCACCTATTTAAAGAAAAGAAAATACGAATGTTACGCATCACATCATTCCGATTCGTGTTCAATACAACAAATAGAGACGGATTGCTTGTCATCAAGAAATCAATAAGCTTTTGTTTATGAATTCGATATGTATTATCTTGCAGGTGTGATCTCGGATCTTTTAGGGCTATTTGGACTTTGCAGGTGCTCATGAATACCACAAGTAGTTTAAACCAACTGAAATTTCGTCACTCTTTTGTGCTATTGATCTGGAAGAGCGCGTAAGCCGTGCATCGCTTCTCGACAACCTGTTTAGTGCAGGCACTCAGCACAACTGCTTTCTACAGCCCAATAAAGTGCCGCATAACAAGACTAGCAAATTGCTTAAGTACCTCAATGCACATTTGTATTCAAATATTAGCCAGTCCTTCCAAACGCTTTTTGAAAGAGCATCATGCATTTAAGCAGAATACCCTAAATATACGCACCTAACAACACAAGATGCAGCCATGCTATTTAGGTTGCCAATTATCAACGGGAGCATTTTGTTAGTGGTGCTAGTTGTAGGTTGGTATGGTTTATTAATTAATTATGGAGGATACATAGCGGGTGTGAACATAGCGGGTGTACAACAGAATGAAAGTATTGGATATCATATTCTGCAGAGTAAGATATACCCAAAGGTATTTTTGTTGCTACTCCGTCGGAAATGGGTGTTTCGCTCCATGCTTGCCTCTCGGACTGCTTGTAAGTCTGCCAGGACGGTCGCAGTAAATGCTTGCCTCTCTGACTGCTTGTAAGTCTGCCAGGACGGTCGCAGTAAATGTACCAAACGTATGCACACACACATATATATATATATATATATATATATATATATATATATATATATATATATATATATATATATATATATATATATATATATATATATATATATATATATATATATATATATATATATATATATATATATGTTATTGATTTGCAGTATGGCATACATTTAGCCGGAATTATAATAGCGTAGATTGATTATCATGTAACATTTACTAATTGGAATATATTTGGTCAGCATTCCATTATATTGACTGCTTCACTGTCGCTTCGGGGACAATTTACCATGAGTACACTTTTTCGCTTTTTCAAAATAATTCCCATTTGCTGACTATATTCCAGGTTTGTCAATATGATACCATAAACCGTGATGCTGAACCTCACGTTGGCAGTGCGCGGGATTGTTTGTTATTTGGGATATGATAATCAGTAGTTAATTAACAAAATATTATAAGGTAAACCAGTTAGTGATATTAGCTTTGCTGATTTTATAGGGTTGATTCGTGTTACAAAGGCAGTTCATAGCATTAACGAATTATTTCGTATCACACGTGCTCTGCAGGCCTGCAGGCCGTTTGGGTCCCCTTGGCCCATTGCGGGCTCCAGTTTGACTCAATACGGCCATTTTGTTGCTTCCTTGCGGCGTTTATATTATCGCCAAGGTTTTAACCCTGGGGTACCGGCCCAGTACACACTAACATTATCGTGTGATCATATGTGACTGCTGGAGGTCAGGAATTTCGTTGATATTCAAGACTTTTTAATCAAAAATGCAGAGCACTTGGCTGTAAGGCTTTTACTTGTGCGTACATCGTAATTACAAATATGCTAGGTGTGTTCAATTATATAATAACGTACTTTCGCGGTGTATGCAATAAACGATGATTTAAACACAGCATTGGGGGTTTTTTGGCATGTGAAATAAGTATTATATAGAAAACACCAGGGATGCTTCAATTTATTAAAACAAGCATGCAGTACACAATATAGGTATCAAAGCTATTCGATAATACCGAAGAACAACAATTATTGAACCATGGCCACATAACAAGAAGGCACACGTTTTTTTATTAGTAATAATTTTATGCATCTAATCATAAATAAAGAGTATAGGAACAACCCGTAGAACACCCGCAGACCGTCCCAAAAACATGCTAACACAACTCCGTACAAGAGAGGATTTCATACGGGCTTCTTACGGGCCCTTAAAGCCCCAAGGAGCCGGTATGCATCTGTAGGTCTAATGTGACCTGGGTATTAGCATAAAGTGCCCCGATGACGATCCCTATAGTCATCTAGATCATCCTGTTCTATAGATGCCTGTTTAATCATTCCGCAGTTTCCTCTGGCAAGTTATGTAATATCGACTGATATTTTTGTTATTTGCTTGAATAATGAACTGAATAACGATAGTCAGAACCGGCTTGTGAGGTATTGAGGTTTAAAGCTGACTTATAAGGTATTGGGATTCAGAGCTGACTTGCCATGTGTTGCGATTTAGATTTGGCTTGTCAGGCATCGAGATATAAAGCGGATCCGCCAGGAAGCTTTTTTCAAAAAAGCATGCTTGCGAGGTATTGAGATTTAAAGCTGAAATGGTAGGTTTTGGGATTCTTCACTGTCTTACCAGGTATTGGAAATCAAAGCTGACTTGCCAGATATTGCGATATAAAGCATAAAATGATTGTCCACATGTCTTTGTCTTTGACCCGCAACTCATTCAACCGCGTAGGATCTGCCCGATGAAATGCAAACATGCAGAGGCTTACAATACCACAATACATTACGCACCATTATATGTTTCATTGTGTGACAATTCTCGTGTGTTAAACGCCGAATATTGATCTATGCGTATCATAAAAAAACGTATACTTTTCATGTAACATACAATTAATAACATATTCAGCACAAGAAGGGACCCACAAAAAGGAAGCACATTTCATATGATCGTACATTGACGCCATATTTATTTGATGGTGCTGATAACAGAGCCCTATTCAAAAGCAAAACCGGACGTGCATAAGAAGTGGAATGGTAATAAAGGCTGACTTTTTCATTTATCTGCTTTCACCAGTCGATGATACTTGACTCATTTGCCGAAAGTGCTCATACCGCACGAAAGCAGCATCTTTTATCCCACCCAAAAATACAAATGCAGCAATGAAGGACCACTCTGCAGTCAGTACACCCAGCGATGGAAAAACTGTTAATGCAATTGACAAAAAGCGACCCACGGTATTGAAGTAGCTGTTGCTTTCAATATTTTGCACCTTTGAATGGGTCAGATTGGTTGAGAAAAATGTTTCCAAGATAGGCGAATAGTCAACTGGGGGCAGACCATAATCAAATGAAAAATATCATCATGCTTCTGGCAGGTGCATGTTAATGTAAGCTTTCATTCGCATTGTATGTGTTGCACACCACATCGCTTTGGTGTTAGTATTTACTCTTTGATCAATTTGTAGCCAATTACAGTAACCAATCCTCTACCACATACTTTATGTCATTGCAATCCATACCTGAGCGACCGCACCACGTGTATTGACTATAGCTCGCCATGAACGGCGTCGTTTTTGTTTTATTTTTAAATCACACGATGGCATGTAAACTCCTCTGTGACGGCCTGATACCAATTCAAATCCACACTACCGCTGTTATCTGCGCTATGCATGCCAAACCATGATTTTCCCATGGAAAAAAAGGCCGCTTGTTGGCTTTGGTTCTAATTAACCTTCCATACCATGGTTGCTGGACCAAAGTGTCTCGTAGTTATTGCCAATGAGTGTCTAGTGTAGGAGCTTATCTGAGAAGATGAAGACACACAGAGCGGCTTCAATGTTGAAACACTCCCGCGCACGCACTATTTAATTATTATGGTTACATGTTGTAGGTGTCAGTCAGTGGCGATTCGTGCATGTATAGCAATGGCCATTTAGCGGACCATATCAACCGAATCTTGGCATCAATGTCGTCATTGCGGTGGTGTGTATGCATTTATGTTTTGCCATTTGCCATATACTTATATTAAGCTAGATATACGGCGTGATATTATATCCAAAATCACATCGCTTGATATGATATCATTGGACGGCCAATGATCTCGATATTAGCATTTTCACGTGACTTACATGCATTTCATTTCCATGAGAGGGCGTTTTAAACAAAGTAGCCCAAGACCACCTGAAATTGATAATTTCCTATTTCTCGTTCCGCAGTTTACCGAATCACCGCTTCCTAATGCTGATCGTTATGAGAAATATTTGGAAAGGCGATTGCTTGATCAATTAAATGCCGAAGTGAGGTGATGCGCTTACCTTGTGATTTTACATCTTACAAGGATCTTTCAGATCGTTGTCTCATTTGTCTACGTTCCCCAAGGTAGCATTGAAACATAAGTGGGTTAATAAACATCCATAACAGAACAGTTTTCATGGTTGGTCGTTGAGCGCCGGTAGGTTATTACACTTTTGTGAGCTCAGAAAGTTGACTGACTAATTAATAATGTTTTGTCGGTCTAAAACTATATCGCAAAATAATTATGCGGTGGTCTAATTTGTCAGTGTTAATAGTTTCAAATCATCATACCTCTTAAACACATTCAATTGACTATCAACAGTGCATACATTACCAACTGCTGGTTGAATGACTTCAATAGCAGTATCCAACCATATTGCTGTACAAAACCTTCATCAGGCGTAGTTTTAAATGCGATCTATTAGTCGATACATGTTATGGGCCCATATAACTAGGACATTATAAATTCATCGCCACCATTGTCGAATTATAATTTGTGACATTATTACTACAGTTAACTGTCCTTTTGTCACTATAGTATGAACGGCTGCCGTGCATAATATGATGGGCCTGATAATCATCAAACAATATTGTGCTGTTAGCCATATGGTCTGGAAGGAAGCCCGCAATCTGGTATGATTGCTAAAATACAAGTTTTCTTACACGACAATGGTTAGATACTATGAAAACAATTGCCCGGCTATTTAGATTTTAAAAGTGTAGCAATTGCTGTGTAGCCCGTCGAATACAAAATAATTCTTTGTCACAAATATACCACGCCATGAAAAGCGGATTTCAACTCAATACGTCTAGTTTGAGATTGTTTCATTTGGATGTATTTCGTCTGAAATATGGTTATTTTGACGCAACACTTTAGCTAATATTACACCCCTTTCACTTAAGAAGCTGGCAAAATAAACCATGTGTAACGATCGATGGTGATATTTAAAACAAAGCAATATTTAGCCAAGGGCTGAAGGGAATGTAGTGCTAATGACCACTAACATGTAAAGGACGGGATTTAATACTCACTCATTGTTTGATAAACGATACACTCATACTTGTCCATTCGCATGTATGCTGCTGGAGTAAAAATGTTAGTCCATACTGGTATATCATTCCCTGTTACACACATATAGCTGTAAATTGATGAACAAAATAATGACTTCAATGCATGTCCCATTAACTGCTGTCGCCGATGTCGTCGCGAGTATATGAACAATAAACCTGTTGATATGCTTAGTTTATTCCCTGCGTTTTGGGTTGCTTTAAAATTGGATATGGATTTAATTTCGAGTGGTAATGCACAACACCTAAAATCGACAAGCCACACAGGACATTGCTTTGGCATAGATAGTCTCAAACGTTGTATAAGATTTGCAGTATTAGTTTGTTGGCGAGTGCAGCGCTATAGCCTCGATCGCTAAAACTAACATAGATATCAATGCGACATAAGTGATAAATCATTCGAAAGAAAAAGATGATGCCAGGTGCACACACATTGTAGGGCTTAATTGTACATGACAGTTATATTTCCCATATTACAGCATTAGTTTCAAGTACAGTGATATTGCATACACAAAATGTCAATAAAAGTGAACATATGACCAAGCGAGCTGTTCTTGCTCCTATAGCGAAGCCGCTTTAGCTCCAATACATGAAATTCGTTACGACCTCTGCAGGAACTGACGTTTAACAATGTCAATAATTATTATTGCAATCGCCTTATCGGCCCATATGCGTTATCAGATTGATTATGCATTCATGGCGTCTGCTGTGAATAAAGATTGATTTGACGTAGTGCTGGTCGTCGGTGATACCAGCGTCTAATCGGCTGTTCAGTGCTGCTGAAATGAAACTCACACCCCGTGACATTTGCCTCTCTAAAGGAAGGTACTGGCAATCAATCCGTCTATTGGTGAAGGGAATTGGTAGTCCTTCCATTCAGACAATAATTTTATCACAACTTTCACATTTGCAAGCCAAATGCTGGCGAATTAAACAAGTTCGCTATGTGGTGGTTGTGGATAAGCAGGCATTCTAAACAGCCGGAAAAGAACAGGATTTCCTTGTATTAGATTGGTCATGTCCTCAACCAAACCATATAAAGTGTGATGTGATATGGTACAATTAACCACGCTGTGCCATATGCAGTGCTGGGAAGTGTTTAGGATTGCTTGCCGTTGTGGTGCAAATATTACATTCGGGAACTCATTTAATATATCATCAAAAATGTGCTCCGTGGCTTTCTGACTCACCGTCTCTAAAGCCTTCGATTTAATAAACCATGAAACACTTCTAACTAAAATGTATTTGCTTGGATTAAGAGGTCTTGCACATGAATGATTTTCAAGTTATTTATGGCTTCGTAAACAATCTACACAAATAGTTAACATTAAATCAACTTAATCTGATGTAGCTATAGGAGTCCCCCAGGGTTCCATTTTAGTGTCTCTGTTGTTTTTACTTCACGAGAATGACATTTTTAACGCTTATGATGAAACGATTCGTTCCTTTGCTGATGATGCAACTCTACTTATCTCATCCTCAAATATCGAAAAAGCCTTTCAAAAGGCCAACAATGCAGTTAACAACTTAAGCACATGGCTAGTAACAAATGGCCTAAAAATTAAACACTAAGAAATCAAGTTGTATGGTAATAAGAAGACACAAAAAGAACTTAAATCTAAACGATGACGATGACTTATCAGCAAGACTGACACAAATAACGGTGCACATAATTTCCTGGGCATATTTATAGACGAAAACACATGTAAATTATGTCAATAAAAAGATACCTCATGGCCTCTTTATGCTCAAACAAGTAAAGAGTTTTCTCTCTAAATCAGCATTACGCAGTCTATATTTTGCTCCTGTTGACTCACATTTATTATATGGTATACTTGCATGGGAAAATGCTGGTAAAAGAAATTTGAAGCTCACTGAAATACTACAAAAACATGATTTGAAATATATTAACAAATCTTCGTACAAAGCTCATGCAGAACCCCCTTTTCTAACGTAGCAATATATTACAATTAAATGATCTCTCTAAGTAAAGTGTAGCCTTATTTAGGTGCCATTACAAAAATAATATGTAACCATCATCATTCATCAATTCATTTCATCAACAATGCAATATCAGCAGTGTTTTTATAACACGCGTAATGCCCATCCAATGGTCACACCTATCCCACAAACGGAATGTATAAAAAGTTTTCTCTATATACATTCCCTAACACCTGGAACAAATGGCTAAAATCACTCCCTGCGTTTGCCGTATTATCCCAAGTAAAAACATATTCGATGTATAATTTCATATGCAATTACCACAGTACCATTATATGTTCAAACAGTCATTGTATAAATTGCAATTCAATGCAGAAGGAATATACCTAATTTATGTTTAAGTCTATATTTTCTTGTGTGAGCAAATTGGTTGACTTATAATGTCTTAAAATCTAGCTCATGTAGTCTTTTACTATTTGGAGATCGTTGGGGTGGGTGGAAGACAGCGGGGTGTGGCTAAACCACGCCAGTCTCTTGACAGTGTTTGAATTCACTATTAGTATGTGCATGCATATTTTTTTGTTGGGAGACAAATAAATCCTTTTTCTTCTCCTTCTACCAAGTTCCATTACGCCCATACTACGGTCTATTTAGCGTACCCTCACGCTCGCAGCCATTGATTTAACAAACACATTTTATCAACAGCAGTGAACATATCGCCCATATTAAAGTGGAAGCACTCAACTAGGTTCAATAGCTTATATCGTAGTGAAGGAAATTGGCATTTGAACCTCTATGGTGTATAACAAACACCCCGGTGACACAGCTTACTTCATTATATTTCGTTGTATATGGACAAAGAACTGTTAAAATTGTACGCTCTGTGATTACCACTGGGTATTATTTCTCATTGGGTAAGAACCTCAAATGTTGCAGCGAGTTGCTGGCCTTAGTGGCTGGTGATTGTATCATTCATCATAAGATGCAACACAGGAAATTTCGACTCCAGCAATTCACTCTTTCGCAATTTCTTTAAGAGAGAGAAATCACCTATAGCTCCGTACAGTAACGTATTAATTTATCCTAGTACCAGTGCAACTGCAGCAGTAAATACATAGACAACCCTATCTTTGTACATGCACCCGGTGCATACCAAACAGGGAAAAGGGAATTTTGAAAGTCGTTGTTGATGTCATTAGATAATGGCTTTCTTCCGAGAAAACGCCAATACCATGCTTCAGATGACGTAGTGGCAGCTTCAGGATGACGCAGTGAGCGTTATCTGTAACATAACTAACATCTTGTGTGCAATATATGACAGATGGTGTTTTATACACAAGTGCGTGAACCATTTCGCGCAAGTGGAATCGGAAACTAAGCTAATCTGGCAGGTGAGCCCGTATTTATCGATGGAATGTTATTTGGTTTTTGCTGAATACCTAATGATATTTCTTGATGTGTTGCGGCATAACACTCACATGGGATATTAGTTCATTTTGCACAAATCCAAAGCAGCATTATGAAACTTCTTGACGAGCAATTCCTTGCCAATTGCAGCGAAAAGAATAAGTCGTCCGCAAGTCGATTTCAATGCGAAATATTATTAACTCATACTCATGTCTAGTTCAACGTTAAGCCCCTTTTCAGTGAGAAGTTGCCGATTCACTCGAAATGTCAATTCCATTAGAAATTGAAATGGTTGGACAAATTAAAGTAGCCAGCAGTTTTTTAGATTGGTATATTGAAATAAAAAAATAAAAATGAGCGTCAACTCGCTAGTCATCTTTGTTTGTGTGGTACCTCTAACTCACTTGAAACGTCTGGCTGTTTTCCAAACAATACAGATCCTCCAATTGATATAAACACTGGACTTGAGTTTCTTTGTGCCCAGAATAATTTTGTTTTTAAAATGCCTGTACTTAACGGTACTTTCCAATATTCTTTTATTCAACTGCACTTAGCCGCATTCATCTATCAAGGTCAATGAATATAAGTGTTGCAGAAGTGCAATAATCAACTGTTGAAGTTCAATCATTCCATACCGTTAGGAAGAGCATATCACTGCACAAAACCTTTCGCTCCGATTTTGGTTATGAGTGTTTGAGGTGTGCACAATTAGCGCATAACACCACCAGCATTACTGTCTACGAATGATAAGCCAACAGCAGTAGTCAGTACCTAGCCACAGTCACGCGCAGTGATATTTGTATTATGGATATGCTGCGGCGGACTGCTGGTCTATGAATTTTCATAAGGCACTCTATTGACTATATTGTACCAGCCACAGAAAATGGTTTAATATATTGATGCTATGGAGTTACGTGATTCCGGTGATTTTGCGCCGGATGCAATCTTTGTTAAAGTATGGCATAAGAGTATTTTTTTTTTGTAAAGAGCTTGTTTGATTTTTTGGTTTTATATTTAGATGGGTCCATCGAACGAACAACATCACAAAATTAAGTAACAAGTCCGAGCGGGCAGCATTGCTAATCGGTGTGCATCGACAAAAGACAGCTCTTCCTTTGTACGTTTACTACGCAAATCAACTGACCGTCTAATGTGTGTGGAAGGGGCTGTAATCACTCACAAAAACATGAGAAATGCGTCAGGTGATATGCGAGTAATTTTAACGGTGGTTGAATCAATAATTACAAAAACTGAAACTTGCTTTAGAAATACATTATTTAATTGATTTATTGCCATGTTTCTGAATCATGAACCATGTACTGGATATAACATGTATTTAGTCCAAAGTGCTGCTACGTGCTTTATCATGTGACAAATTCATCAATATATTACACCATGTGCAGTCCCTGGCTGCATGACGGCATAATGCCGAGTAACGTTTGCACTTATCCAGAAAACGGCACCTTGTACTGTGGTATAATTCAGCATGGAGAAATTGCGAGGATCTGACAGTGCCGAGCGTAGATTGAGAGTAATGATATAAATGAATAGGGACTACGGGTAGTGATATGATTGATATGGGTTTTTTCACCCTAATTAGCCAGCAATAGATGTGGGCAATATAATCTTTGTCCATTATAGTTCGATCCAGGTTTTACCTAGTAACTGTCGGCATACGCTGCGGAGATCTCTGAAATTTGACACATCTGCAAGCCAAAACGTTTTATCGTTGATAGCCAAAATTTATGTTAACAGCCCTTGGTGTTATTTTTCTTTTGATAATACTTCACTAGTTATTAGCGCTGCCAGCTGCCACGAGCACTATTGGAAGCCTCAAGCAGCGGAGACGGCGAAGTCGCCAACCCAAACCCTCGTTAAAGAGCATACGGACGTCCACACATCCATGCAACGCGCGCTTTAAGCAGTTAGCAGCTACCTACCGTTTGCCATTGGTAGCATATGTGGTATTAATTGCATATGTTGTCAGATATGTGCACCAAGTTGTGTATAACTTTTTCTAAGAGAATCGTGATGCTGTCAGGGAGACTCGCACACAAAGATACCAATAGGTTCGTACAACGGCAGTCGCATCTCTATGGATGAGGGAACATGCTATGTGTTTGTGAGCATTTTAGGTCGTTGTTCTAGTTGGGAAGCAGATGTGTAGCCCTGTAAGCAATACACATTGTTTAGATGATGGATGGCTTCAATATGTGCTGTGTCGATAGAAGTGGCGACTGCTGAGCTATTTGTAAACGAGAATTTAAAGTTGGATGTGGCATTTGGGCGCAACTATGCAACGTGAATTACTATCTGAGGCTTAGTGCTCGTTTTGTGCTACGCAGCGGATCTACGGGTTAGAACTATCTCATTATTTACAGAAATCCGTTGATTATAACCCGTTTAATCGGGTAAACCTATTTGAATAATGTCAGGCCAGGACGGCTTATAATGTGCGAGTCGGGTAACATACCACAGATTATTTACATGCAATAATGGTTCCAATGCGATATGAACAACGGCGTCGTGAATGGTCCCACAGGTCCTCAACTGGTTCTTTGTTATTTAAATCCGGTAGGATGTCTTTCTAATTGATTCACTCACGGTGTGCTTCTACGGATGATAGAGTTCCAACATTAAACACATCACGCATAGAGCAAACAATCTCCTCTTTGGTTGTATTACTTGTGAAATTTTTTTTTTGAAGGTTAATGTCTTCACCTGGCCATTGATGGTGATACCATAGTCATTGTTGGCAATCTCCTTCTAAACTAAAAATGGTCATTTTCATTGCATAAATAGCCTATTGGCCGCAAAATCGAAACAAGTTGTTTTACCATGAAAGTGTTTCTAGCGACTGTTTGATACTGAGAGACTTTCCTCGTGCAATCACACGTAAACTGAGTTCCGAAATCATTCACTTTTTCGGGATCTCTACAGATATCTATGAGGGCCTCAGCGACGGTGTCCTTGTCTGTGTTCTTTAGTGGCACTGCCTCGGAATATTGGTAGCCATAATCAATGAATAAGAGAATAAAGCGATGACCTCCTATTGACGGAGGATAAATTGGACCAACAAGATCGAAGGATACTCTCTTAAAGAGAATTCTGATCAAAGCCGTCTTCTGAAGCGGTGCTGTAGTAATATTACCTATGGTTATCGTCCTTGGACAAACATTACAGAATCTAGCTGCGTCGTCATCAATTTCAGGCATTTGGAAACTGCTGGTTATCTTGTCAGTTGTTTTCGTGATGCCAAGATGACCCCCCGATATTGCATTATGTACAAGCTCCATCAATTGATGATGTAGTTGTGTGGGAACAACTACCTTAAGCAAAGACTTTCCGTCATTCACCGTAGGGATGTCGATAAACCTTCACCGAATGAAAAACCATCTGGCGCCCTTTCATTAGTGGGGTCCCTTTTTTTTCATCAGTAGTGTTATATTTTGGTAAAGCTAGTGTCCTCGTTCTGAGGCTGGATACGTTCCTTTCTGCTTACATCTTTGCTGTTTTTACTACCTTGCACAGTGAGAGGGTTTAGCTTCTGTGTCTTTATTGAGCTCCAGTATTGGCAGCTCACCCTTCTTGCCATCGTGGAATGGGATCATCTGCCGCTCCGACCTAATGGACAATTCCGCTGAATGTATCGATATTGCCATATTCGTAGTTTCCTCTGAAGACATCATCTCACAGCATGCTTGCAATCTGCTTATTCGGAATATATGTGAGCAATGTTGATACGGCAACTGCTAACTTCATTAATGGTGACCGGTTATCTTTAGCCTGATGACCGACTGACCGACTTTGTCGCTCCTTTTCTCGCCTTGTTGGGAGCAACAGTTCTTGGCAATTTGACCGATTTGTCATATTTGAAACACAATGGTCTGTCTTTTTCATTTAGAGACCCATGCTCTGACTGTGACTCAGCTCTTAGCTGAGGTTTGCGGCGAGTTCCTGTAACAAGGTGCTTGATGTGAGCAACCAGATGTTGTCCGGCCTTTTTCTGATTTCCGACTTGGTTTTAGAGTTCCAAAATCTTCTTAGAATATTGTTCGATCACACTTCCGATAGTCGACTGGTTGATTCTCAATTCTTCATAAGTCAGTAGCTTCTACTCCCTTCTGATGCCGTTTTCATGCAAACCTAGCCAGATGTAATAACTCACATAAATGATGTTAGACTGTTCATTGTCAAAAGATGCTATACGACATGATATAGATTTCAGTTATCACGCATAGAGCTAGGTTTGATATAGCTTCCCAGCATCTGTGCCACAAAATAATTTCGAAGATACGTAGCATCCGCTCGGCTGCAAACGGCTAGTGTACGCACGCTGACAATATGTGCTACGTAACCGGCGTGCGCTGCATATATTTATCCAGTAAAAGGGCGTTCCCAAGAGTCGTATTGAATAGTGGCTCGGGCTTACCTATTGTCTTACTCCACTCATTTTCATTCCCCCGTGATATCTATTGGCTAAAACATAGTTTGTAGTCAAGGCCGCGGGCGTTATCACACGTATTTTCGGATTGCATTCGTGCTATGTGACTCCTGGACACAAATTATCAGCACAATTGCTAGGAACGATATCTTACAGACAATACGCCTCAATATTTAATGCATGCGAGGTTAGGCACATCAGTTCAGAAACAGAGATATCCAGCCATTTTTCCAGGTCCTTGATTCAATGCAACATACTGTTACAGCTGTTTCCCTACCATATTCAGACGAGTTCGCTGTCATGGTATAAACCTTTTTATAGCCCAATGGCAGATAGAACCGCAGATACAGGTAGCACACCTAGTCGATGATGGGACGGTGTATTCTATGTGTGACCAGATGAAATATCTTCAGGTAGCGAAGATGCAATATAGTTTTCGGCACAGAAAAATTGGGCAAACCTACACCACGATCGAAATGCAGCAGCATAAATGACCCATTTGTATTTGCTAGAAGACTGCCCGACGTTATCAAGCATTCTGGTGCTTCCCTAAACTCACGAATTGACACATCTTCGGCCTCCATTCCCAGGGCTCTTTGGCTCGTCGTAAACTGAAGCTGTACTCACAGAATGTATATGATAAGTAGGTTATGCAATCATTGCCATATCTATAGACGTATTTACTTAAATATTTGATAACCAGTTCTATCTCATCTGCTTTGCACTTTACCGAATATCGACGCATAGCCACTGGGGCGCATTCGTAACTCCTCACAAGGTAGGATTAATTTGTGTTTATAGTTGGGCTGTCTCCCTATACGCCAACGAATTACTTCGCGTCGTTATTTCCCTAAGTGTTAGTTCTGAGATCGTTTCTCTATTTCTTACCGGAACCGGTCACTCAGCTTACCGGTAATCAGAGTGGCTTTTGTTGGCTGAACATGTGCAATGGCAACTTGGGTGAGATCCGGTACTTTGCGTATTCCCAAATCATAACAAGGACTTGACAAGGCAAAATTGTTACCTTGAATCAAATAAAAAGAATATTACAATTTAATCCAAGTTTGTTCACAATCTATAAAACTTGAGTTTAAGGAAATATTTTCTTCAGCATCACTTCTGCTACTTTTCTCCTGAGAGCTAGTGAAAATATCATCCAGACTCGTGGTTTATCTCAATTGCAAAATCAAAATGGGTCGGCTCGCGATTCGAGAAAATAGAACCATGCCTTTCAGCATTTTTTTATCCGATTTGTTTCTGCTGTGTTGCTGAGAGTAAAATCTCACTATTGTTTTACGACGTCCCCAAGCAAGCAACAAATCTATGTCCGTGAGGGCGATGTCTGCAACGATAACAAGAGGGTATACGTATAGACGAAAAGCGAAAGGAATTAATCGTATTGTAATGAAGGGCCTGTCAGCATTCTGATATACCGATACGTACATGATTCATTGTACTCAATAGTTCTTTATAAAATCATCAGCCATATGGTATGACAGTCATATATGTGTATTTGACGACCATAATATATGCATAAGCTACCGAATCGCATCGACCATTCGGATGCATCCTGGACAATGTCCTCGCAAACATTATATTCCGATGGTTAAATGATGTAAATATAGCATAAATGCTCACCTCGCCAGCCGTACAGCTCTATATATAGTGGTAATAACCGCTTAAACCGAGTGCGACAGATAGTTCATTTACTACAGCTCGTTGTAATAATTTATTGACAGGAATAATTATGGGGCTTTATTGTGCAATTAAATGTGCCTATTGTGTAGCTTTCACTAACAATAAACGTTCTGACATCACCGATTATCTAGGTTGAATGCTATTAAAGCTGATTATTAATATGAATACAATGCCATTGAAGAGCACATGGAGAGCAATACTGTTTGGATTAGGAAATTGGCGTTTGTTTCAGTACAAACATACTGTATCATGTTGTACATTATCTAAAGCAGTCTTGTTTTTCTTCATCCAAATAACATTGCAATATTCACTTGCGTCAAAAGCCTTTTCTAACACGTGCGCCCCAAGTAATAGACTCGCTTAGCTATTGACGAATTCCCCAGCCCTTGGTTAACTCAGATAGGCCACCCATTACCAATACAGCATTTTCCTTATCACATAGTCATCAAACAGCTGAAATATTTTGTCGTAATATATAACTCAGATACGCTCATTACCCTCAGATGGGATACCAAAACAACTTTCAGTGCTCGTCTTTACAATTCATGCGCTTAACACATATGAGCGCACACGCTCTGGTCTGGTCTGGTCTCATTCGCTGAAGGAGTATGGGAGGTTTTTTGTGATAGTGATATCATCTCCTGTCTATAAACTCCACGAGTCTATGAATAGAAGGTGAGCGAGTTCTAAGCTGTCTGACTGCTCAGTCTCTTAGATACGCTTATCCAGCTTTATTCGCACACATATTCATATTATATATAATAAATATATATACATGAAGCTCACAACCATACAAATCGAGAAGCTACACCAGCGTTAGGTAAAAAAACCTTTATTCAAGTAGCTGACGGTCAATGAATAGTAGTTAGGTTATCATTCAATACATCCTTGTTTGATGAACAGTCAATATCAATTAATGCTGTGTAATTTAGGGCTTTTGTAAAATGATTGTTATTTCGTTAAATGAAACCTATATACGATTATAACGAGATTGCGTAAATGTGTAAAATTTTGTCTTTAATATTGCACCATACGTCTGCGATGAAATAACAGTGATTCACCTGAAGCACAAAATTACATAACGTTTAGTGACATTGATAATCTATCAAACAACACTATATTTAATTAAAACCTAAATAATATTTGTTGACCGTTAGCAGCTTGTAAACGGTTTGTATCTCTTATCTATTGCTGTTGAAGCTGTTCTATTTGTGTGGTTTTAACTTGATTCCCCAGTTAATGCACATAGACGCTCGTAAAATAAAGACATGGTTCACATCACATATTTTCCCTCATTGGCGTTTTGCCGATTAATGGCATGTGTTGTTGACAAACATTGATCGCAGAGGTGACACTGATCCATACTTCATAGCATAATGTAGGACGTGTCTTTCTACTCGTCTTATTGTTGCCCATGTAAGCTGGTAATTGGTCCCCGAAGACACCAATTGAATTGGGTGCTAGCTGGTATCAGCATGGTACTGGTTTTGCCGTGCAGAACTAGCGCATTATGTTAATGCATATGATGCTTTCCGTTCACTTTATGTAAAAACAGCCACAAGTCGTGCACAGCCTTATTTGTGCCCATATAAGCGAGTAATAGCTTCACAAATCATAATTTGCATTATTCTATCGATGTTGAAAGAAATATAGCTTGGCACGGCTTTGCTCAAGCAAGGCTTGCATGAAATTCCGTGCTGACATTAAATGCATACATACAGTAATGAAGAAATATTGCTTATGTACATAATATCGGACCACAAAACGCCACTGAATTAGATGGAGATTAATGACATCGCTGAGATACAGTATGTGTAACCTGTATCGCTCATATTCGTCGGAACTGAAACATGGCATATGAGAGCAATAACGGTGCAATTCCTTTTTGTGCAATATATCAAACATTTCTGACAATTATTGAACTTTCTTAGAATTTATCCCTTTTTACTTGTAACAATAATGACCTGACTAGTTTTTAATAAAATGTGCGCATTAAAATCTAAATATATTTTTTTTTTACATCCTAGCGCTACAGATGGGAATGATATCAAAATTCATACCCCCTAAATGTCTTGTTTTTTAAATTCTTTGATATGACTTTGAAATGGTAATACTGCATAGATCTAAGGGTGGGCACACCTCTTTGCTGTGGAAAAACAAAACGCCATTCCACTTTAACAATTTTTATGACACACCCAGACCACCATCAGTATATAAATCAACGGTACGTAACAAACCACAACCAGGCCGGCCCACTACTCTACAAGAGCACTAAACAAACGACTTGCGAGACGTGAGATTGATCTTCAGGCGGAACAGTATTACAAAAGTTTGACCGAAGTGAGAACGTTTGTGCTGACGCACCATCTTAGGTGAGAGTTCTTTCCTCTGAAAATGTCTGATTAAGTATTTCATTTATATATAGTGTAATTCATTATGGTGAATACACATGACTTGTGGTTTGGACGGCATTGTGATTTGTAGAGTGTATAGTTACAAATGTTATACAGTTATTGCTAATATACAAGTGAATTTGCTTGCCATTTAAAGCAAAGGGAAATATACGAAGTATGCAAGATGTATAGCTACTTTTATTTGTGCTCACCCTCAATAAGTGGCTGTTTTACAGGATAGCATTATCGACACACCGTAAGACATCTGGAAAATGGCCATGACATCAATCGATGAAGTGACTACTTCAAACCAAATGGATGCGCAGACTGCTGTACCAGGCCAGGACATACACTTTAGCATGTACTGGCAATCTGTGTTGGGTCTAAATCTTTCACTTTATGCTAGTCCACTTATAATTGTTGTTGGTAATATAGGAAACGCTCTAACTTTGATTGTTTTGCATACCAAGTCCTTCAGGCATGCCCCGTCTAGTAAAGCATTGTGCGCATTAGCTGTGGTGGATACTGCGGTGCTGGATTTTGAAATTCTTCTTAACTGGCTGGCATTATTATCGCCCGACTTGGACGTTAAAGCTACACGTGCGTATTGTAAGGTTCATTTTTTTACTGTGTACTGCGTGGGACAGTTGTCGCCCTGTTACCTTTGCCTTGTAACAATAGAACGCGCCCTTGCAGTAACGATTCCAATGAAGTGCAAAGAAATTTGCAGCAAAAAGAGAATGACTATCGCTGTTGTCGTTGTCACTCTTGTAGTTGCGCTAATTAATTCACACGCCTTTTTTACCATTGATTCCGGGGAAGATATGTTTATTGAAGGGACATTGCGTTGCGTGATTAAACCGAGGCTTGAATTCTTTTATGCTGACATCTGGGTGTGGATCGATAGCTTACTAGTTGCAATTATTCCCTTTTCGGTGATTATTATTTGCAACAGTATCATAATTTTTACCCTGGTAATCTCTAAGCGCGCACGATTGCGACAAATGAATGTCCAGGGCAAACAAAATGTTAAGGAGAATTCTACCACGGCCATGTTGCTAGGAATAAGCACATGCTTTGTTTTACTGGCGTTTCCATCATGTGTCTTTCATATCGGAAACGGACTCAATGTTTGGCCAGTTTACAATTCGTACGATTATGCTCGGTTCATTTTCGCATTTACTATTGTAAATCTGCTTTTGAAAATAAACCACGCAATTAATTTCATTCTGTATTGCGGATGTGGCTTGAAGTTTCGCAAAGCGTTCTTTGAGCTGTTCCAGTGCATTAAATGCACCAAAGCAAGAAAATGAAATAATCACAGATTCTTGTCTTCATTTCGTACTCCTACATACGCCTCTTTTTAATGCAGTTATAAATTATCGTTAGGATAATCAGCTCAATGATTTTATGTTTAAACTGTGAACAATGCTAGAGGCAATGTGTTTATGTTGCGAGCAACCCACATAAAATGCTAATACGTTTTGTTGATTGAGGCATTCAATTACAGAAACAAAGATCATTGTTTGGCGGCTGTGAATTAGCATTTACAATTGCATGTAAAGGCCCAGTGACCTTTTTGATCGGGCAAAGATATGAGGTGACCATAACATTTCATATTATTTGTTCTTCTGGAACCAGAACACTTTGTAAATTAAGATTTTGCCAAATATGTCGCTTTGAGTCGGATGAGTACGCTGCTATGTTTGCGTTGCGTTGCTGTTCAATCTGTTGTATTTAGCTCGAGCTTGTCAGTTAAGGCTGTAGTTACAATAAACTTTGTTAATTTGTGAATGGGATTTTCCTCTCTACTGTTAGATTTGCATATGACATATCCTTGCTGCGGATTGTGTTTATTCATTATATCAGTTGTCAAACAATTGATCTTTAACATCTTATGGCCTGTTTAAATTAAAAATGCAGTGCAAGCTTCAAGTATGTTGCTACATAGCTAGCGCCAATGTATCGCTTCGTCTTTCACATTTGACATCCATAGGGTTAGCTGTAAGAGGTTTGTAATAGTTATTCAAAGTTGATATGCAAGCTATGGTATCATCCCCTGCACTTGAATATAACAGAAATAAATCGCTAATTTAGAGGGTAGTATAACAAATAAGCACCTAGGCCGATAGAGTAGACATCGCTCACCTACAATATCACCAATAGCTGATATTAAGTGAATGACCATGTCCCAAAACACGCTCTGATGTACAAATAAATCAGTAAGTTGAAAATCAGTAAGTATAAAGTTGTCTTTAATTCGACAAAGAAAAAGCTATGATATTTTACTAACCGAAACAAGTTGTGTGTTTATCCACGTACAGTTCACGACAGTACTCCCATTACTTTCGCGGCGTTGGTCTGATGGTCGCATGTCGTATTAACATGCCGGAAAAACCTGAACATCTTTGCATCAGTAAGCATAATTCATTTAACGGAAAGATCAAATAAATCACGTGGAAGTTAAGGCCAACGCCTTATAAGCCGCTCGACGATAAACATCATCGCTTGATTAGTCCCTCAATCAATTCCTTTTTCTTTTATCCCCTAAATGGTCGTTTCTGATAATACAGCACCGCTCTGATTTTATTGACTGCCCCTTAGATAAAGATCATCGCATTAATCAAACGTAATAAACGAGGTTTGCGTCAATATCGTTGCTGTCAACTCGAAAGCGATATATCATGTCGATATATCTGAATTAACGACTACACGTATAAACGGTATCCTCTGATATAGTCTTCACCAAAGTAGATGTTGACACGTTTTAAGGATGATAAACATCGCGCAAAAGCCGCAGAATGTGTCGTCTGAGGCTTTGCGTATGGATGTTTGAAAAGACGTAGACTGCTTGATATCTGAGGCCTGACCGCGTACTGCCGTGCCTCTTCTGCTGACGGCGTTGATACGCTGTTAGCAAATCACTATGGACTAGGGTTGCGTATGGAATTCGGCCAACTGGCCGTTATCTTGCCTATACATTGAAACATCTACATCTGATATAGGATGGATGGTGATGGAGTTAAAATTCAATACTGTTAATTTGATTTGAAGAGAGGTATTCTTTGCTTCGTTCAGAGCTAGCTTAACATGATGAAACATCCGCATTTCATTCCTTTAACCTGAAGCAAATGTTAGTGATATGTGCGACAAAAAGAAAGACAATTTTGTTTTGTTTTTTTCGTAATAACTCTCATTCGATGCTGCTCCAATCTTAAGGTATCGGGCGAAACAGGACGGCTGTACATCGTCCATCCAACAAGCAATTCCCTAAACAATCTTCCTCATCAGAAACACGTCTACAAAGACTGCCATGCTAAGTTCGAATATGATGACAATAAATTAGAGCTGATGACTGATTTTCTGGCATGGCTGTTTATATGAAGCCCTGGAGGAAAGTACTGACGATCTCCTTGGGCTTGACGTAAGAGTCGGGACTAGCCTGACCCTCTATACGGATGGTGTCGAGAAGAGCCTGAATTCTTTAACCACAGCAATAAACGGAGTTGCATATAATTGGATATACCATTCAAATGTTTCAGCGTTTTTTTTTGTCTTTTTACAAACTTCGTTCTACAAATAGTTTTCTACAGGCTGTACTAGTACATTGTGTGCCATAGAACAAGGCTTAGCGGGTGGCACTATAAATTTTAACGAAACACTGCTGACAAATGCTCATTTGAGCACGGAAGGTCAGCCAACGTAAGCGTTGTCACAAATATCAAATCATCGAACGATGCTATGTGCAGTATACGTTGCTTTAATATGTAACCGTCGCGTGCTGCCCAGAAGACAGGCATTCAAGTCATAAAACGCTTCTCTTTCAAGGTTTCTTCTAAGTCCTCAATCTTTCCTAACAGCTGTGTTAATTTTCGTGTGATCTCCACGCTTGGGGCATAGTTTATTACAAAAAGCATCGCGAATTTACTAATACATGTATTAGTTATTTGTTCAGAATAGCATGGGCTATCCTCGATTGACAAAATACAATGATATGACAATTTACGACGGAGTTACGCCATGTTAACCTCCGATTTCTATTCCCCTGTAACTTTAATGCGTTCATACCCACAAGTCATCCACAGCCATACAATTTTACATTCAATTTGCGATGTCGATAACAACCATTGACCATTTTTTTATGACTATAGCACCGATATCTACCACTTTATAAGCGATTGATCTTTACGAAAGTTGTCTATGTCCCAAAAAAATTTCACATCGACGCCTTTTTTAAAACGATGAACATGAGATATGGTTAATACTTTCCCTGCCATCGATATGTTAAAATACAACCACAAACCCTTATTGGCATAAGCCATGGAGTTATATCGTATTGTGAGCGGTGAGCCGCAATATGTCCGTCACATGATGACCAGAAGTTTTGCTTATTGAATGGTTGCACAAAAATTTGATTCTGCTTCCAATAGTGAAGTTCTCATATTGTACAGAAGTCAGTATGTCACACTTCGTGCAGGCAAGGATAGCAATACAGATTCACCGGGGAATTCCTCCAAGACTTATTGTGTGGTAAACTTCAGAATTGTTTCAGATGATACGTTGGCAGCTCTACATTTAGCCACTGCAAACCATAATCGCACATATATTTAGAGAAAAAATCATTCATAATAGTATTACCGATGTATAAGCTATTAGGTCGCTCAAATCGGCAGTTGAAGCACACCGACCGCACACTATCAAATTCACACTAGGCGTGTGCCTCTACATCGGCTGCATAACTAGCAGTGCCCTTTTACGATGTAACATTAAATTATAGTCGCCCAACTGCACACAAATACGTGTCAAATGTCACATTAACGGCTTCTTGTACCTATTGGTAGCACCAGCAAAACATCCTATCGTCACTGAAGAACAACCGTAGCTGAGAACAATTTATAAAAGACTAACAGTGACCATTGCTGTCGTGAACTTGAGCAACTGTGGCTTCACTTGCAGAAGAAGAACTGTTAGAGTGATTATTCTCCGATCCTCGTTTAAAGTACGATGGGGAGCTTTTAACAATTATACACTGTCAACTAGGGCGCTCATAGAATCATATCGGTGGAATGACAAATACTACCAATCAATTTCATGCGCACAAATGAAGCTCTTATCATATCCTTATTTCGGATAATAAATTGCTCATAAAGCGGGTAAACTAACATTCAATAATAGTCGCCCAACTGCACACTAATACGTGTCATATGTCACATTCAAGGCTTCTTTACCTATCGGAAGCACCAACAAAACATCCTATTGTCACCGAAGAACACAACTAGCTAAGAACAATTCATTAAAGACTAACAGTGACCATTGCCGTCGTGAACTTGAGCCACTGTGGCTTCACTTACAGAAGAAGAACTGTTAGCGTGATTATTTTGTTCTTCGCTCTTAGTTTAAAATACGATGGGGAGCTTTAAACAATTATATATTGCCAACTAGGGCGCTCACAGAATCATATCGGTGGAACGACAAATACTACCAATCAATTTCATGCACACAAATGAAGCTCTCATTATATCCTTATTTCGGATAATCAATTGCTCATAAAGCGGGTAAACAAGCATTTAATATCATGGATCAAGCACTATGCACATATCTACAGTGCCCTCAGCTACATATGGTATTATTCTGCTGTTTCTTATTTCAAGATGGACGCATATATATTCGTATCTTGTCATCGGCGGGTGGAAAGGTAATTAACCCTTGAGAGTCGTTTGTTTGCGTTAAAGAAAACCGCAACAAGAATGTTTTGTTAAACGAGCCTTAAACAAGAGGATACATAAAGTTTGTCATTTACAAGACGTGAAAGCTGTGGTTAATTATGTTGCCTTTATTTCTGGAGAATAACCTAGATGGTTATTGTGTTAATGACTAACAAAATATAATATCGCCACCTCTAGTTCACCAAGCAGGCAGGAATATAGCCCTGCTTAATTGCCAATATACCACCAGCGGGTTGATAGTTTGCATACTGTATGATTACTGCAAAGTGAATTATCTGATTTGGCGTCATTCTGAACAATTCCACACAGTTTGCCACTTTCCAGATCTTTAGCTATTACATCGTCGATAATTTTTACTTCAGCCTTGACTCTGACATCTAATATGCAAATGAGGTAAACCCGTGTTGGGCACAAAACGCAGTGCGTTATAATGTTATTCACCCAACATTAATTGGAAAACAAACGACACAACATGTTGAACATTGTACCCGGTAATACGCTGAATTGAATTTATTGGTCAGCAAATTATCATTTTGCTGTTTGCCATCAGCACCCGACTATGGTCATAATGACATAACGTGTCACTGGATCACGCGCCTGTAACTAACGTACCTAGGAAGGACAGCGGGCAAATTGAACATCTCTCTAGAGACCAGAAAGGCAAAACCATAAATAACTCCAATGGATCATAATGGCTCCAAGGAGAATAACGCGGTGGCAAAGCATGGTGCAAGCGATGAGCAGCATCGCCTGCCAATGATAAAGCTCTATAGCTCGGGTGCCATGAGTACCTCGCTAACAGATAAAACCACGGCCCAGTACGGAGCCACTCAAAACTATGGAGATTCACGTGAGGCATTATGAGCAAGTAAGCAGAATCTGACAGTCCACCAACTCATATGTGTTTCAGCCTTGTAACAGGTCGATGTTACGTCAAAGATAAACCTCTTCTTCATGTTCGCCACACTTCCGTTTAATTTATATTTATCTGTTTTTCGACTGCAGTAGTGTTGCAGAAAACTTATTGCAATTTCCGCTCAACAGATTATATAAACGCAAATAATTCTAACCAATTTTTAACATTTGCAGGCTACGACCTATGCTTGCACGCATAATGCCAGCTTTATGATTGAAAAAGGCAAATGAATATCTCAAAAGTGAGTTGCAGAACTAGCAACCATTCATCGCAAAAAAAGTAACATCTTTGACCGGTAATGAAGTAACGAATGCTTAGTTACCAAATAACCGGCTTTGTATAAACAAAAACTACAGTACTTCTGAATGAATTCATCTGCCGAGAAGTATACAAAACCACTATCCAAAGCCACTCAATGAATTGCCGTTATATGTGTTTATGCGGTTCGATGAGCAGAAAATTGGTATATAATGACATTAGCGACATGGTCCGGAGGCTGAGCCAAGATGTCATGATTGCAGAAGGTTTTGAGCAAGACAGAATGTAGACCGTGACGGATCCGTTCTCTGCATGATCAGAGAGAACCGGATGCAGATAAAGGAACTCTTATTGATATACATCAACGATAATACAGAACAATAGAGGTTTCAATATGAACATCTTGCCGATTGATCAAAATAGGCACCTCTGATAGGAGAATGACTCTTATGACTCGCCAGAACCCCCATCCCTACATGATTACAGATTCGCGGTCATATACATCTGCCTAAAATCAGTGACTAGGCACAGTCACTTGCGTTTCCATGTCTATTATCACATTCAATTACTTCTTCGCGTTTTATATTTCATATTATAACCACATCATTTCTATGCTGTTAGGCTCTAGGTAGTTATCAGTTGTCAGTGTAACTCTCAGTATGTATTTTACTGGCAATCAAGGTCAGTGGTTCATACCGCAGAGGAGATCGTGCAAGGTTAAAAATATCAGCTTCCACACAAAGACTTGCTGTTGTCGTGATTATTTTCTATAGTCAAAATGTATTGCAATAAAACTAATATCTTGACTTGCTTCATTAATCACGGCAAAATACGCAATTACCACTGGTAAATCGCGTGGTACTGCTCTTAGTGGTATGCAAAGTGAATCATGGTCCCGTAAATTTACACGCTGCCGCCCCTCGTGCTGCTCACATTTCATTCGACGGATTACCATTCCCTATCACCACCGATGATTAAATTCTGCTGCCAGATCTATGGTTCATTTCCGTATTACTTGTCAAATCAAGATGATACACTTTCCACGTGGCGGCAATAGACGCTATATAGGTTTCTGCACTAGCTCAAAATATATGTTCTCTCCATGTGGAGTCCTGCGACAACATCAGGTAGCCATGCAAAACAATGTTTTTCCTGTTGAATTGACACTTGCTAATACATTAAACAGCAATAATACGCAAGTTGCATTACTTGCTAGCAGGATGCCAAGCTTGCCAAGCATGATGAATAATCTTAGATGATCACGAATGATTGTTAACTGAGTCATGATATCACCCTGATCCCCGCCATGACCCCGCGTAATTCATGCAAACTCAGCGTTACGTGTTCCGCACACATATTGACACTGCATGACGTCCATGCCCAGTGCTAGGCAGTATATTATGACCTGTATCTGTATTCAATGGACGCCATGATAGGAATACTGTATGAGGTTCAGGCAAGGGTTAATGTCCCTTCCTTGTTTTCAGTATAATGTTGTAGCCTGACTGTATTTTCGTATCCTACAGAGATGATGCATCGCTTTACATGTGCCATTTAAATATCCGCTCTCCCATATGAATGTACTGCGCGCACTGGGTTAAGGAATGCGCACAGGTAGTTATGTACACAAAATAGAATAAATTAAAGTCAAGCAATAATGGCCGTACAAGATACTGGACAGCAGCGATATAACAATCATTGAGATGCACTGTTTTGAATTGATGATAAAAAACGAAGCACATCTTTGAGGGTCGGCATTTTCACCAGTGTAATGAATTTGTCTCTAATTTTTATCGCCATCATCAGCACTCCTCTGTTCAACAGAAGCTGGTTTTAGCAATACATGAATAGTAGCTCCTCTGTTGATGTTTATCGACGGGTTATTAGTGCTTTGTTGAACTTGTACCAACGTTTAAATTATTATTAACAAATTTAATGACATGCTTGCAGCAATTTTCATTAAGGAAGGCAATCAGATCTACTTCCAGATATCTAGTAAAGCACTTGCATCATCTTAATCATTGAACGTATGCGAAACTGTATGAGGTCCCCACAGAAAAGTTTTTAACTATCTTGTTGAAGGTATTGTGACCAAGCTAGAATTGTATATACTTAATGGAGCAATACTAGTGCCTAAAAACGTTTGATACAAACCCCCTTAATGCAACAAGTCCGATTATCCCGAGAACTCTATCAGTATTCACTGCATCTGCATTACGTTGTTTGACTGATCAATTAAGATAGCAAATTCCCTTTCGTCTTACAAATTAGCAACAGTAGAATAACTCATTCGGTAGTCACACGATTCGCTTGCCCGACCTATATGTAATGTGCTATGAATATTACGAGGAGAACGGGTCCCCAGACCTAGCCCTGAGATATATCACTAATATACCTCGTACAATCGGATTCAACAGCATATACCACCACAATTTGCCTTCTTATGCAGATCCCTCCATTTATCCAGGCTAATACTTTACTATGGATACCTTGGACCACAGGTTTGCTGGGATTTGTTATCTAACGCTTGTTAAAAGTCCAAATATATTATAGGCACAGTGCGTTATGTTTAAGTATGTGTTTGCTGGCTTCTGACGATTGCCTTTTTGAGCTCGATCTGGTTTTAGTTGCGCAGGCCAGTGAATTAAAGGTGCCTTTTCGTCAAGCGACAAATGTTAAGTGAATGCAGCGGCTTTGTGGTCTAGTCGTAAAGTCTGATTGTTTTCAAAACGCGCACTAGCAGTCACCACAGGGGTAAAAGATATAACCTGATTATTGTCGTGGTTAGCGGGGTAAAATCACGGCGATTTTGTGAGAGCTGCCCGTCTGAATCAGAGGCTAACTCTAATCCATTGCTTATCTCTTTGTTAGCGACTGTGCGACTATAGCAACAATTGTGCTTTAAGGGGTATTTGTCCACCAAAACTCATGTATGCATGTTACTTGAATGATGATGAAACTTATCAAGTGGTATCTCATTATCTGCGACAACGATATTTGTTTAATGCAGACAGGGTCGCAATTATGTCATTTACAATTATGTCATATTTTAGTTACTCCATACACTTTGCTTTGATCAGAGTCCTTGAGAAATGGCCAGCACTGTCATTAGGTATGTTTTTTTCTTCACATAATAACCTGACCCTCTAATTTCACAAGCAGCACCCAGAAGCAATATCTTTATCTATCTTAAGGACTAGGATTTGCTTTGGGGCGTGAACAAAACCCCAGAAAGCAAAATAAATTATCAACAATAATTCTCAAAGATCACAGCCTAAGTATGACCCTTGCACGAACGTGTTATTTCAAAGTCATTTCATCCACCGACTCTCTTTAGTCTTTGCAAATGCCACGTGATTGTTATGTCTAGTGTGCGTAGTCTTATGCTGGCATTTATATATAACATGACGATTGATTTAACCTTGTTTGAGTTTTCCTATATTCAAGACGTCATTGATTGCAATACATACTAAAGCTTGCATAAGCTGTGCAGTAACTCCGTTATATTAAGCTAATGCTATTGAAGCACCGTTGAAAGCGCACGATTCGTTTATGAGATAGACATCTGAGCGAAATATTATGGCATATGTTAACATTCGTATCAGCAAATGAGCCGTATTTGACATTTGGGTATCTGTGCATCTCACCAAGGTATGATATTTGCTCTACTTGCGAGAAAATAATTTGGTATGGTTGTTAAAATTCCTCTTTCTGCTGTGCTCCGTTTCTCCGCACGAATAGCGTTTTGGTCGCCGGGTGACTGCTGCCGTTTCCATCCAAACCTAGCCAGAATGGAATCGATGTATCTACTCAGATAAATGATGATAGACTGCTCATTGTAAGAGGATGCTAACCTGATATGAGGGATGTAGCATGATATGCATTTCAATTATCTCCCATAAACATAGGTTTTATAAAGCACCCATCACCTGTGCCACAAATTAAATTCGAAGACTGTATAACGACAATTTGATGTTCGCTGATATTTTGTGCTATGCTACCCGCTTGCATATATGCTTTGGGGCTGAATATATAATGTGTGTACCAATCGAGGCCGGATCGTTTATGCGTTCTGTGTTACTGCTACTGCCTTGCCGAAATTTACAGTGGCAAACGTACCTCGCTAGTTAATCGCATAAAATCTCACAAACTGACAACGTCTTCTGCTTCCGTAACCAGGGTTTGTTAGCTCCCCGTGAACTGACGCTATACTCGAGGAATGTACATGACAAGTACTTTATGCCATCATAGCTATATCTAAGGACGTATTTACCAAAATATCTTATAACCAGTTCTATCTGGTCTGCTATTGACGCATAGCAACTAGGGAGCATACGTAAATCCTCAAAACGCAAGATTGATGTATGTTGATAATTGGGCGGTCCCCTTGAACGGAAACGGTTAACTTCTCGTCATTATTTCCGTAAAGTCATTTGTTAATGCTTTTATCGGCTTTTGCAGGCTGAACAATTTCAACGGCAACTTGGGTGAGATGGGGTACTTTGCATCGTTCTTTCCATAATGATATTTAGGATTTGCAGCAGCTTAGATAATGACTTGGTTAATGTATAAATAACTTAGCTTGAATGTGGTTGCAACATCGATTGCAGTGCTCTCTTAAATCAAATAGAAAGAATGATACTTTTTATACAAGTTTGTTCACAATCTGTGACACATGAATTATAGGAAGTGTTTTCGTCAGCAATACTTCTGCTACGTCTCTCCCTACTGGCTGTGAATAGGTCATTGTCGAATCGAATGGGTCAGCTTTCGATTCGAGAAAATAGAACCATGCCTTTCAACATTGTGTGATTTTTGGGTAAAGTAAATGTCATCTACCGTGATGATTGCCTTGTTTTGTAGTCGTCTGCCATAGTTGCATTGGGGTCGTGTAACATAAGCTATTTATCCTTAGTCCAACTTGGTGCTGCTGTGTTACTGATGGCATAATCTGACTTTTGTTTTACCACGTCTCCAAGCAAGCCACAAACATACGTCCGGGAGGGCGATGTCTGCAACGATAACGAGAGGGTGAAAGTATGGACGAGTTTAACTATCATGTGCGCTCATGGTGACTGCAGGACTGAGAACCCTGTGGTGCTTAAACACGAAGGAATTGCATGACTCATGCGCATTAAATTTAATGTAAAAAATAGCCAAAAGACGCCAATGAGTGGTCGCATCAACGTTCGCATAATTTAGCTTAGCCCAGCATATACGCATTCTGTGATGCTGTATGAGAGAAAGCAAAAGGAAGTTTCGTATTGTAATGAAGGGCCTGTCAGCATTCTGATATACCTATATGTATGTGATTCATTGCACTCAATAGTCCCATATTAAATTATCAACCATTTTGGTATGTGAGTCATATATGTGTATTTGACGACCATAATATAAACAAAAGCTACATAATCTCATGGACCATTTTGTTTCTCATTGGACAACGTCCTCTCCAACATTATATTCCGATGGTTAAATGATGTAAATGTAGCATATATTCTCACATCGCCAGCCGTACAACTCGATATATAGTGGATATAACCGCTTAAACCGAGTAAAACAAAAAGTTCTTTTAGCACAGCTCGTTATAATAATGTTATTGATAACTACGACGAGTATTATTATGGAAAGATAACTTACTACGTCTCCTCCCTAATAACAAACCGGTGCAATGGTTCGCATAGCCTGGTTCGTTGCACTCATCCACGAAAACGAGGCACCCCTTTTCTGACCATATCGCTAATTTAACCCAAATATGCTCTGATGCTGTGCTCATTTTCTTAGCGCCATCCAGTTATAAGTAATGGGAAAACATCGACGGATCACATCGCCGGCTCAGCTAATGTTAGGAAAAATGCTGCCAATTTCAAATTGGTTCGTTGCAAACTGCATATAGCGCATGCTACTTGCAGATGTATTATATTTGTCTGCACATGGACGAGCGCTGGTGCTGCTGAAGTTAAAAGGTGACAATGCTGAGTTATCATAAATGAAATGCTTCAGATCTGAGTTACTCCTTTCGTCAACAATCATCGCAAAGTTCGGCGACTGTTACTTGGTATCCGATTACAGGAGCCATGTGGTCACATTGATACAAATTAGTTGCAAAGTCACCGACGTTTGATTCGAAAACTGCATTCATTAATAACTGTAAACTTGATTATTTTCAAAGCTTACACCGTGCCACATGACCAGGGTACAGATTGAACTGCAGTGCACATTAATTTCTGGGTCATCTGGGGCCGAACATCATAATTTCTGAGATGCCGATATTAAAACTAATATATTCTATAAGTTGTAAGATAATGCATCAATCACCAACCGCACATTTCTATAAATGGTGGCTATCACCGCTTACACCGACAAAAATATGAAGTTCTATAGGCACAGCTCGTTATAATACTGAAAACTTTTACCGGCGAAACTAATGCGCTCGTCAGTGACCAGCACATCAGCATCTTTTCATGCACAGTATATCTATCAAAACAACCGGCCTTGGCGATGGTGCAAGTCCCCTTATTCCATTTCTATAAATCCTGGTTTAGGTTAGTTGATCTATTTTGAAAGCGTTCAGTGTCTTACTGTGTTGCTAGGAAATGGAACCGATCTCACACGAAGACAGGAACTACCAATAAACCAATGTCACGTCGGTCGTGTTATAAATTCGAGTTAAGATGTTATATAAATATATGCATATATAAATATATACGTATATACGTATATATATATATATATATATATATATATATATATATATATATATATATATATATATATATATATATATATATATATATATATATATATATATATATATATATATATATATATATATATATATATATATAAATATGCGTCGAAACATGGTCGATGTTCGTTCCCATAGATGCAGTGACGTAGCAATGGCACTATGATAAAACCAGTCACTATGTACCCCTTTAAGATGATTATTATGTTTTTCTAGGCGTACCATCGAAGTCGAGCGCGCGTTTGCGATGACATTTTGTGTACCTACGCTAGTTAACACACAATGGCCGCTGCGTAAAATAATGAAGGGGGATACCGTTACTTAGGTTGCATTCTATTGACTGATATAGATCAAACATTATAACATATTCTGTTCAGAGGGCCATCCTAGTGCATGTAAGTGAAAATACATCACCTTGCTTATCAAATCAGAGCTTGGCGATGTACCGACAGTGTCATTTGACATTACTTTCCCGTAGATAGTGTTGAATATTACTTATCATCTTGGAAATGATCCATGGGGGAGGACCAAACATAGAGCTAGCTCGTGAGGTAATATGGCAAGGCAATGACGGTAAGTGGTCAATATGGCAGCAAGAAGTAGGAGTCTTGTCAATATAGGCGTCTAGTGTGTGTAGCTGTCATATTGTGGGTGTGCCAATGGAAACGGAGCGTTCGTTATATTTTTCATAGCAAATGCTCCAAGGCAACGTGGGCGGGATGGAGACTAAAATAGGTAGCACAATAGGTTGTACCTCTAAGCCGCGTATATTAAACGGTGAACGGTAAGGTGTGCACTGATGCTGGGCAGTTCGGTATTTAAACCTATATATTCAGTCATCTTCAATACGGGCATATTCAGATTGTTTTGCCAATATGTATGGTATCGTTCCATGATGCAATAAGCAAAATTTTCAGTAATCGTGCTATACCTGCAGCCTATGCAAAAAAGTTGATGAACATTGGAATAGGTAGGGACATGCAATATGTTCTGCATCGTTTAGTCGACAATGCGGAAATCACTGAATATTGTTATTTAACTGAGGACTTAATGACAAGAGTATTTGATGGAACACACATAGCACCAAACATCAGTAACAGGCAATAACTACAACCAAGCAATAACTTACCAGGCCATCGGTAGAGATTGTACCACACGGACATAATGAACTCGATAAATATATATGTGCCGCTGCAATAAATTCAACAAATGCGTTGTGTATTCTGCTGAAGGTAACCCTCGCACCACATAGCGACTTTTAATGATATTATTGGAGGTTGTTATACTGACATATACTGCCCGCCTAATTACTTCTATGAAATGCAAGTAGCTTCATGTTTCATGCCGGTCACGCCCTACTCAAGTCACTAACCGATTTGGTAGTTGATTGGCAATTCACAGAGGCAAAACAAGAGCAGGTGAACTCAGCGATAGGAATTATGCAGCAGACCCCGGCATCGACGCTCAACAAGGAATAATATTGCTGAAAACATAACATTTGGCTTAAGGTAAAGGTTAAGACATTCCTCTATTTGCCGTGAGACGAATGCAGGGGATATGACACTGCTGCCTCTTCAAAAGAGAGCGGTTTTCGACACAGGACAGAACGGTGCAATTTAGAAAAAGTCTCACGCACAGTTTGAATGACAGGTGAACATTGTAACGGATTGTTCTTGCTGTTATTAGTATCCGCAATGCTTGAAGAGGCTTTACGAGACACGGATTAAGGCGTCGTTATTCAGTCAAGATAGGGTGCTGACGTCAACGTCGCACACCTCAGAGCAAAAGGCAAGAGTACTCTTAAAATTATAAGAGAGTTACTGTTTGTAGATGACAGTGCACTTCTTGCCCACTCTGTGAAAAGATACAGCGAATAATGAATGCTCGCTCTAATGCGTCAAAGACATTCAGATTCTTATCAACATCAAGAAGACAAAAGTGCTATACCAACCAATATCTACGAGAACATAATAGGTTGACATCATGGTTCATTGTAGGAAACTTACCTCTGTCCCAAAAATCACCTAGCGCATCCTTTGACCGGCTACGTCAGACACTCTGGAACAGCCACCATGTTTCCTTGTGGATCAAAGGCACAATCTACTGGGAAGTTGTGGTATCTACTCGCCCGTATGGACCCGAGTCATGGACAGTGTACAGAATACATGTGAGAAAGCTTCATGCACTCATGATGCGACACTTACGCCCTATCATCTAGATTACTTGGCCGGACAAGATACATAAAAAATGACTCCTAGACTGTCAGTATAAAGACTAATAGAGAACCGTGGGCAGTAGTCAAAGTAATCAAAACAGACATTGTAGCTTCGCGACCGCCGGCATTATGATAATGATGAGTTCTATGTTTGCATGTACTTTGTTGAGTTTCAGATAGCGACAAATAACGTACTCTCACGGCGCCCCGAGCGGTGATTATCCACATTGAGCACTGCACACGTACAATACGATATGAATATCATGCTGTGATACACAGGTATCAGGTACAAAAAGTTAACAGGAACCAAGCCACGTCAAAGCACTTAATGTTTGACAGGATATCTAGTCAAAATTAGGTTCCCTGCTGTGCCGCACTGATGCAGCCCTTTTCGTCCTTCTCTAAGCCAGCGCCTCATCTACGAACCTTATTCAACGACAAGAGAACAGTTTAACATAACCTATAGGCTACATTTCATCTCATGCCTACGAATTATCTGTACTTTACCTACATAGAAATGAATGTTGTCACACTAATTATCTATCCTTCTGTTACATACTTGCACTGAATGTTAGTCTGATTACCCAGCCCCATTCATTCGGAGTAGTACCAATTCCACACGGATAACCTGTCTGTCCTTACCAGGCTAATACATGCTGTTAGATTGATTACCCAGCTTACTCAACAGGAGTATGGGCAACTGTACTTTGCACGGACTATTTGTAATGCATTTGACATGCTATGGGTTATGATCTCACTCACACACGGATATTGCTGCCGTTTGATTCGGTACAACTGACAAATGAACCAATGAATGCAATGTTTTGGAAGCAACCATAACAAGTCACAAACACTAGTTTATATGAGCTTCAGCTCATGCAGAAATTTCTTTATCATCACTGGACATTTAAGGGTGCGTTGGACCATAACATTAGATAATAGATATGGTATGATGAAAACAACGCTACACGGTTTGCCATTCAGCCACTGATATGCGGGTTCCCAGTGCATCGTTTGAACAAAAGAGAGGGTAACGTAATAGGCATCCCACACAATAACGGATAAGCATCCATGTAGAGCAGAGCTTGGCCTCTCGTCAAATGTTCACAAATCAATTACACAAACTTCTCTATTGTAGGTTTTGTTGGAACAAGTTCATTTCTGTCGATAATTCATCAAATAAAGGAAGAATAATAACGAAAACCTCTCTTGGCGATGTTATTTGAGTACATATGGAGTGCGATACATCTACGGGAAATACAAAGTATATACAAGTTATATGCACGGTATGATCGCACACAGTAAACGCAGTACCACATCATTAGCGTATTAGTATTGTCAACAATTGGTTCATGCAATACCTTTGTTTTCATCTAAGTAGGGGTTTTGAATGGGGCATTCATCTTTCACTATTTGCGTCCATGACTAGTTGCTGTGTTCTTGCACGGTGGCTGGCTGACCCGGATATAAACAGTAGCATACTTGAATAGAGGTCATTGGACCAACACCCGTTTACATATACATCGGTGTTTTGTCACCTCTCCAAATTCAATGTCAATGACTAATCACATGCTACTTACACATCACATGGGTATGATTCAGGCTATTTTTATCTAAATGATGTTTACTAACACAACACAAACTCCAATAAAAAGAACCAGCGCTTATGCGATATAACGTTTTTCTCACCAAAGCACTAACCTGCGTCTATCAAGTTACCGGTTGCTTTAACATTTTAGGCAAGGAGCATGTATCACAGTGACAAGGGTTAACGGCATTCTCTGACATTGTGGGGGAAGTAAATGGCATCTGTCATACTGCTTGAATTTGTTCACAAGTTTCCATCTCTTGTTGCTATTGGTCCCGCCATGAGAATTATCTTATGGCAGGGTCAATGAATGTTCCCGAAGGTCCAGTTAGTCTGTTACGAAGGAAAACCTGTTAAGAATATCCCAGTTGTATGGAATACGCGTACATAAACTATTCTTATAACTCGAGCAAAGAATTACCCTATTATTGAAGAATACTTTTAGCTGGGGTACTTTCAACTTAGTATGGGACTGTGATGACATGGTGTAGCAACAGTCACGCACGCTAAATGCGAAGAGATATCGAGTGAACACTGATGTTTATGGAAACTACTTCCCAGATGTCTGGAGGTGAATGTAGTTGGCAACTTTTTTATGATTATCTCTGTGTTTGAGAACTGCTTCAAATGTGCTCATTGTGACCTGACAACGACGATGAACTGAAGTTAGGCGACGTATTTGTCCTTAACAGCCATAGAAACACGCAGCAAGAATGCGCACAACAACGCAAGACATTAAAACAGCAACTGGTAAAGTGCAAACAAAACGCGGACAGCTATACAGATAGAGAAACATGCGAAACTCAAGAATGTAAAGGCAGGAATTGCCCGGCAGTATGATGCCAGTACCTTCATTCCCTAGCTACAGTTCATAAATTTATATTGGAAACTAGACGGGCCAAAATACTCATATAGATCACTTAATGGCTGCTTAAGTCCCTGAGTCCCACATAATAAGCATTTACCTCAGCTAGTCGTTAAATACTGTTTGTTGTATTGACCATACGTCGAGGGCGATGATGACATAAGGCATATCAACCGTTTCAAACTGTTAGTAGTGGAGAACGTTCCGTGCACTTGGTCATTAACATTCTACAGCAAACTTTGACGGTAATTTGCGCCTTGTAGTGTATACAGAGAGGTGTTAATATGTTGCAACATACGGCGACCATATACAGCACGAAGCTGCCGAGCTACAGGTCATGTTATTGTAGGTTATAGCAGTTGGATTGAACATTAACAAGATACAATACTGCAAATAAACAAAGATTATGGGTGGATCCACAGCAGGAAAGCTTTACAATCAATTTTATTTGCAATCCTGCACGACGCTTCTGTCATACATGATGTGCTGGGATATAATACTTATTCATTGAACTTATCATGATATTTGCGATAAGGCGGCACTAACTGAGAAACTTGCATGCGGAGAATGCAGAATCAGGAAATTGCTTTTACCACTATCATTTTGAGTATCCTAAACAGACTGAAGCAGCAAATAAAGCTTGCACTTTGCCTGGCCGTGAATATCAGAAAAGAGGATGTCGCATTATGGCAATTAATGCATCGAAAATTGACACTATATACGAGATCATTTGCAAATCGACCCCGATCAATGCCTTGGATATATATTTAGGCAATGATGCGGCTGCCAGATTCAACAACTCGTGCACTAGCATATCCACAACCAACTGGCGCATATCCTAGCGGGCTTACCACCACTGTAAGGCTTCCAGAAATATAACTCCCATATGACGTGCAAGTAGCGAACAACAGTATTAATATATAAACACGCCTGTAGTCATGTCATCCAGTACATTATATTGTGATATAATATCTGCTATAAACGGCTATAATATGATGGTGTGCTTTGCAACGGATAGATAGACAACCTCAAGGTTTATATTCTTCTCTCTAAATTCTAACACAGCACTTTCTCAATTTCGCTAGAATTGGCCTGCTTCTGTATCAGGTTGTGAATCAAACTGATTAAGATTTACCATCAATTGTGCCGAGTCCTGAATTTCGTTTTTTTCACATTTGACCAGACGCTGATAGCCCTAAGAGTCCGCATACCATTTAGGCAATGGTCTCGGCAATGGTCTTTAATGTGTTATATTACATTCTTCGGAAAAAATATTTTGGTTTGTGTCACTTTTTAAAAAGATAACAATACGCTTGTTGCCTTACAAATATATTATGGATTCCATCGGTTACCGCACCATGTCATCTGGCCATGGTCCTTGCTTTGAACAATAAGAGTTCAGGCAATTAAATCTGGTTTGGACAGGCCTGTTTTGCTGAAATAGTAGCGGAATAGCACCCATGCCACCTATTTAAAGAAAAGAAAATACGAATGTTACGCATCACGTCATTCCTATTCGTGTTCAATACAACAAATAGAGACCGACTGCTTGTCATCAAGAAATCAATATGCTTTTGTTTACGAATTCGATATGTATTATCTTGCAGGTGTGATCTCGGATGTTTAGGGCTATTTGAACTTTGCAGGTGCTCATGAATACCATCAGTAGTTTTAAACCAACTGAAATGTCGTCACTCTTTTGTGCTATCGATCTAGAAGAGCGCGTAAGCCGTGCATCGCTTCTCCACAACCTGTTAAGCGCAGGCACTCAGCACAACTGCTTTCTATGCAGTTTAAAACAAAGAGATATTTAGTGACATAATTATCATTCTATTCAGAATTACAACTAGCTCACAAATGCTTAGATCATATAACTATTTTAGCAAGCGCATTTATTTATGACAGATTAACAAAACTGTTAACATAAATTTTACTTAAATAAATAAATCAAGGCCCTTTTCTACTTTGTCTAGGGTAAAAATATTGGTGTTAGCAAGAGTGTACACTCCTGAGCCAGATTCAGGTGTCGTCAAAATATATTATTGCGATGATTTCGGCGAGGTCTAATTGTTAGAGAGAATGTATTGCAATGTTCATAATTGTATCAACCTCGGGAAAAGAGTTTGTATATAACATCGTAACACATCATCACCAAATTAGCGAGCGTTGCGGTTTTGACGATGAATTAGTTTTAGCGATTTTAGCGTGTTTCAACATTGTCGTGATGCTACGTGGAATAATTGACCATTGCATGGACATGGCAGCACAGTGTATCTGTCTACCAGTTCTATATAAGACCCTACATAAGGCTAGACTGATTGTCTACGTTTTGATCGACTCTTTCATTCACATTTGCAAAGCGATAGTTATTCTTCAGAAAATAATAAGTAACACAGATGTCTCAACTTCATAATAGGTTAGATGCTTCAGCAAAGACATACTCACCTCTGTGCAGGCCTTTTGAATGTATCTGCGCTAATCTTTTACTTCTGTCATCAACATAAAAATAAAAGGGGCAAACATTATATAGCACATACCGCCTTAGTCCATCATCCGTCAGTTAGCAGTTATTCCATTCCATCATGAGATATGAAAGACAACGCCATTCGTGGCGTGTTTCAGGCCCTTTCTCGGGTAATCATGGTGCCGACCTGTCATCATGATATATGTACAATGGCTTTGGTGCGCAATGGGATCACACCAGGATAATTAATTACATGTGAATCAATTGGTCGAGCAGGTATATGATGCGTTCTGTAGTTAGAGAGTTGCGTCGACCTATATTGAAACATTGAATGCGAGCTATTCGGTGTCTCCGGCAAGGGATTCAGTGAAATAACGCTTGGACAGCGAAAGCAACTTCGTTCCTAGCACCCCCACCCCCCCCCACCACCCCGCACACACACGTACAAACATGGATATATATATATATAATTGTGTGTTACATAGATCAGGTAAACTCGCCCTCATCGACGGACAACAGAGTTGATTACAAGGTCAAATGTTGATACAACTAAGGTAACGGGTGGCAGGATACCCATGATAGCAGTTGCTGTTCCCCTAGTGAAGTCGCAAGTGCCTCAATTCCCAGTGTTCACCACGACCTTATTAGGAGCTGTGATAACGAGCAAACAATGATCATTGATGTTACTGCCGCGACACGATCATCAAGAATTCAGTGAAAATCTCATATTGTATGTTCTTTACTGAATATTAGCGGCTCATAAATCACATTTAACCATTTTACTGGGCTTGAAGAATCTCCAGCATTTGGTTCGGTGGCCAAATTCGCTTTTACAATGCCAACATCAAGAATGACTATTGCGTGCGCTAGTGCGAAAGCAAGTTAAACTGAAAGCATAAAACCGAGTCCATGTGCGCAACATCAATATTTAAGTCTACCTATATCATTCGTTCTTTACAACCTGACACAAACATATACGGTATATTCCGACGTATGATGTCCCCTTGGCCCGCTCACGAGTAATCCATAAAAGACTTAACAACATGTTCATTGGCTAATAACACATTGATTGGAGGTTCATGGCAGTAGGGGAACACATAAAAAAATTATACACGGGGGGAATATTAATGACCGCTCCGTAACAACGACATGGCTGTGGTTATGGTTTCTGGCAAGAATTTCATGGTACATTCGACTTATACCTCAATGAATTAGACTGGGTTTAACAAATGATTTAATATTACCATATAGCAATAATCAAGAGGTGCAGTGGTGAACTATGGTGGTAACTGGTTCAGCTTAACTAGCATAGACAATTGTATACTTTCCATGTACGACGAAAAACACTGTTCATGGGTTCAGTTTTAAAATAAAGTGCCGTCTTTCATTGTGGCACTCGTCGGCAAATAAACTGATACTTACGATCACGAGCTTAAGAGCATCTTGTACGTGGGATCAAACACCATAAGGTCATCGCTGCATAATATATTAGTAATTGCGTTTGTTGAACAGAACTTTTGAGCATATTTTATTGTTTTATGAGCCCAATGGGAGAGAGTTAGGCAATCTTTTCGGCGTTTTAAATGGCTTAGTTTTGATCAGCAGCACGCCGCCCGCCATTCCCGATCTTGTACGCAGATCATGATGATCTAAATAAATGGCAATCTTCCCGAATCTATGAAAGTTTTCTGACTCAACGCATTGCAGAAACCTCTTTTCGGTAATTCGTATACTGGGAGAGAAGATCTTATTATTAATCCAACGCCGTTCTGAATAAATTCCTTGCTTCGTCTCTGCACAGCGGATCGGTTAGTTTGTTGATTTCATCATAGGATCCATGCTAAGGACAGCGCCCAAGACTCAAGCACCTGCCCTAAACAATATGACCTTGCCTGATATAACTGCAAAACCCGTACCGAGTGGACACGAAACGGCAAACTAATTAGAATAAAATCGTCACGATAGCATGTGACATTTGGTAGAGAGGACACCTTTTTTTGCATTAGAATTGGTATGCCCCTGTACATAAGTTTAACGAGGGGACGCGGAAGCTATTGGTAATTGTGTGAAAGCGATGGAGATTTGATAAAAAAATTCTTTACAGGCTCTTTCTTTTATTGAGAACTTTTAGGACTATTGAGGGAGGAGTGTACTGCACATCATAAATGCACAACCTGCCATTGTGGGTGGTAAGATTTCCGATATACCTTTCAGTTAACCGTCTGGTGCCATTTAAACGTTGGTTTTGGTTGGTAACATCTGTTATTCTGCAAAGCAAAACCCAAGTCAAGGGGGCCAAATTAGTAGGCTGAACTAAAGGTTTTAGCGCCCTCGCTAGTGTGTTTAGGTTTATCAGATGCATGTGATATTTGAATCACGTACAGTATTGCAACGTACACTCTGCTTTAGAGAGGGAGCTGGGTTAGTATCCATGAAATGCCATAATATTTCACGAACTTAATTCCTGACATGTCTTTAGCGCCTGTCCTTCCTATACCACCATTGTCACTCACACACACTCACTCTATCTTTCGCTCCCTCGCATATTCGCTCTTTCGCTCGACTGGTTTTCCACTGCAATTCGTCAAACATAACAACCTTTGCCACACTTTCTGTCATAGATGACATCCTACTTCCTCATTGCCTTTAACGCTCTTTACACCAGTCTTCTAACAACAGGAATAGCATCTAACAAAATGGATATCAGTTTGCGGGAAATGCGCACAACACACTGCAGACACATCAATTACCCCCTGATCCTTAAAAGAATGGGTACTCATAATTTTAAATCGCTATAATATAGGTCGCAATATTATGAGGGATTAATTTAGTGACGCCATTATACTTAACTCATAGTATCTTATGCGGTGAACAACTGGGTTGCAGAATCAATAGATGGCGCTAGTGATGCAGAATAATTAAATGTTGGTATGTGCAAGTGCATGCGATACAGATGAATTAATGCTCAGGTGAGCAGATAATCAGTTAGTTGAGGAGAACATCATGTTTTCTGTTTAATTTGATATATTTCTCTGTTCGGCTATTAAGGTTATCGGCCATACAGAAAAAAAATACATACTTCTAATTTTTAGCCTCTTTGCCGTCAGCGGTTTTACATCTAATTGGTCTAGCCGATTTTTCAGTGGCAGGCGATGCATAAATTAGCATCCGCTGTGAAGGAGTGTTTAGGCCACTTAACGTCACGAGGATGCATGTTACATGCGGATGGCAAATCGAATGTGGGCCTTAGCTGTAATGTTGCTGAGATGACATTTATATCCTCTCCACCCGATGTTTCAAAAGAGAAAGTCATTTCAGCAATTGGCTCAGTCGTATTATGACCGTTTGTTTATTGAATTGGCGAATTCGTTCAATTAACTTGTTCAACAATCCTATTAGTCTCTTACACGATATCATACCGACATTTGCTGTAAAGTCTGATAATTTTTTACGGTAGGGCAACACTGAACCGACGTAATAGCACCACACTTCACAGTGTTGCGCTGATTAACTCATTTGGAATGATTGCTATTTCTCGGACTTCAGAAACGTGTCATAAACCACAATACACCATTTACTGCACATAGGCTGCGTTGTGTATTGTTCCAATGCACCACCATACCTAGCATAATGAATCATTTAGATATATGTTGAGCGTTTCGATCATCGCTGCGGCAAATTGGAAGTAAGCGTTGCTAGTGAAACTGCACGCATGCCTATACTGGCGATATATATCATGTTTCAATCAGAAGAAGGGTGAAGGCATCTGATGAATAATCCATATAAGGTCGCCATAAAATGTTTATGACCAAAGGAACATTCACCGATTCGATTAGATAGAGTTGGCATAGCATTGGCTCCCATTGTGAAGTACATAGTTATCAGATTATCTACTTGTAATGTAGTAGCAACAATAGTTGTAATGGCCGTCTAAGGCGACAAAGTACCTGAGATATTAAACCCAAATTAGGGAGGCACTGTTGAGAATGTAAACGAGGGTCAATAGATGCTTTTGGTGCAGGATTTATAGCTTTATTACAGGTACTGTTTGATAATATAGATGGTCTTGCTCGTTGCCATGTTTGCATTTGCTCACCATCGTCTACCCATTATCAAAACCAGGTTAAATTAAAGAATGTCTTATTCTTACCAACTGGTGCACGGAAAAGGCACAAGGTCGTGCAACAGCGGGCTAATTCTACAGCCCAATAAAGTGCCGCATAACAAGACTAGCAATTTGCTTAAGTACCTATTCAAATATTAGCCAGTCCTTCCAAAAGCTTTTTGAAAGAGCATCATGCATTTAAGCAGAATACCTTAAATAGCCGCACCACACAACACAAGATGCAGCCATGCTATTTAGGTTGCCAATTATCAACGGGAGCATTATTTTAGTGGTGCTAGTTGTAGGATGGTATGGTTTATTAATAAAGTTTGGAGGTTACATAGCGGGTGTGAACATAGCGGGTGTACAACAGAAGGAAAGTATTGGATATCATTTCCTGCAGAGTTAGATATACCCAACGGTATTTTTGCTGTTACTCCGTCGGAAATGGGTGTTTCGCTCCATGCTTGCCTCTCTGACTGCCTGTAAGTCTGCCAGGACGGTCGCAATAAATGTACCAAACGTATGCATATAATTGCCATGACGCTATGTGGTAGCAAGCAATAGTTTACAAAAAAAACGAAATAAGGCCGATCATGTGAGTTAAAGCTTATTCGAGCAGCTTAGGGTTATTGTGTAATTGCTTAAAATAGATTTGGGATATCGTATTTTTCCGTAAGCAAGCCAGGTATCTACACGCAGCACTCAAAAGCCATACTTTTGCCTGGAAAAACCAATTGTTATGGATAGTTTGCGAACTCGCTGTCTTAATTCAGTATATATATAAATATATATATATATATATATATATATATATATATATATAATTTATCTAAATCTATAAATATAAATATGCATATATATATATTTATATAGATATATATATATATATACACATATATATATATGTGTATGTATGTATAAATATATTCATATATATATATTTATATAGACCTATGTATATATATATATACATATATATATATGTATATGATATATGTATATAGATATAGAGGATAATTATATTTATATATATATACATAGGGTATATATATATACACAGATATATATATATATATATATATTTAACTATATACATATATATATATATATATATATAGCATATATATATATATAGGAGATATATAGAGAGAGAGATATAGAGATATAGATAGAGATGTATATATATATACATATAGTTATATATATGAGATATATATAGATATATATATATATATATAGATATAGATATATATATAGATATATATATATATAGATATTATATCTATAGAGAGATAGATCTATCTATATATATATATATATATATAGATATCTCTATCTATATATATCTATATCTATATCTCTATCTATCCTATCCTCTATATCCTATATATATATATATCTATATATCTCTCTCTATATCTCTCTATATATATATCTCTATATATATATATATATATATATATATATATATATATATCTATATATATATATATCTCTATCTATATATATATATATATACTGCATTTTTTTATTTCAACGAGGAGGCTTGGCGAGTTAAGATTTCTCTTCAACAAGAGTACTGTAGTTTTAGCGAATTCGCTAAATTGATGTTACCGTGTGCTGGTCTCAACCAAATTGTGGCATTGATTTGCAGTATGGCATACATTTTGCCGGAATTATAATAGAGTAGATTGATTTCTCACGTAACATTTACTAAATGGAATATATTTAGTCAGCATTCTATTATATTGACTGCTTCACTGTTGCTTCGGGGACAAATTAAGGTACCATGAGTATACTTTTTCGCTTTTCCAAAATAATTCCAATTTGCAGACTATATTTCAGGTTTGTCAATATGATACCATAAACCCGTGATGCTGAACCTCACGTTGACAGTGCGCGGGAAAGTTTGTTTGTTATTTGGGATATGATAATTAATAGTTTATTTAAAGGTTAGTGATATTAGATTGCTGATTTTATAGGGTTGATTTGTGTTGCAAAGGCAGTTCATAGCATTAACCCTTGTGGGTCCCCTTGGCCCCTTACGGGCTCCAGTTCGACTCAATACGGCCATTTAGTTACTTCATTGTGGCGTTTATATTATCGCCAACGTTTTAACCCTGGGGTACCGGCCCAGTACACACTAACATTATCGTGTAATCATATGGGACTGCATGGGACTGTTAAGCTGGAGGTCTGGAATTTCATTGATATTCAAGACTTTTTAATCAAAAATACTGAGCACTTGGCTGTAAGGCTTTTATTTGTGCGTACATCGTAATTACAAATATGCTACGTGTGTCTATATATATAATTACGTACGTTTGTGGTGTATGTAATAAACGAGGATTTGAATATAGTATTGGGGTTTTGGTTTGCATGTGAAATAAGTATTATATACAAAACACCAGGGATGCTTCATTTTATTAAAACAAGCATGCAGTACACAATATAAGTATCAAAGCTATTCGATAATACTGAAGAACAACAATAATTGAACCTTGGCAACATAACAAGAAGGCACACGTTTTGTGATTAGTAATAATTTTATACATCTAATCATAAACAAAAAGTATAAGAACAACCCGTAGAACACCCGCAGACCGCAGACATGCTAACACAACACCGTATTAGAGAGAATTTCTTACGGGCTTCCTAGGGGCCCTTAACGCCCTAAGGAGCCGGTATGCATCTGTAGGTCTAATGTGACCTGGGTATTAGCATAAAGTGCCCCGATGAAGATCCCTATAGTCATCTAGATCATCCTGTTCTATAGATACCTGTTTAATCATTCTTCAGTTTCCTCTGGCCAGTTATGTAATATCGACTGATATTTTTGTTATTTGCTTGAATAATGAACCGGATAACGATAGTCAGAACTGGCTTGTCAGGTATTGAGGTTTAAAGCTGAATTATAAGGTATTGGGATTCAGAGCTGACTTGCCATGTATTACGATTTAGATTTGGCTTGTCAGGTATCGAGATATAAAGCAGATCCGCCAGGAAGCTTTTTTCAAAAAAGCTTGCTTGCCAGGTATTGAGATTTAAAGATCACTTGCCAGGTATTATTATTCAGAGCTGAAATGCTAGGTATTGGGATTCTTCACTCTTTTACCAGGTATTGGGAATCAAAGCTGACTTGCCAGATATTGCGATATAAAGCATAAAATGATTGTCCACATTTCTTTGTCTTTGACCCGCGACTCATGCAACCGCGTATGATCTGCCCGATGAAATGCAAACATGCAGAGGCTTACAATACCACAATACATTACGCACCATTATATGTTTCATTGTCTGACCATTTTTGTGTGTTAAACGCCGAATATTGATCAATGCGGATCATAAACAAACGTATACTTTTCATGTAACATACAATTAATAACATATTCAGCACAAGAAGGGACCCACAAAAAGGAAGCACATTTCATATGATCGTATATTGACGCCATATTTATTTGATGGTGCTGATAACAGAGCCCTATTCAAAAGCAAAACCGGACGTGCATAAGAAGTGGAATGGTAATAAAGGCTGACTTTCATATCTGCTTTCACCAGTCGATGATACTTGACTCATTTGCCGAAAGTGTTCATACCGCACGAAAGCAGCATCTTTTATCCCATCCACAATTACAAATGCAGCAATGAAGGACCACTCCGCAGTCAGTACACCCAGCGATGAAAAACTGCTACTGCAATTGACAAAAAGCGACCCACAGTATTGAAATAGCTGTTGCTTTCAATATTTTGCACCTTTGAATGGGTCAGATAGGTTGAGAAAAATGTTTCCAAGCTAGGAGAATAGTCAACTGGGGGCAGACCATAATCGAATGAAAAATATTATCATGCTTCTGACAGGTGCAAGTTAATGTAAGCTTTCATTCGCCTTGTATGTGTAGCACGCCACATCGCTTTGGTGTTATTATTTACTCTTTGATCAATTTGTAGCCAATAACAGTAACCAATCCTCTACCACATACTTTATGTCATTGCAATCCATACCTGAGCCACCGAACCACGTGTACTGACTATAACTCGCCATGAACGGCGTCGTTTTGTTTTATTTTTAAATCACACGATGGCATGTCAAAACTCCTCTGTGACGGCCTGATACCAATTCAAATCCACACTACCGCTGTTATTTGCGCTATGCATGCCAAACCATGATTTTCCCATGCAAAAAAAGGCCGATAGTTGGCTTTGGTTCTAATTAACCTTCCATACCATGGTTGCTGGACCAAAGTGTCTCGTAGTTATTGCCAATGAGTGTCGAGTGTAGGACCTATCTGAGAAGATGCAGACACACAGAGCGGCTTCAATGTTGAAACACTCCCGCGCACGCACTATTTAATTATTATGGTTACATGTTGTAGGTGTCAGTCAGTGGCACCAGTAGCGATTCGTGCATGTACAGCAATGGCCATTTAGCGGACCATATCAACCGAATCTTGGCATCAATGTCGTCATTGCGGTGGTGTTTATGCAGTTATGTTTTGCCATTTGCCATATACTTATATTAAGCTAGATATACGGCGTGATATTATATCCGAAATCACATCGCTTGATATGATATCATTGGACGGATAATGATCTCGATAATAGCATTTACGCGTGACTTACATGTATTTCATTTCCATGAGAGGGCGTTTTAAACAAAGTAGCCCAAGACCACCTGAAATTGATAATTTCCTATTTCTCATTCCGTAGTTTACCGAATCACCGCTTCCTAATGCTGATCGTTTGTAAGAAATATTTGGAAAGACGATTGCTTGATCAATTAAATGCCGAGGAGAGGTGATGCTCTTACAATGTGATTTTACATCTTACAATGATCTTTCAGGTCGCTGTCTCATTTGTCTACGTTCCCCAAGGTAGCATTGAAACATAACTTAAGTGGGTTAATAAACATCCATAACAGAACAGTTTTCATGGTTGGTCTTTGAGCGCCGGTAGGTTTGTTACACTTTTGTGAGCTCAGAGAGTTGACTGACTAATTAATAATGCTTTGTAGGTCTAAAACTATATCGCAAAATAATTATGCGGTGGTCTAATTTGTCAGTGTTAGTAGTTTCAAATCCTCATACCTCTTAATCACATTAAATTGACTATCAACAGTGCATACATTACCAACTGCTTTTTGAATGACTTCAATAGCAGTATGCAACCATATTTCTGTACAAAACCTTCATCAGGCTTAGCTTTAAATGCGATCTATTAGTCGATACATGTTATGGGCGCATATAACTACGACATTATAAATTCATAGCCACCATTGTTGAATTATAATTTGTGACATTATTACTACCGTTAACTGTCCTTTTGTCACTATAGTATGAACGGCTGCCGTGCATAATATGATGGGCCTGATAATCATCAAACAACATTGTGCTGTTAGCCCTATGGTCTGGAAGGTAGTCCGCAATCTGGTATGATTGCTAAAATACTTAGTTTTCTTACACGACAATGGTTAGATTATATGAATTCAATCGCCCGGCTATTTAGATTTTAAAAGTGTACCAATTGCTGTGGAGCCCGTCAAATACAAAATAATTCTTTGTCACATTGATACCACACAATGAAAAGCGGATTTCAACTCAATACGTCTAGTTTGAGATTGTTTCATTTGGATGTATTTCCTCTGAAATATGGTTATTTTGACGCAACGCTTTAGCTAATATTACACCCATTTCACTTAAGAAGCTAGCAAAAAAAACATGTGTAACGATCGATGGTGATATTTGAGACAAAGCAATATTTAGCCAAGGGCTGAAGGAATGTAGTGCTAATGACCACCAACATGTACACGGCGGGATTCAATACTCACTCCATTCGCATGTATGCTGCTGGAGTAAAAATGTTACTCCATACTGGTATATCATTCCCTGTTGCACACATATAGCTGTAAATTGATGAACAAAATAATGACTTCAATGCATGTCCCGTTAACTGCTGTCGCCGATGTCGTCGCGAGTATATGAACAATAAACCTGATGATATGCTTAGTTTATTCCCTGCGTTTTGGGTTGCTTTAAAATTGGATTTGGATTTAATTTCGAATGGTAATGCACAACACCTAAAATCGACAAGGCACACACGACTTTGCTTTGGCATAGATAGTCTCCAACGTTGTATAAGATTTGCAGTATTAATTTGTTGGCGAGTGCAGCGCTATAGCCTCGATCGCTAAAACTAACTTTGATATCAATGTGACATTAGTGATAAATCATTCGACAGAAAACGATGATTCCAGGTGCACACACATTGTAGGGAAAAATTGTACATGACAGTTATATTTCCCATATTACAGCATTAGTTTCATGTACAGCGCAGTTGTCAAAAGTGATATTGCATAAACAATGTCAATACAAGTGAACATATGACCATGGGAGCTGTTCTTGCTCCTATAGCGAAGCCGCTTTAGCTCCAATACATGAAATTCGTTACGACCTCTGCAGGGGCTGACGTTTAACAATGTCAATAATTATTAATGCAATCGCCTAATCTGCCCATATGCGCTATCAGATTGATTATGCATTCATGGCGTCAGTGACGCCCCTTTCTATCAGCTGTGAATAAAGATTTGACGTATTCCTGGTCGTCGGTGATACCAGCGTCTAATCGGCTGTACAGTGCTGCTGAAATGAAACTCACACCCCGTGACATTTGCCTCTCTAAACGAAGGTACTGGCAATCAATCCGTCTATTGATGAAGGGAATTGGTAGTCCTTCCATACAGACAATAATTTTATCACACTGTCACATTTGCAAGCCAAATGCTGGCGAATTAACCAAGTTCGCTATGTGGTGGTTGTGGATACACAGGTATTCTAAACAGCCGGAAAAGACCAGGATTTCCTTGTATTAGACTGGTCATGTCCTCAACCTAACCATATAAACTGTGATGTAATATGGTACAATTAACCACGCTGTGCCATATGCAGTGCTGGGAAGTGTTTAGGATTGCTTGCCGTTGTGGCGCAAATATTACATTCGGGAACTCATTTAATATATCATCACAAATGTGCTCCGTGGCTTTCTGACTCACCGTTTCTAAAGCCGTCGATATAATAAACCATGAAACACTTCTAACTAAAATGTATTTGCTTGGATTAAGAGGTATCGCAGCTAAATGATTTTCAAGTTATTTATGGCTTCGTAAACAATCTACACCAATAGTTAACATTAAATCAACTTAATCTGATGTAGCTATAGGAGTCCCCCAGGGTTCCATTTTAGTGTCTCTGTTTTTTTTACTTCACGAGAATGACATTTCCAATGTTTATGATGAAACGATTCGTTCCTTTGCTGATGATGCAACTCTACTTATCGCATCCTCAAATATCGAAACAGCCTTTCAAAAGGCCAACAATGCAGTTAACAACTTTAGCACATGGCTAGTAACAAATGGCCTTAAATTAAACACTAGGAAAACAAGTTGTATGGTAATAAGAAGACACAAAAATAACTTAAATTTGAACGATGACGATGACTTATCAGCAAGACTGACACAAATAACGGTGCGCATAATTTCCTGGGCATATTTATTGACGAAAACACATGTAAATCATATCAATAAAAAGATACCTCATGGCCTCTTTATGCTCAAACAAGTAAAGAGTTTTCTCCCTAAATCAGCATTACGCAGTCTATATTTTGCTCATGTTGACTCACATTTATTATATGGTATATTTGCATGGGAAATGCTGGTAAAAGTAATTTGAAGCTTACTGAAATACTACAAAGAAATGTTTTGAAATATATTTACCAATCTTCGTATAAGGCTCATACAGAACCCCCTTTTCTAACGTGGCAATATATTAAAATTAAATGATCTCTCTAAGTAAAGTGTAGCCTTATTTAGGTACCATTACAAAAATAATATGTAACCATCATCGTTCATCAATTCATTTCATCAACAATGCAATATCAGCATTTTTTTTATAACACGCGTAATGCCCATCTAATGGTCACACCTATCCCACAAACAGAATGTATAAAAAGGTTACCTCTATATACATTCCCCAACACCTGGAACAAATGGCTAAAATCACTCCCTTCGTTTGCCGTATTATCCCAAGTATAAACATATTCGATGTATAATTTCATATGCAATTACCACAGTACCATTATATGTTCAAACAGCCATAAATTGCAATTCAATGCAGAAGGAATATACCTAATTTATGTTTAAGTCAATATTTTCTTTTATGTCATAGACTATTTTTGTGTGAGCAAATTGGTTGACTTATAATGTTTTATAATGTACCTCATGTAGTCTTTTACCATTTAGAGATCGTTGGGGGTGGTTGGAAGATAGCGGGGTGTGGCTAAACCTCGCCCGTCTCCCGACAGTGTTTGGATTCACTATTAGTATGTGCATGTATATTTGTTGTTGGAAGACAGAAAAATCCTTCTTCTTCTCCTTCTACCAAGTTCCATTCCGCGCATACTACGGTCTATTTGGCGTACCCTCACGCTCGCAGCCATTGAGATAACAAACACATATTATCAACAGCAGTGAACATATCACCCATATTGAAGTGGAAGCACGCAACTAGGTTCAATAGCTTATATCTTAGTGAAGGAAATTGGCATTTGAACCTCTATGGTGTATTACAAACACCCCGGTGACACAGCTTACTTCATTATATTTCGTCATATATGGGAAAAGAAAAAAAAGTTAAAATTGTACGCTCTGTGATTACCACTGTGTATTATTTCTCATTGAGTGAGAAACTCAAATGGTGCAGCGAGTTCCAAATCATTAATCGTTTGATTCGATTTGCTTCAAATAAACCTTTCTGCATATTTCTGAACAAAATCAAAGTATTAGAGCTTATTTACTTCAATACTATGATCTCAATAGCCATTATCATTCTCTTCATTTCTCACTTCTGTCTCTAATCCACAAACCCTCTCGCCTCTCCGTATTTTGCATACTGCCTCCTTTCCGGCTTTTGTCCTGCTTCTCGGTATTTACATCCACACATAATTTATTTACCTCTACACGTGCCTCTTATATTGGTCGTTCATGCATGAATTGATGAATCACCGAGAGTCACACATGTTTGAGTACTGCCGAGATTCATTCTTGCCTGTTTTAACCATTAAAGCTGTGACGCTGATGCATTATACAATTTTGCTACCGATGCTCTATTCCACGTTCCATGTAATTTTGAAAACTGAAATTGTTATGCAATAGTGTGATGGGTGCTGATTCGGCGTAAGCATCTTTACTACATCGAATGGGTTCCATTGCGTCTGATTTACAACGCAATACGTTCGATTTGACAATACAACGTGACTGTTTTATGCTTAAGTTCCATAAACCAAGAAATGAGAATAGATACGTGCAAAGTGCAATAATCAGCATGCTAACGACACGAATTGGTCAACAAGGTACACTGCTTGGTCAGCTGGGTACGCAAAGGGATGGTGCCAAACATGTTGACTTCACTAAGATGCTGTTCTGAGCATCCGTTGCTGGCCTTAGTGGATGGTGATTGTATCATTCATCATAAGATGCTACACAGGAAATTTCGACTGCAGCAACTCACTCTTTCGCAATTTCTTTAAGGGAGAGAAACATATTAATTTATCCTAGTACCAGTGCAACTGCAGCAGTAAATACATAGACAGCCCTATCTTTGTACATGCACCCGGTTCATACAAAACAGCGAAAAGGGAATTGTGAAAGTCGTTGTTGATGTCATTACATAATGCCAATACCATGCTTCAGATGACGTAATGGCAGCTTCTGGATGGCGCAGTCAGTGTAATCTGTAACATGACCAACATCTTGCGTGCAATATATGACAGATGGTGTTTTATACACAAGTGCGTGAACCATTTGGCGCAAGTGGAATCGGAAACTAAGCTAATTTGGCAGGTGAGCCCGTATTTATCGATGGAATGTTATTTGTTTTTTGCTGAATAACTTATGATATTTCTTGATGTGTTGCGGCATAACACTCACATGGGAAATTAGTTCATTTTGCACAAATCCAAAGCAGCATTATGAAACTTCTTGACGAGCAATTCTTTGCCAATCACAGCGAAAAGAATAAGTCGTCCGCAAGTTGATTTCCATGCGAAATATTATTAACTCATACTCATGTCCAGTTCAACGTTAAGCCCCTTTTCAGTAAGAAGTGGCCGATTCACTCGAAAAGTCAATTCCATTAGATCTTGAAATGGTATGACAAATTAAAGTAGCCAGCAGTTTTTTTAGATTGGTGCAGTGAAATAAAAAAATAAAAATTAGCGTCAACTTTGTTTGTGTGGTACCTCTAACGCACATGGAACGTCTGGCTTTTTTACAAACAATACAGAACCTCCAATTGATATAAACACTGGACTTGAGTTTCTTTGTGCATAGAATAATTTTGTTTTTAAAATGCCTGTACTTAACGGTACTTTCCAATATTCTATCATTTAACTGCACTTAGCCGCATTCATCTATCAAGGTCAGTGAATATAAGTGTTGCAGAAGTGCATTAGTCAACTGTTGAAGTTCAATCATTCCATACCGTTAGGAAGAGCATATCACTGCACAAAACCTTTTGCTCCGATTTTGGTTATGAGTGTTTGAGGTGATCACAATTAGCGCATAACACCACCAGCATTACTGTCTACGAGTGATAAGCCAACAGCATTAGTCAGTACCTAGCCACAGTCACACGCAGTGATATTTGTATTATGGATATGCTGCGGCGGCTGCTGGTCTATGAATTTTCATTTGGCACTCGATTGACTATATTGTACCAGCCACAGCAAATGATTTAATATATTGATGCTATGGAGTTACGTGATTCCGGTGATTTTGCGCTGGATGCAATCTTTGTTAAAGTATATCATAAGAGTATTATCTTTGTTCAGAGCTTGTTTGATTTTTCGGTTTTATATTTAGATGGGTCCATCGAACGAACAATATCACAAAATTAAGTAACAAGTCTAAGCGAGCAGCATTGCTAATGGGTGTGCATCGACAAAAGCCAGCTCTTCTTGTGTACGTTTACTACGCAAATCAACTGACCGTCTAATGTGGAATGTGGAAGGGGCTGTAATCACTCACAAAAAAATGAGAAATGCGTCAGGTGATATGCGAGCAATTTTAACTGTGGTTGAATCAATTATTACAAAAACTGAAACTTGCCTTAGAAACACATTATTTAATTGATTCATTGCCATGTTTCCGAATCATGAACCATATACTGGATATATTAAGAATTTAGTCCAAAGTGCTGCTACGTGCTTTATCATGTGACAAATTCATCAATATATTACACCATGTGCAGTCCCTGGCTGCATACGGCATAATGCCGAGTTACGTTTGCAATTATCCAGAAAACGGCACCTTGTACTGTGGTATAAATCCGCATGGAGAAATTGCGAGGATCTGACAGTGCCGAGCGTAGATTGAGAGTAATGATATAAATGAATAGGGACTACGGGTAGTGATATGATTGATATGGGTTTTATCACCCTAATTAGCCAGCAATACATGTGGGCAATATAATCTTTGTCCATTATAGTTCGATCGAATTTTTACCTAGTAACTGTCGCCATACGCTGAGGAGATCTTTGAAATTTGACACATCTGTAAGCCAACACGTTTTATCTTTGATAGCCAAAATTTATGTTAACAGCCCTTGGTGCTATTTTCTTTTGATAATACTTCACTAGTTATTAGCGCTGCCAGCTGCCACAAGCACTATTGGAAGCCTCAAGCAGCAGAGACGGCGAAGTCGCCAACCCAAACCCTCGTTAAAGAGCATACGGACGTCCACACATCTATGCAACGCGCGCTTTAAGCAGTTAGCAGCTACCTACCGATTGCCATTGGTAGCATATGTGGTATTAATTGCATATGTTGTCAGATATGTGCACCAAGTTGTGTATAACTTTTTCTAAGAGAATCGTGATGCTGTCAGGGAGACTCGCACACAAAGGGCGATGATACCAATATGTTCGTACAACGGCAGTCGCATCTCTATGGATGAGGGAACATGCTATGTGTTTGTGAGCATTTTAGGTCGTTGCTCTAGTTGGGAAGCAGATGTGTAGCCCTGTAAGCAATACACATTGTTTAGATGATGGATGGCTTCAATATGTGCTGCGTCAATAGAAGTGGCGACTGCTGAGCTATTTGTAAACGAGAATAAAGTTGGATGTGGCAGTTGGGCGCAACTATGCAACGTGAATAACTATCTGAGGCTTATTGCTCGTTTTGTGCTACGCAGCGGATCTACGGATTAGAACTATCTCATTATTTACAGAAATCCGTTGATTATAACCCGTTTAATAGGGTAAACCTATTTGAATAATGTCAAGCTAGGACGGCTTATAATGTGCAAGTCGGGTAACATACCGCAGATTATTTACATGCAATAATGGTTCCGATGCGATATGAACAACGGCGTCGTGAATGGTCCAACAGGTCCTCAACTGGTTCTTTGTTATTTAAATCCGGTAGGATGTCTTTCTAATTGATTCACTCACGGTGTGCTTCTACGGATGATAGAGTTCCAACATTAAACACATCACGCATAGAGCAAACAATCTTCTCTTTGGCTGTATTACTTGTGAAATGTCTTCACCTGGCCATTGATATTGATACCATAGTCATTGTTGGCAATCTCCTTCTAAACCTAAAATGGTCATTTCCATTGCATAAATAGCCTATTGGCCACAAAATCGAAACAAGTTGTTTTACCATGAAAGTGTTTCTAGCAAACTGTTTGATACTGAGAGACTTTCCTCGTGCAATCACACGTAAACTGAGTTCCGAAATCATTCACTTTTTCGGGATCTCTACAGATATCTATGAGGGCCTCAGCGACGGTGTCCTTGTCTGTGTTCTTCAGTGGCACTGCCTCGGAATATCGGTAGCCATAATCAATGAATGTGAGAATAAAGCGATGGCCTCCCATTGACGGAGGATAAATTGGACCAACAAGATCGATGGATACTCTCTTAAAGAGAATTCTGATCAAAGCCGTCTTCTGAAGCGGTGCTGTAGTAATATTACCTATGGTTATTGTCCGTTGACAAACATTACAGAATCTAGCTGCGTCGTCATCAATTTCAGGCATTTGGAAACTGCTGGTTTTCTTGTCAGTTTTTTTCGTGATGCCAAGATGACCCCCCGATATTGCATTATGTACAAGCTCCATCAATTGATTGTGTGGGAACAACTACCTTAAGCAAAGACTTTCCGTCATTCACCGTAGGGATGTCGATATACCTTCACCGAATGAAAAACCATCTGGCGCCCTTTCATTAGTGGGGTCCCTTTTTTTCATCAGTAGAGTTATATTTTGGTAAGGCTAGTGTCCTCGTCCTGAGGCTGGATACATTCCTTTCTGCTTACATCTTTGCTGTTTTTACTACCTTGCACAATGAGAGGGTTTAGCTTCTGTGTCTTTATTGAGCTCCAGTATTGGCAGCTCACCTATCTTGCCATCGTGGAATGGGATCATCTGCCGCTCAGGCCCAATGGACGATTCCGCTGAATGTATCGATATTGCCATATTCGTAGTTTCCTCTGAAGACATCATCTCACAGCATTCTTGCAATCTGCTTATTCGGAATATATGTGAGCAATGTTGATACGGCAATTGCTGACTTCATTAATGGTGACCGTTAATCTTTAGCCTGATGACCGACTTACCGACTTTGTCGCTCCTTTTCTCGCCTTGTTGGGAGCAACTGTTCTTGGCAATTTGACCGATTTGTCATATTTGAAACACAATGGTCTGTCTTTTTCATTTAGAGACCCATGCTCTGACTATGACTCAGCTCTAAGCTGAGGTTTGCGGCGAGTACCTGTAACAAGGTGCTTGATGTGAGCAACCATATGTTGTCCGGCCGTTTTTCTCAATTCCGACTTGGTTTAAGAGTTCCAAAATCTTCTTAGAATATTGTTCGATCACACTTTCGATAGTCTACTGGTTGATTCTCAAGCTTCTACTCCCTTCACTTGATATGTTCTTATGGATCTGTTCAACGCGACGAACATTCAAGAAGTATCTGTGGTACACTAAACGAACCTTGTCAACATCATGATTCACCTGGTTTTCTACAATGACCTATACAAATGCGTATGCGCACCAGCGGCTCAGGGTCCAGGATGATAGTGCGCCTGTCCATCGTGCAATGGTCGCAGGATATGCCTTCGAACAGTCCGAATAGAATAACCTGGTTGGTCCCCGGATATGGACGCCATCGAGCACTCCATGAGTGAGAACAATCGTTCTTTAATAGCCATTGTTGAAGAACGAATCAGGTTCCAACAAGCCATTTTGAAGCGTTTGGTGCTCAGATGTCGTCGAAAGTGTACTGTAGCTGTAAACTCCCTGGTGGACATTCTGAGAACAGGGGCATTTAAGTTGGTATTACTTTGTCAAGAGTATTATAGGCAGGTGAATATTCTGTTGAGTGTGTGAGCACCACAAACATTGTATTTAATGATTTAATCAGTAGCATATGTTTTTTTAAAATGTTATTGTCATTGACAATCGATGTTACTATTTGGATATGATTGTACACTTTCTTTGACTAGCACAATACTTTGGTATTATATGCATGTTTCAAAATAAACTACATTGCCCTTTGGTTGTCCTGAAGGTGTTTATTTCTCTCTCAAATAGCAGCAATGATAGCCACTGGTTTACCATCCCATTAAAATTACCTTCAGTAGCACACTTGACTGTAAATATGTATTCACTATTGTTTAAGTTTCCTGTACGGATTTACAACCGTGATTTCTAATGTCGTGCAAACGTTTGAGACAATAAAACTTTTCTCAAAATGAATACCGTCTTTACAACTACAGTTATGGTTAACAGCTACAAGGAGATGGAAATATTAATGTGCCCTTACATAACAAACAGATGAGTCTTTAGACCAAGAATCCCACTATTCAAGCAAACAATCCAGCCCTAAAATACATTTCGTTCAAATATATGCCATAACTAAAGACAAATTTCTTCCCCATTTTCTCACTTCTTAACAAGTACTTGTACCCCAGCCACACCTATCCCTGATTAAGGTGATCTGTCAAATTAATACAAATAAGCTATCTTGTTATTTTAGCTATAAAATTAGCAGGTTAGAGAGACCTTCTAATACTATATTACTGCTACCCGTAAAATCAAATGTGAGCCAATTTGAAAGTGAAAACCTCAGAGTATGATGATCGTGACCTGATGCTTCGCTCGAAGCTGTGTAATGGTGTTAATGGTTATTAGTTATGAGTAAGTGGTGGCCTAATTTGTTCCCATAACGTTAAAATCCGCCCCTTAAAGATTGATAACAAGCGCGACTTTTCATGGGCAGAAAAAAACTGCCATGAGGCGATATAATAACTTCTTTAACCCAACCAAAATATCAGCTTCTTACGTAGAGGCTGAAGGGTAGTAGGATCGTTCAACAGTTGAAATTGGCAACCTTAATTATATATAATTAATCCACAGACAAATCACGTTAAAACAATTGCTGTCAGCATTCGAACAAAGATGCGTACATAGATTATGGGCAAATACTAGCTAATTGTGACAAATATGGATACTAAATCTAATATATTTTGTATTGCATAAAATACCAAAAAAAAAACCAAACATTTAAACCATCCATATAAATATCAATATTTACCAAGCATAGTAAACAATATTATGTGCATTCACATTACAGTAACTTTCGGCTAGTGATGGTTGAATACTCATTCGTTTTCGAGGCGACCAATATACATTGGTCGGTCTGACCACGCGCATGGATAATTTTACAAATTATCGGCAGTGCTCACTGCGCGGCCAAGCTGTCACCAGCGCAGTACATACTGGTCGCCGCGATTCGCATCGGGTGTGATATGCGGGTTCCCAGTGCATCGTTTGAACAAAATAGTGAGTAATAGGTAGTATTAGTCCAAGCTATTTCACACAATAACGGGTAAGCATCCCTGTTGAGCGGAGCTTGGCCTCTCGTCAAATGGCCACAAATCGATTACACAAACTTCTTTGTTATAGGTATTGTTGATACAAGTTCATTTCTGTTGCCAGGGGCTGATGCAGCTTTCATGCAAACCTAGCCAGATGTAATAACTCACATGAATGATATGGGACTGCTCATTGTCAAAAGATGCTATACGACATGATATAGATTTCAGTTATCACGCATACAGCTAGGTTTGATAAAGCTTCCCAGCATCGGCGCCACAAATTAATTTCGAAGATACGTAGCATCCGATCGGCTGCAAACGGCTAGTGTACGCACGCTGACAATATGTGCTACGTAACCGGCGTGCGCTGCATATATTGATCCAGTAAAAGGGCGTTCCCAAGAGTCGTATTGAATAGTGGCTCGGGCTTACCTATTGTCTTACTCCACTCATTTTTATTCCCCCGTGATATCTATTGGCTAAAACATAGTTTGTAGTCAAGGCCGCGGGTGTTATCACACGTATTTTCGGATTGCATTCGTGCTATGTGACTCCTGGACACAAATTATCAGCACAATTGCTCGGAACGATATCTTACAGACAATACGCCTCAATATTTAATGCATGCGAGGTTAGGTACATCAGTTCAGAAACAGAGATATGCAGCCATTTTTCCAGCTCCTTGATTCAATACAAAATACTGTTACAGCTGTTTTCCTACCATATTCAGACGAGTTCGCTGTCATGGTAGAAACCTTTTTACAACCCAGGGGCAGACAGAACCGCATATACAGGTAGCACACCTAGTCGATGATGGGACGGTGTATTCTATGTGCGACTGGAGATGATGCTACTTTTGACCAGATGAAATATCTTCGGATAGCGAAGATGCAATATAGTTTTCGGCACAGAAAAATTGGGCAAACCTACACCGCGATCGAAATGCAGCAGCATAAATGACCCATTTGTATTTGCTAGATGACTGCCCGACGTTTTCAAGCATTCTGGTGCTTCCCTAAACTCACGAATTGACACATCTTCGGCCTCCATGCCCAGGGCTCGTTGGCTCGTCGTGAACTGAAGCTGTGCTCACAGAATATATATGATAAGTAGGTTATGCAATCATTGCTATATCTATGGACGTATTTACTAAAATATTTGATAACCAGTACTATCTCGTCTGCTTTGCACTTTACCGAATATCGACGCATAGCCACTGGGGCGCATTCGTAACTCCTCACAAAGTAGGATTAATTTGTGTTTATACTTGGGCTGTCTCCCAATACGCCAACGAATTACTTCGCGTCGTTATTTCCCTAAGTGTTAGTTCTGATATCGTTTCTCTATTTCTTACCGGAACCGGTCACTCAGCTTACCGGTAATCAGAGTGGCTTTTGTTGGCTGAACATGTGCAATGGCAACTTGGGTGAGATCCGGTACTTTGCGTATTCCCAAAGACTTGACAAGGCAAAATTGTTACCTTGAATCAAATAAAAAGAATATTACAAGTTAATCCATGTTTATTCACAATCTATAACGCTTGAGTTTAAGGATATGTTTTCTTCAGCATCACTTCTGCTACTTTTCTCCTGAGAGCTAGTGAAAATATCATCTAGACTCGTGGTTTATCTCAATTTGCTAAATCAAAATGGGTCGGCTCGCGATTCGAGAAAATAGAACCATGCCTTTCAGCATTTTTTTATCCGATTTGTTTCTGCTGTGTTGCTGAGAGTAAAATCTAACTATTGCTTTACGACGTCCCCAAACAAGCAACAAATCTATGTCCGTGAGGGCGATGTCTGCAACGATAACAAGAGGGTATAAGTATGAACGAAAAGCGAAAAGAATTAATCGTATTGTAATGAAGGGCCTGTCAGCATTCTGATATACCGACGTAGATGATTCATTGTACTCAATAGTTCTTTATAAAATCATCAGCCATATGGTATGACAGTCATATATGTGTATTTGACGACCATAATATATGCATAAGCTACCGAATCGCATCGACCATTCGGATACATCCTGGACAATGTCCTCGCCGACATTATATTCCGATGGTTAAATGATGTAAATATAGCATAAATGCTCACCTCGCCAGCCGTACAGATCTATATATAGTGGTAATAACCGCTTAAACCGAGTGCGACAGATAGTTCATTTACTACAGCTCGTTGTTATTATTTATTGACCGGAATAATTATGGGGCTTAATTGTGCAATTCAATGTGCCTATTGTGTAGCTTTCACTTACAATAAACTTTCTGACACCACCGATTATCTAAATTGAATGCTATTAAAGCTGATTATTAATATGAATACAATGCCATTGAAGAGCACATGCGTATTGGTTTAAGCTCGGTATATCCATCGACACAACAGTCTGTGGTCATGATGTCCGTTCAAACACAAATGCAGGAAAAAACCAATGACATGTCGGTTGTGTGATAAATTCGAGTTCAGATGTTGTAGCAGTGAGGAGTTAGTTCGCAGATTTTCACAGAAACTCAAATATGATGATTTATGGGACATATGTATATCATACGCTCTACCGACGCAAGCAAATATAACTCCCGTGCTGCCGGCAGAGTGTGGTAGACTAGGATATTTGGTTGTACATCATTCACTTAAGATAGAGGGATGTCACGACACTCAGTCATCAAAGAGATATTCCGTTTCTTTTGCGCATGCTGTGGCTAAATTAGAAGTTATATAGTGCTACTCTAATGGAAAAAACTATTGTTAAGAATATACAGCATTTTCCTTATCACATAGTCATCGAACAGCTGAAATACTCTGTCGTAATATATAATTCAGATATGCGTCATTACCCTCAGATGGGATACCAAAACAACTTTCAGTGCTCGTCTTTACATTTCATGTGCTTAACAGATATGAGCACACACGCTCTGGTCTGCCCGCTCTCATTCGCTGAAGGAGTATGGGAGGTTTTTTGTGATAGTGATATCATATCCTGTCTATAAACTCCACGAGTCTATGAATAGAAGGTGAGCGAGTTCTAAGCTGTCTGACTGCTCAGTCTCTTAGATACGCTTATCCACCTTTATTCGCACACATATTCATATTATGTATAATAAATATATATACATGAAGCTCACCACCATACAAATCGAGAAGCTACACCAGCGTTAGGTAAAAAACTTTATTCAAGTAGCTGACGGTCAATGAATAGGAGTTAGGTTATCATTAAATACATCGTTGTTTGATGAACAGTCAATATCAATTAATGCTGTGTAATTTTGTGCTTTTGTAAAATGATTGCTATTTCGTTAAATGAACCCTATATAAGATTATAACGAGATTGCGTAAATGTGTAAAATTTTGTCTTTAATATTGCACCATAGGTCTGCGATGAATTAACAGTGATTCACCAGAAGCACAAAATTACACAACGTTTAGTGACATTGATAATTTATCAAACAACACTATATTTAATAAAAACCTAAATAATATTTGTTGACCGTTAGCAGCTTGTACACGGTTTGTATATCTTATCTACTGCTGTTGAAGCTGTCTCTTTGTGTGGTTTTAACTTTATTCCCCAGTTAATACACATATACGCTCGTAAAATAAAGACATGGTTCACATTGCATATTTCCCTCACTAGCGTCTTGCCGATAAATGGCATGTGTTGTTGACAAACATTGATCACAGAGGTGCCACTGATCCATAATTCATAGCATAATGTAGGACGTGTCTTTCTACTCGTCTTATTGCTGCCCATGTAAGCAGGTAATTGGCTCCCGAAGACACCAATTGAATTGGGTGCTAGCTGGTATCCGCATGGTACTGGTTTTGCCGTGCAGAACTAACGCTTTGCGTTAATGCATATGATGCTTCCGTTCACTTTATGTAAAAACAGCTACAAGTCGTACACAGTCTTATTTGTGCCCATATAAGCGAGTAATAGCTTCGCAAATCATCATTTCCATTATTCTATCGATATTGAAAGAAATATAGCTTGGCACGGCTTTGCTCAAACAAGGCTTGCATGAAATTCCGTGCTGACATTAAATGCATACATACAGTAATGAAGAAATATTGCTTATGTACATAATATCCGGATTTCGGACCACAAAACGCCAACGAATTAAATGCAGATTAATGACATCGATGAGATACGGTAAGTGTAACCTGTATCGCTCATATTCGTCGGAACTAAAACATGGCATATGAGAGCAATAACTGTGCAATTCCTTTATGTGCAATATATCAAACATTTCTGACAATTATTGAACTTTCTAAGTATTTATCCCTTTTTACTTGTAACAATAATGACCTGACTAGTTTTTAATAAGATGTGCGCATTAAAATCTAAATATATTTTTTTTTACATCCTAGCGCTACAGATGGGAATTATATCAAAATTCATACCCCCTAAATGTCTTGTTTTTTAAATTCTTTGATATGACTTTGAAATGGTAATACTGCATAGATCTAACGGTGGGCACACCTCTTTGCTGTGGAAAAACCCCCAAAACGCCATTCCACTATAACAATTTTTATGACACACCCAGACCACCATCAGTATATAAATCAACGGTACGTAACAAACCACAACCAGGCCGGCCCACTACTCTACAAGAGCACTAAACAAACGACTTGCGAGACGTGAAATTGATCTTCAGGCGGAACAGTATTACAAAAGTTTGACCGAAGTAAGAACGTTTGTGCTGACGCACCATCTTGGGTGAGAGTTCTTGCCTCTGAAAATGTCTGATTAAGTATTTCATTTAGAAATAGTGTAATGGTGTATGGTGAATACACATGACTTGTGGTTTGGACGGCATTGTGATTTGTAGAGTGTATAGTTACAAATGTTATACAGTTATTGCTAATATACAAGTGAATTTGCTTGCCATTTAAAGCAACGAGAAATACACGAAGTATGCAAGATGTATAGCTACTTTTATTTGTGAACGGCCCACCCTCAATAAGTGGCTGTTTTACAGGATAGCATTATCTACACACAGTAAGACATCTTGAAAATGGCCATGACATCAATCGATGAAGTGACTACTTCAAATCAAATGGATGCACAGACTGCTGTACCAGGCCAGGACATACACTTTAGCATGTACTGGCAATATGTGTTGGGTCAAAATCTTTTTATGTACGCTAGTCCTCTTATAATTGTTTTTGGTAATATAGGAAACGCTCTAACTTTGATTGTTTTGCATACCAAGTCCTTCAGGCATGCCCCGTCTAGTAAAGCATTGTGCGCATTAGCTGTGGTTGATACTGTGGTGCTAGATTTTGGAATTCTTCTTAACTGGCTGGCATTATTATCGCCCGACTTGGACGTTAAAGATACAAGTGCGTATTGTAAGGTTCATTTTTTTACTGTGTACTGCGTGGGACAGTTGTCGCCCTGTTACCTTTGTCTTGTAACGATAGAACGCGCCCTTGCTGTAACGATTCCAATGAAGTGCAAAGAAATTTGCAGCAAAAAGAGAATGACTATCGCTGTTGTCATTCTGACTCTGGTAGTTGCGCTAATTAATTCACACGCCTTTTTTACCATTGGTTCCGTGGAAGATATTTTTACTGAAGGGAAATTGCGTTGCGTGATTAAACCGAGGCTTGAATTCTTTTATGCTGACATCTGGGTTTGGATCGATAACTTACTAGTTGCAATTATTCCCTTTTCGGTGATTATTATTTGCAACAGTATCATAATTTTTACCTTGGTAATCTCTAAACGCGCACGATTGCGACAAATGAATGTCCAGGGCAAACAAAATGTTAAGGAGAATTCTACCACGGCCATGTTGCTAGGAATAAGCACATGCTTTGTTTTACTGGCGTTTCCATCATGTGTCTTTCATATCGGAAACGGACTCCAAGTTTGGCAAGTTTACAATTCATACGATTATGCTCGGTTCCTCTTCGCATATACTGTTGTAAATCTTCTTTTGAAATTAAACCACTCAATTAATTTCATTCTGTATTGCGGATGTGGCTTAAAGTTTCGCAAAGCGTTCTTTGAGCTGTTCCAGTGCATTAAATGCACCCAAGCAAGAAAATGAAATAATCACAGATTCTTGTCTTCATTTCGTATTCCTAGACATGCCTCTTTTTAATGCAGTTATAAATTATCGTTAGGATAATCAGCTCAATGATTTTATGTTTAAACTGTGAACAATGCTAGAGTCAATGTTTTTATGTTGCGAGGGCGCCACGCAACCCACATAAAATGCTAATACGTTGTGTTGATTGAGGCATTCAATTACAGAAACAAAGGTCATTGTTTGGCGGCTGTGAATTAGCATTTACAATTGCATGTAAAGGCCCAGTGACCTTTTTGATCGAGTAAAGATTTGAGGTGACCACAACATTTCATGTTATGTGTTCTTCTGGAACCAGAACACTTTGTAAATTAAGATTTTGCCAAACATGTCGCTTTGAGTCGGATGAGTACGCTGCTATGTTTGCGTTGCATTGCTGTTCAATCTGTTGTATTTAGCTCGAGCTTGTCAATTAATGCTGTAGCTACAATAAACTTTGTTCAATTGTGAATGGGATTTTTCTCTCTACTTTTAGATTTGCATATGACATATCCTTGCTGCTGATTGTGTTTATTCATTATATCAGCTGTCAAACAATTGATCTTTAACATCTTATGGCCTGTTTAAATTAAAAAATGCAGTGCAAGCTTCAAGTATGTTGCTACACAGCTAGCGCCAATGTATCGCTTCGTCTTTCACATTTGACACCCATAGGGTTAGCTGTAAGAGGTTTGTAATAGTCATTCAAAGTTGATATGCAAGCTATGGTATCATCCCCTGCACTTGAATATAACAGAAATAAATCGCTAATGTAGGGGGTAGTATAACAAATAAGCACCTAGGCCGATAGAGTAGACATCGCTCACCTACAATATCACCAATAGCTGATATTAAGTGAATGGCCATGTCCCAAACCACGCTCTGATGTACAAATAAATCAGTAAGTTGAAAATCAGTAAGTATAAAGTTGTCTTAAATTCGACAAAGAAAAAGCTATGATATTTTACTACCCGAAACAAGTTGGGTGTTTATCCAGGTACAGTTCACGACAGTACTCCCATTACTTTCGCGGCGTTGGTCTTATGGTCGCATGTTGTATTAACATGCCGGAAAAACCTGAACATCTTTGCATCAGTAAGCATAATTTATTTAACGGAAAGATCAAATAAATCACGTGGAAGTTAAGACCAACGCCTTATAAGCCGCTCGACGATTAACATCATCGCTTGATTAGTCCCTCAATCAATTCCTTTTTCTTTTATCCCCTATATGGTCGTTTCGGAGAATACAGCACCGTTCTGATTTTATTGACTGCCCCTTAGATAAAGGCCACCGCATTAATCAAACGTAATAAAAGAGGTTCGCGTCAATATCATGGCTGTCAACTCGAAAGCGATATATCATGACGATGTAACTGAATTAACGACTACCCGTATAAACGGTATCCTCTGATATAGTCTTCACCAAAGTAGATGTTGACACGTTTTAAGGATGATAAACATCGCGCAAAGGCCGCCTGAGGCTTTCTTGATCTTTAGTGATTACATTGTCGCAAATTTTTACTTCATCTTTGACTCTGATATAGGATATGCGAATGAGGTAAGCCCGTGCCGGGCACAAAACGCAGTGCGTTATAATATAATTCAAATGTCACATGACACAATATGCGGGATATGGTACCCGGTAATTGAATTTATTGCTCAACAAATTATCATTTTGCTTTTTGCGATCTGCACCCGACCACAAATAGTAATAGCATTTTATGTCTTAATGGGTACCAGAGGTAAACTAAGGTAATAACGACATAACTAGTCACTTGATCACGTGCCTGTAACTAACGCACCGTTTTTTTCGCCTGCAGGAGAGTTGCAGCAAACTGATTGCAATTTCCACCCATCAGATTATATAAACGTAAATAATTCCAACCAAGCAAACGTTTACTTTGTTCTGGCTACGGCCTACGCTTTCACGCACAATACCAGTCTCATGATTGAAAATGCTAATGAAGATCTCCATAGTGAGTTGCAGCACTTGCAGCATTTCATCGTAAAGAAGTAATATCTTTGACCGGTAATGAAGCAACGAATGCTTGCTAACAAGACAACCTGCCTTGGATAAAAAATAAAAAAAATACAATTCTTCTGAATGAATGCATCTGTTGAGAAGCATACAAAACCAGCGTCCAAAGCCACTCAATAATTTGTCGTTATGTGTGTTAAAGCGAATCGATGAGCTGAAAACGGGTATATCATGACACTTGCGTCATATTCCGGAGGCTGAGCTTTGAAATCCAGTCAAAAGCTTCATTACGACTTATCAAATAACATGCAATGTGTATTATTAGCCGTGAACAAATTCACTTACTATTAATTGGCTGTATGGTGCTTCCATCATTTACGCTGCCCCAAGCCTGTTCCCATAAAGACATGGGCTATGTGGCCAAATATGTGGCTTTACACATGCCATTCTAATGTTACATGAACACCAGTAGGAAATTTACTAACAAAGAAACATTAAGCTGTCTCTTCACAAGGGTAACAAGGGGGCTTATCAATCATCAGCAGTATTATGTTGGAACCATGATTTCCTTAAATGTGTTTATTCAAAGCGTCGTCAACCATAGCATTTGCTTACAAACTAGCGGCATATTTATTGATAGCATGCATGAATATATTTCATTCGATATTCGAACGAAAAAGTGGAGCTTAACAACGCCATGACTTTGACTTTAATTAAGAACTGCACATACACCATTCTGGGCCTATACATTACATGCAGCATGGTCCAAGATAAAAACTGTTGGATATGCAGCCACAACCCCCACGCCTACATGATTACTGATTTGCGGCCATATATAAATGCCTAAAATGTTTATTATCACATTCGATTAGTTCTTCGCGGTCACCAGCACAATCGTAGCATTTCATATTATAAACACATCATCTCCTTGCTATCAGACTCTAGTTAGATAGCAATTGTCAGCGTGACTCTCAGTGTGGATATTTATCAATTGTCAGCGTAGCTCTCAGTATGGATATTTTACTGGCAATCCAGCTCAGAGTTACAAGCCGCTACAGTGCAATGTTGACTATATCAGCTTCCATTGTCGTGATTATTTTTTAGCGTCACTATGTGATCCAATAAAACTTGCGTCGTGACTTGCTTCATCAATAAAAGCAAAGTGCGCAATTAACACTGGTAAGGGCATATAACACATGATATTTGATTATCACACGACGATGATGAGACTGAGTAAATCTCTATATTTGCTTCAGGGCATGACGCAGCATGATTTGCCGCGGCTTCATGTAGGCCCCCTTTGACACTATTGACCAGGTAATTATTTATAGCATCCGGTGGCTACTATGTCAGTAGATTTTCTGAGCAAAAAGTTTTCATTCGGTTTGGGTAACTCGTTCAGGGAATCGCTCATGGTATGTAACGTGAATCATGGCCTCGGGAAGTGACATGCTGACGCCCCTCATGCTGCTCACATTTTATGCGACGGATTACCATTCCCAAATCCCGTGCCAACTTACCCTAACGTAATCCACACACATATTGACGCTTGTCTCAACTCCTAAATAATGTATAAGACGGAAGGATGATCAGGCAAGGGTTCAGGTCCCTTCGGTGTGATCAGTATTATGATGTAGCCTGGCTGTATTCTCGTATCTTAATCAGATGATACATCGCTATACATGTGCCATTTAAAACTAATGACATATCATGTTAATATTGCACACATTAGGAGTGAGCTGACAACGGCAAATTGTATTGTGCGATGATATTTCGTCTGTCAGTTTTCTGTTGGGCATGCTGATATCGATCTATCTGAATGTACTAAATGGATGAATTTAGTTGCACAAATCATGACATATTTTGTCGTTAGTCCTCATATTAACAGTGAAAAGCATGCAAAATTCTTTGATAGTTTGTTACTTGCAAAAGTTGCTTAGTCCTTCAACCAGGGTTGCATTCACACCGGTTACTCAACATTTAATCATTCATATCCACTTTGCTCAATTGCTTCAACAGTTCCAAGGTAACGTGCTGATGTAGAGCTGATCTGTCAAGCATGAACGAATGGGTTCGGCTGACGACCTTCTTCCACGATGTTATCATATTGACGAAGGGACCTGCTCCATCAGCACAAGTGAGATGAGGCGCTGGTTGTTGAGGTGACATCGACACGAGGAGAGATGAGGATGCTTGAGGTGTTTGGACGAAGCCCCTTGAGTGTCGCCCCAGCTTGCTAAAACACATTGGCCTACAGATTTTACTAACGGTGCACAATTATCTGCAGCCGTAAAAATATGTCAATGGTTCCTCAGCCATGAGAGTGGGATACCTTAAAGATTGCATTCAATGTAAGATCTAACGATAAACAAATTGGTATTTGTACAGGAGAGATTGGGCAAAAGAAGCGAGTGCATCCTACGACCATTTGCCAGGCCAATGATTCATGTCTCACTGTTACTGCTGGGTTCACAATTTTGCCTTAATAAATTAGTTTCATATTCGTGCCATATTTTACATGTTGCTGATGTCATGCTATTAACAACATATGAATATACTGCGTTAAGTAATTAGCACCAGTAGGTATATACCAAAAGTAGAGTAAATTAACATCAAACAATAATGGCCGCACAAGATGCTGGATAACGGCGATATAACAGTCATCGCTTGTTGGTGATGAACTAGTGGTGTGACGTATTTCGCATGAGTGCCCAGCTATCGAGCGAATGTACGAAAAACGAAACCCTCGAAGAACACATGATTGATACTGCTTAGGGATGTAGCCATCGCAATAATGATGATGTTATCATTTATCTGATGCGGGATTCATGATAAGCATAGACTATAGACTTGCGACAACACTATTGAGAATAGGATGGCCCAGATGATTTCATAGCGGTTTTAAAACTCATTCCATAAATATGACACTGAACTCTTGACCATGTTACAACGATATGTTAGCATTGATATTATACAGCAGTCATTCTCCTTGCCTTATCCTATTCAAGTAATACATCATCTATATGATTACATAGGATGTATCCGGCCTCTGCCTATCATAAAATGGTTTCGTTATCTATGGGAACACTCGAGAATCAATGCTCAGTTTGGCTAATCGATTATTGCAGAAGGCAAAGCGTAATATAATTGAGATTTTAACAATGCTCGACATAATGGTAAGCATATAGCAAGTCCAGAGTTGCCATATACGACACACTAGTCCTAACCATGGATTAAATTGCAAACGAATCTAATCTGAAGTGATATTAATTGATGCACATCCTTGAAGCAGGCATAGTCTGAAGCAGCCGCTCTTCAACAGTAAAATGAATCAGTCTCTATATTGTATCGACATCATGAGCACTTCTCTGTTCAACATGGGCTGTATATCACAATGCATGAATAGTAGTTACTCTGTGGGTGTTCATTAACGGGTAGAACTTGCACCAAAGTATAAATCGTACTTCATAAATGTAATAGTATGCTGGCAGAGAGTTACTTTGGGAAAGCAATCACCATCGTGATCTCATCGACCTTTGGGGATAGTGTCAGATCTGCTCTTACAGCAGAAATCGCCAGCATTTTCGACACACAGAGGCACATGAACTCGCTAGTCGGGAAAGAACAACATCCTATTTGTGAAGTCTTCCCTAACAGCAATTCCAATTTCTGAATCAATACCATGGCACGCGTCCACTCGCTGAAGCATAATGTTCGAGCCGGGAAGGTTGAATCGATAATAACTTCCTTAGCTATAAACATAACAGCAGCAGGCTAATCGCGGTCATGCTTCAGTTCATCACATCAGTCATTCCGTCAAGACGAAGCTTGAACATACAATGGCGTTACAAATGAGCCATCTCACACTCAGAAATAGCGGCATTTAATATAGTGCAGTTAGCGAGAAACGAATGCAGCACAAATTCCTTCGATGGTCTTTTAATATTGGTGTTTAAGCCGAGCGATCAGCCAAAATTGGGTATATCAGCAAATTAATGCAGGTGTCCGGAGGGTGACCAAAGTGATCCAGCTATAATATATTTACCACACATCTACACACGAATAACATTAGACTTTGTGAACTTGTAACAGTTAATATCTCTCTGGCGTTTCTGCTATTCACTCAAAACTAAGCTAGAACACATGAGGTATCGGGTCAATTCGCCCCTGGGTCAGTTCGCACTCGCTCGGGACGATACGCCAAATCTGCAAAGCCTTGTGATCACTGATCGACATCCCGGGCTCTTCGGAGTTTGCATCCTCGAGTGCCCAAAGATTATTATAATGCTTTATAAAACAAGCCTAGATGTCATATAAAAAGTTCATGCAATCTGCAAATCCAATAGGTCTCAGCCTTTGTCCCTACTGCCTTCACATTTTTGGGTTTAGGTCGCGGCCGCCAGGCGGCGACATTGATTTTCAACCGAAAGTAGGGGCATGTTTTTACAAACTTCAAACGCAATATGCGGCGCGGAACTGAGAGGTTTAAACAGTGGTGAATATTCGTTGATTTATATTCAACTGCATGTATGCGTCTGTTGAGGAACAGTTGATATCCCCTTAGGCTTTCAAATTATGCCAGCCTGCTGGGGCTTTATTTGCACTTGGTCATCAAATAAATAAGGCAGTTAGTCTCCGTAAGCTCAGGTGCATTTATGATAATCTCTGTGTTTGAGAACTGCTTCAAATGTGCTCAATGCGACGTGACAACGCTTGTCTCCTTTGGCGACGTATTTGATGTCGTTTACAGCTATAGAAACACGCAAAAAGAATGCGCACAACATCGCAGGAACTTAAAACAGCGATGGGTAAAGCGCAAAAAAAGCGCAGACAGCTTGAGAGAGAGAGAAACATGCCTCTCTTTAAGCGAAAGTGGCCATCCAAGCGACTGCGACGGAAACCCGAGAATGTGAAGGCAGGAATTGTTCGGCAGTATCTTTATTGCCATGTTACAGTTGATAAATTAATATTAGACATTAGACAGGTCAATAAATATTCTGATGCTACAGCTGCAAACATTCCGTCCAAGCTGATCTTATAAGGATGTACCTCAGCTAGTCGTTAAATACTGTCTGTTGTAATACACCAACGTCGACGGCGATGGTGACATTAGGCATATCAACCATTTCAAACTAGTAGTAGTGGAGAACGTTCCATGCACACTTGGTCATTAACATTCTACAGCAAACTTTGACGGTAAATTACGTCCTGTAGTGTATGCAGAGGGGTGCTTATATTTTGCAACGCATGGGGACCATACCCAGCACGAAGCTGCCGAGCGACAGGTCATGCGTTACAACACTTTGCACAAGCTCTTGGTACACGCGGACTGCAGTACGTGTATTATAATGTCGACCTCGGCCGCAGCTACCATTAACCTAACACGGGAGATGTGACTATTATATCATACCACAACACCTACAATATAGGGTGAGGTCACTTTTAATAAATTGAATTCAGACAGGTTATTAAAACGTTTCTTAGACAGGTACATATCTTTGACAAGCAGTCAGCATAAAATATGCATTCTCTCAGATTCTGACCGTGAATTATGTGTTATGTTCGCAGTGTACTTTGCAAACAGCACCATTCTCACTCTCGTTCTGGCAGATGGGCGTAGGTTTGTAACGGTATACCCGCATTGCACGTGGCGCAACTTACCTTTCAGTAAATCTCTGAGGTGACACACATCTCATCATCAATATAATCAGTCTGTCATTTGGTCTCTCAAAAATACATTTGACAAGAGACTTGTACTCAATGCCATAATGACGTGGAATTGCTTATCACATGACATTTTAATATTATCGATGGACGATGCCCATTGGAACACCAAAAGCGTTACGATATTCAGCTAACTAAACCAAAACGTGGATTACCGATGACATCACATGAGAAGCAGCAAACATGACTACAACAACTGACGTAACGCGAGGCCCAAAAGAGGAAAAGCCCTCTTGCCAGGGGCAATGGTATATAGGGATTGGCCGGAGCACTAACGATCATCAGGCGGTGACCATCAGGCCACTCTTTTGTGGTGTTTGATCGACCGAGCCATGTTATATAGTCAATCACCCTTACTTACCGGCGAGTTATGCGTTGTATCTATCACACAATATTAAGAATAAAATAAATATTCGTGTGTCATAAGGAAGCAGTCGTAATGCAATGCCATTGTTGTTAAAGATACACGTCGTCTGTGGCACGTTATTGACGTCTAATCAGTTGGTCAAGATGCACTAAGGATCCCACTTGTAATAAGATAGACGAGAATATTGGATGATACATCATTCCCTTATGATGTCCAGATTTCACGACACTCGGTAATCAACACGTATGGAAATACATTGTTGCATGCTATGTTATAGTAATCGCACGATACTATGGCAGGCAAAATTGTAGCGTAATGTGATGAGACCAGAAGCAAGATTGTGCGCAAGTTGCATATGTCCCTGATGCATAGATCTTCGGTACGGTTTAAAAATGAATCTTTCATAACAATAGGAGAAATAAATCTTCCTACTAAAAAGCCTCTAATGCTAATAATAGCAACTTTGATAAAATGCCATTGGCATTCTTAATGTTGCCTCCGGTGTTGAGCTTTCGAAAAGCTAGACCGCTGCAGTTGCGGACATTTGTACATAACAGGTATGGTAATTTACCTTAAAGTGAATGGTAGTAATTGGGTCACATTAGACTAACAGACTGTCTCTGGAATGTTTACGGGCCCAGTATGAGCCAAAACCCTGCAAACCTGTGCAGGCCCGCACGGCGTGTTGCGCTACCCCTTGCAGGGCCCGTACGATATTTTGACGAATGTTGGCGCCTTACGGGTCTGTAGAGCCCTTGCCCAAAGTTGTAACATGCACTACTTTTAGACAGGGGCTCGTTACTATTTTAAGCCCATGGAAGCCCCGTAAGCTATCCCGCAGGGCCTATTTGGGGACAACAAGGTTTTTAATAACAGGTGCTCTTCGGGCCCGCAGGTTGTTTGGGTCCCCTTGACCCTTTACAGGCTCCGACAGGCCCGTGGAAGCCCTGTATGGGCGGGTATGACTTAATACGGCCATTTTGTTGCGTCATTGTTGCATATTTATGATCCCCAACGTCTGAACCCTAGGGTTCTGGCCTAGTACAAAATACCATCATTTTGTTATCATATAGAACTATATGAAACTGCTTAGTTAGATGTCTGAACTCAAATTGATGTATAGGACTTTGCTTAGGACTTTTTACTTTTTGATCAAACAGAGTAATAAAGAGCGCTCGGCTCTGGCGTAGTAATTTACCACATGTTACGTTTATATACTTTCATGATTACGTATGTTATCGTTGTATGTTATAAACGATGATTTAATTAGATTGTTTTGTTGGTCTATGAAATAAGTATTAAATCCGCTAAAACTGTCTGAGGATGCTGTAACTAATAAAAAACATGCATGGAGTACGCAATAACTGCGTCAAAGCTATTCTATTATACTAAGTAGTTACGATAATTAAACTGTAGCCACTTTTAAACAAAGGCACAAGTGGATCAATATTTTTGGGCCTTTTTCATGGTCAGTACTCACCAATACACATACATTCGGATAACATGAGCTCTACAGAAATGAACATGTTTATCATGACAAACCCAGGAACAATCTACACGTCTGTAGCAAATGCTCTTGTTATGGACGTCAGACTCCATGTGGTTTTAATTACCTGGTACATAGGTTTAATATTCTCCAGCAAGTGATGATTTACCATCCAGGGAGATGAATTTCCTTAAATAACAAACGTTTCATCGAAAATTTTTTATTCAATTTCCAACAGTACATTTTGTTATTGTAGGTTATAGCAGTTGCATTGAACATTAACACGATACAATGCGGAAAATAAACAAAATATATGGGTGGATTCACAGCTTTTTAATCCATTTTATTTGCAACCCATGCGCGACGCTCCTGTCATACATGGCGTGACGGGATATAATACATATTCATTAAATTTCTCATGATATTCACGATAAGGCGGCGGAGAATGCAGAAGCTGATCCTCAACAGACTAAAGCAGCAAATAAAGCTTGCACTTTGCCTAGCCATGTATATCAGAAATGATGATGTCGCAATTGACACTATATACGAGATCATTTGCAAATCAACCCCGATCAATACCTATCATATATAGGTTTTGGCATCGATGCAGCTGCCAGATTCAATACCTCATGCAATAGCATATCAACAACCAACTGGTGCATAAACTGGCGGGCTCACCACCACTGTTAGGCTTCCGGAAATGTAGCACCCATATGACGTGTAAGCAGCGTGTAATAATATAACAGCACGACTATATTCATGTCATCCAGTGCATTATATTGTGATATAATATCTGCTATAAACGGCCATAATATGATGGAGTGCTTTGCAACGGATAGATAGACAACCTCAAGGTTTATATTCTTCTCTCTAAATTATAACAGAGCACTTTCTCAATTTCATTTGAATCGGCGTGCTTCTGTATCATACTGTGAATCAAACTATTTACGATTACCATCAATTGTGCCGAGTCCTGAATTTCGTTTATCGTGTGAATGTATCTGTGCTAATCTTTTACTTCTGTCATAAACATGAAAATAAAAGGTGCAAACATTATATCAGTGTAACGATGACTAATTGACGAAGCTCGGATAACCAGGTAATAATGTCGCTGGCATTCCATTTAAACATATCTATGCGCGACAGCGCGGTAAGATTGTTCCAGCTAACTAGCCTACATTTTCAATGACAAATCGTCACGCCCACACACAGGCATTACTCAAAATATATTAAGCGTCTTTGCTTCCGGCACCACATCCTAATCAGCTGGCGACTCCAAATATAGCGCACACCGCATTAGTCGTTCATTGAGCAGTTATTCCATTCATTATATATGAAAAACGACGCCATTCGTGGCGTGTATCAGGCGCTTTCTCGGGAAATCATGGTGCCGACCTGTCATCATGACATATGTGCAATGGATTTGGTGCGCAGTGATATCAGACCAGGATAATTTATGACATGTGAATCATTGGGTCGAGCAGGGGTATGAGGCGTTCTATAATTACAGTGATGCGTTGGCCCATATTGAAACATTGAATGCGAGCTATTCGGTGTCTCGGGCAAGGAATTCAGAGACACAACGCTTGGTCAACGACAGGATCTTCTTGTAGCATGCCCGCCCCCTGCAAACATGGGTGTATGTATAATTGCGTGTTACATAGATGAATGATCAGGTAAATTCGCCCACATCGACGGACAACAGAGTTATTTAAAAGGTCAAGTCATGATACAAATAAGGTAACGGGTGGCAGGATACCCATGATAGCCTTTGTAGTTACCCTAGTGAAGTCGCAAATGCCTCAATTCCCAGTGTTCACCATGACCTAATTAGGAGCTGCGATAACGAGCAAACAATGATCATTGATGTTACTGCCGCGACAATATTTGCATATCTGCGTTATCAACTACATAACATATTCACGATACGTCAATGGCGCCGTCGCCTGGCTTGATTGTTATAACAGTACGGTAAACGCCTAAATCAAGCCTTATTCGCCCTCGAAAGGTTTCGTGTTGTCATTAACTACTTTAGGTCAAATGCGCGGTCAATAAGTTTATCATTAGCTTAATAAGGAAAGGCTTATCTGATGTGTTAAATAGACCACTACCTACATCTAATGTCGACAACGGAGCTTGCGCGAAGCAAGATAAGATTGTCTGGCAAATATTCATTTCCGGTGGAATAGAACATTTCCTTGAGATTCGTTCTTGCAAATAACTGCATATTTGGATAATCCTACAAATGGCACACATCCAACATGTAATGAATAGTCGTTTGGACTATTTAATATGCAACAACAATCAGATTGTTTGTTATCCAGAAATACCATATGATGTGCGTAGCAACCACTTTGACAATGACATAAGTGATTGCGAAATGTATTGATAAAATGATGCAAGATGCAATGATTGTACGGAATTTTAATGGAATAAATTATGTGTATTTGAGTGCACGTTGCTTTCCCGTGTAGTCGTTATTGCTTTTATTGACGCAAAGCATCGCATATAATAGTTGATAGAGAGACGAAGTAGTTGTAAATTGATGACTAACACCCCACGCGCACACTGGCAAAGTATAACCCTATATCTCAAAGGTAGCGACATTCTTTGGAGAGCTCCATTACATCTGTGTTGTTGTGGTTATTGCCGTGCGTTACGAAAGGCTGTATTTGTATGGCCTTAAATTGACTTGATTAGAGCCAATAACCTAATAATATGCTGGTCTTTGCTTATCGATAATATCTCTGACTATGATGTATGTGTGCAATAGCGACTTGCGCTAGAGGCCCCAGAAAAGCGCAACGACAGGAAAAACATGGGCCGGCTACCGATTTAGATATTCTACTTATGGAAAGCGCCGGTGGAAACTGACGAGTGTGCTGTCAATGATCACTAAGGGTTGTGAGATCAGAAAATGAGTTTTAGTGAGTTATGTGCGTCATGTGTGCACGTAAATATGCGCCTCGTCTTCACTTATTCCACAATCATTAAGAAAACATAATGTGATAATAGTCCTAAAACGATGAACTACCAACAATCTTTACTCGAGGGATGTTGAAAATGCAAGCATATGTCATCACATTTGAAACTATACATGTAGTTGCTCGTATTGGTGAACCACGTCTTACAATGAAAGTGATGATGTTGACAATGCCTTGACCTTGGTTTCCGTGTGACTTATGTTATTCAGTTTTGCTTCAATTAAACAGGAGCCATGTACAAAGCGAGAACACATGTATGTGCTAAGTAATTATTAACCCCATTTGGATTGATTAGCGTCTTTTATTTCATGCTTTTGAAGCAGGATTACACAAATTGTTTAAATACAGATGTTAGAACAAAACATTATTCGGGAGGGCTGTTAACTGTCAATGGGGCTACGTTTATAAAATGAAGTAACTTTCAACTGTTATTTAGCACGAGCACTACGTAATTTGGTTATTCTAAGTACGTGGCCGTACAGGTTTGATTTGATTGATTTTAGTCACTGCGTAATATATAATAAGCAGATAATCGGAAAGTCTAGTTGCAAATTAAACCGACACAAGCAAAGCGTCAGTCGTCTGTGTGCATACATAAGGTGAGGCAGTAAGGATACATTCAATGCTTATTTATCCTTCACTGCCTGTGTTGCTCATTAACGAGCGTAGATTCACGGAGCAAAAATATAATAGTCGCAAATGGTATGATAAACCAGTGTCGCACAGCTGATTTATAGCACACGTGCTGTGGGTTGGCATGGTACAGTAATTGGGCATGTTGCAGGTTTGATTGCGAAACATCTAACCAGAATCTCTAGCATATGGTTCGGTGACCAAATTCGCTTTTCCAATTCCATGATCAAGTGTGACTATTGCGTGCAATAGTACGAAAGCAAACTGGACTAAAAGCATATCACGAGTGCATGTGCGCAACATCACTGTTTCAGTCTACCGGAATTATTCGATCTTTATAATCTGACACAAACATATACGGTGTATTCCGACGCATGGTGATCCCTTGGCCCGCCCACGAGTAATCAATAAAAGACTAAACAACTTGTTCATTGGCTAATAACACATTCCGTGGAGGACAGTGGGGGACACATATAAGAATAATCAAGGGAAGAATATTAGTGATCGCTCCATAACAACGACATGACTGTGGTAATTGTTTCTGGTACAAATTCGGTGGTTCATTCGCCTATTACCTCGATAAATTAAAGTGGGGTTAATAAATAATTTAATAAAACCATATAGCAATAACCAAGTGGTACAGTGGTGAACTATGATAGTAACTGGTTCAGCTTTACAAGCATAGACAATTTTTTACTTGCCATGTACGACGAAAAAACACTGTTCATGGGTTCAGTTCATTGTAGGACTCGTCAGCGAATAAACTAATACTTACGATCGCGGGCTTAAGGGCATCTTGTACGTGGGATCAAATACCATAAAAGTCATTGCTGCATAATATAATGGCTATTGTGTTTGTTGAACAGAACTCTTAAGCACACTGTATTGTTTTATCAACCTAATGGGATAGAGGTAGGCAATGTTTAACTTTTCGGCGTTTTAAATGGCATAGTTTTGCTCGACAGCACGACGCCCGCCATTTCCATTGTATGTAGAACCTGATGTACTGTATAATTGGCAATCCTTCCGATTCTACGAAAGTTTTCAAACTACACGCATCATAAAAACCCTTTTCTTATTTCTTACTGGGAGAGAAGATTTTATCATTAATCAAAAAAAAATGTTGGAATGATATCTGTACAGTCGATTGGTTATTTTGTTAATTTCATCATAGGATCCATGATATCCTAGCAGGAGCACCAATGTAAGGATAATCACATTTGCCAGTCTATCAGCACCCAGGACTAAATCACCCGCCCCTAGTATGTGACCTTGCCTGATATAATTGCAGAACCCTGTAATTAATTTGAATAAGGGGACGCGAAAGTTTTTGGTAATGGTGTGAAAGCGAAGTAGATTTGATCATTTTTATCCTCACAGGCTCTTTCCTAAAATGAGAATTTGTGGGACCATAGATGGAGGTGTGTACTGCACGTCATAAATACACACCCTGTCATTGTTGGTGGCGAAATTTCCGATAGGCTTTTCGGTTAGCCGTTTGGTGCAATTTAAACGTTTGTTATGAACTTCATCGCTGTTGGTTACAACTGTTATTTTACATAGCTAAATCCAAGTGTAAATGGCGAAATTTCTAACCGCCGAGTTTGATGATAGTCAGCGTTTAGCGCCTTCATTAGTGTGTTTAGGGTTATCAGATCCATGTGCTTATCACTTACCATCCTACAACATACACTCTGCTTAAGAGAGCATGGCGGGTTAGTCTCTATGAAATGCTGCTAAGTATCACGAACTTAATTCCTTCATGTCTGTAGCGCCTGTCCTTTCTATACCATCGTCTTCACTCACACACACTCTCCCATTCTATCTTTCCCTCCTTCGCACATTTTCTCTTTCGCTAGGCTAGTTTTCTATTGTAATTCGTAAAACATAGCACCCTTTGCAGTGCTTTCGGTCATCGATGACAATCTACTGCCTCATTGCCTTTGACGCTCTTTACACCTGTTATCTAACAAAAGGAAAAGCATGTATCCAAATATATATCAGTTTGCAGGAAATGCGATGCGGACGCATCAATAACTACCTCATCGTTAAAACAATGGATACTCATAATCTTACATCGTTATAAAATAGGTCGCAATATTATGACTATAGTTCAAACAGCATAACTGCATTTTGCAGGCTACTAGTACCACAGTGTGGTGTCGGAAAACTCCCATACCACGGCTTGATGATGTATTATCATACTGCTAGGTCAGTCGTATTGTGACCGTTTGTTTATTGGATTGGCATTTATACTTCTAATTCATCCAATTAACTTGTTCAACAAACCCAATTGCCTTTTACACGATATCATAAACATATGAATAAGAACATTCCTGTAACGTCTGATTAATTTTTATGGTAGGGCAATACTATACCACAGTTCATGGTAGGGCAATACTATACCACAGTTCATGGTAGGGCAATACTATACCACAGTTCATGGTAGGGCAATACTATACCACAGTTCATGGTAGGGCAATACTATACCACAGTTCATGGTAGGGCAATACTATACCACAGTTCATGGTAGGGCAATACTATACCACAGTTCATGGTAGGGCAATACTATACCACAGTTCACAGTGTTACGCTGATTAACTCACACATTCTTCCCCGGTAGTAGTGACATTTAGAATGATTGCTATTTCTCGAACTTCAGAAACGTGTCATCAACCACAATGCACAATTTACGGCACATAGGCTGCGTTGTGAATGATTGCATGGCACTACCATACCTAGCATTATGAATCATTTAAGATATATGTTGAGCGTTTCGACCATCACTACGACAAAATGTAAGTAAGCGTAAATCTTAGGCTATACTGGCGATATTTATCTTGCTTCAATCAGGATAAGGGCGGAGGCGATTGATGAATAATCCATATAAGGTCGCCATAAAATGCTAATGACCAAAGAAACATTTACCAGCTTATTCGATTAGATTGAGTTGGCATAGCATCGGCTCCCATTGAAAGTACATGTACATAGTTATCAGATCATTTATGTGGTAGCAACAATAGTTGTAATGGCTGTAAAAGGCGTCTAGGACAAACCAAATACCTGAGGTAATAAACCCAAGTTAAGGAAGCAATGTAGAGAATCTAAACGAGGGTCAATAGGTGCTCAAAGTGCAGGGTATATGACTTTATTACATAATACGAATATAGATGGTCTTGCTCGCTGCCATTATGCATTTGCTCACCATCGTCTACCCATTATCAAAACCGGGGAAACGTAACGAATTTCTTATCCTTTTCCAAGATGACTGGCGCATGGAAGAGGCGCATGGTCGTTCAACAGCTGGCCAATTTTACAGCCCATTAAAGTGCCGCATAACAAGGCTAGCAAATTGCATAAATATCGAATATACCTCAATGCACATTTGCATTCAAATATAAGCCAGTCTTTCCATACGTTTATTGAAAGAGCATCGTGCACTTTAGCAGAATACCCTAAATAGCAGCACCACACAACAATAGATGCAACCATGCTATTAAGGTTATCGATGGAAATAACTTGCAACCAAACGGTGTACAGGGATTGGATTTCATAAAGAGGCGTTTGCTCCAATTGACCACGTGCCATTGCAATCATACAGGATGTTTGTAAACATGTGGTGTGAATGTGATTGCGATTATATAATGAGGTGGCTTAAAAGAAAAATGGGATGTATCGGTCCATTTGACAAAACTCGCAAGTTTGCCAGCATTGTCACTATTCATGGGTCGTATGGAAATTATAGCGAATTCAATTTTGTTTTGTATTGAACATGCGGCAAAGCCGACTGTACATTTACATCAACATACCCATCATGTATATATTACATGAACTGCCGTAATTTATTATGGCTGATTAAAGCAATGCATATTCCTGCTTATACTATTTAGACCAACAGGGACTGGCATAAACGGGAGCGTTTTTTTTTGGTAGTGCCCATCATGTATGTAGCGGGTGCGAGTATGTACAACATAATGAAAATTTTGATAACTGCTGAGTACGATAAACCAAACGGTATTTTTGTTGTTACTTCGTCGGAAAATGTTTTTCACTCTCTGCCTGCCTCTCTGACTTTCACTATAAGGAAATAAGGCCGATTCATGTGAGTGAAAGCTTAATCGAGCAGCTTAGGGTCACTGTGTTTTTTGCTTAAAATAGACATGGGTTGTCGAATTTGTACGTAAGCAAGCCATGTATCTACACACAGCACTCAAATGCCATACTATTGACTGGCAAAACCAATGGATATGGCATGTTTGCCAAATAGCTTTCTCAACGCAAATTTAGTATGTATATATGTCATTAGTTCCATGATTAAGACGAGAATGCTGTTTTGTATCAATGTTGTTAAACAATGTAACAAGAGGCAACTACTGGGGCATGAAGAGCAGATATTCGCTTGGTAACGGATTGCAGAGCGGCAGTTAAAAGTATTGGTCATCATTCTGTACGATGCACAAGGCAAGTTACTGTTATATTTGTAGCGGGAATCACTGACTAATTTCCATTTAACAATTGTTGTGCTAAAACCATGTTGTTGCCAAGATGCTTGATTACATTAGCATTGCGTGGAGCGGTTATTGGGGTAAATAGCCCAAAACATTTGATAAATATTTCCATACCCTTTATCAAAATCGCTTCGTTGCACACTCGTCCTGAATTATTTTGAATTTATATTTCTTAATGTCCCGTGCGAGATTGCTTCCAAATGACACACTCAGCCGTTGTACCCAGCTGCTGCAATGAGGTATTTTCCCGTACGGACCACCAAATACTTATTTTACAACATAAAATCCTCTGGCCTTGTATCACCCAATTGTCCGTTTCTTATAAATACATGACACTCATATTGCCAGGGAGAATATGTGCTCTATATATCGTCACGCCGAAATTATGATAATATTGAGTGTATGAAGGTTTCAGAGTCATAACATAAGCTAACCCAACATAGAGAGTTCGACGGAAAAGTACAGATTTAGGTTTAGTCATAATCGAAGCCTCGTACACAAAACAGTACAAGGGTAACCATTTAGTGATATTAGCTTTGCGGATTTTATATGGTTGATTCGTGTTGCAAAAGCAGTCCATGGCATTAACGAATTATTTCGTATCACACGTGCTCTGCTGGCCCGCAGGTCTTTTTGGTCCCGACGACCTCTTAAGTGCTCCAACACGACTCAATACGGCCATTTTGTTTCGTCCTTGTGGCGTTTATATTATCGCCAAGGTTTTAACCCTGGCGTACCGGCTTAGAACAAACTACCATTATCGTGTGCTCATATGATACTGCATTGGCCTGTAAAGCTGGTGGTCTGGAATCAAATTGATACACAAGACTTTTTAATCAAAAATGCTGAGCGATTGGCTCGAAGGATTTTATTTGTGCGAACATCGTAATTATAAATATGCTACGTGTGTCTATTTATAAGATTACGTACGTATTTGGTGTATGTAATAAACGAGGATTTAATTAGAGTATTTTTGTGTGTGTTAAATCAGCATTATATACAAAACACCATTTGAGCATGCTTCGATTTATCAAAACAAGCATGCAGTACACATTTAGGTATCATAGCTATTCGATAATACTGAAGAACAACAATAATTGAACCTTGGCCACATAACAAGGAGGCACACGTTTTGTGATTAGTAATAATTTTATGCATCTAATCATAAATAAAGAGTATAGGAACAACCCGTAGAACACCCGCAGACCGCCCCGAAAACATGCAACCACAACATCGTACAAGAGAGGATTTCTTGCGGGCTTCCTACGGGCCCTTAAAGCCCCAAGGAGCCGGTATGCATCTGTAGGTTTAATGTGACCAGGGTATTAGCATGAAGTGCCCCGATGAAGATCCTTATAGTCATCTAGATCATCCTGTTCTATAGATGCCTGTTTAATCATTCTTCAGTTTCTTCTGGCCAGTTAAGTAATATCGACTGATATTTATGTTATTTGCTTGAATAATGAACCGGATAACGATTGTCAGAACAGGCTTGTCAGGTATTGAGGTCTAAAGCTGACTTAAGGTATTAGGATTCAGAGCTGACTTGCCATGTGTTGCGATTTAGATTTGGCTTGTCAGGCATCGAGATATAAAGCGGATCCGCCAGGAAGCTTGTTTCTAAAAGATCACATGCCAGGTATTGTTATTCAGAGCTGAAATGCTAGGTATTGGGATTCGTCACTGTCTTACCAGGTATTGGGAATCAAAGCTGACTTGCCAGATATTGCGATATAAAGCTGTCTTGCATAAAATTATTGTCCACATGTCTTTGTCTTTGACCCGCGACTCATTCAACAATGTATGATCTGCCCGATGAAATGCAAACATGCACAGGCTTGCAATACCACAATACATAACGCACCATTATATGTTTCATTGTCTGACTATTCTCGTGTTAAACGCCGAATATTGATCAATGCGGGTCATAAAAAAACGTATACTTTTCATGTAACATACAATTAATAACATATTCAGCACAAGAAGGGACCCACAAAAAGGAAGCACATTTCATATGATCGTATATTGACGCCATTTTTATTTCATGGTGCTGATAACAGAGCCCTATTCAAAAGCAAAACCGGCCGTGCATAAGAAGTGGAATGGTATTAAAGGCTGACTTTTTTCATATATCTGCTTTCACCAGTCGATGATATTTGCCGAAAGTGCTCATACCGCACGAAAGCAACCCACAATTACAAATGCAGCAATGAAGGACCATTTCGCAGTCAGTACACCCAGCGATGGAAAACTGCTAATGCAATGGACAAAAAGCGACCCACGTAATTGAAATAGCTGTTGCTTTCAATATTTTGCATCTTTGAATGGGTCAGATAGGTTGAGCAAAATGTTTCCAAGCTAGGAGAATAGTCAACCGGGGCCAGACCATAATCGAATGAAAATTATTATCATGCTTCTGGCAGTTGCAAGTTAAAGCAAGCTTTCATTCGCCTTGTATGTGTTGCACACCACATCGCTTTGGTGTTATTATTTACTCTTAAACCATGGTTACTGGACCAAAGTGTCTCGTAGTTATTGCCAATGGCTGACGAGTGTCGAGTGTAGGAGCTTATCTGAGAAGATGCAGACACACAGAGCGGCTTCAGTGTTGAAATATTCCTGCGCACGCTCCATATAATAATCATTGTTACATGTTGTAGGTGTTAGTCTCTGGCGCCAGTAACGATTTGTGCATGTACAGCAATGGCCATTTAGCGGACCTTATCAACCGATTCTTGGCATTAATGTCGTCATTGCGGTGGTGTTTATGCAGTTATGTTTTGCCATTTGCCATATACTTATATTAAGCTAGATATACGGCGTGATATTATATCCGAAATCACATCGCTTGATATGATATCATTGGACGGCCAATGATCTTGATAACAGCATTTTCACGTGACTTACACGTATTTCATTTTCATGAGAGGGCCTTTTAAACAGAGTAGCCAAAGACCACCGGTAATTGAAAATTTTCTGTTTCTCATTCCGTACTTCACCGAATCACTACTTCATAATGCTCATCGTGATGAAAAATATTTGGAAAGGCAATTGCATGATCAATGGATTGTCGAGGTGAGGTGATGGTCTAACAATGTGTATTTACATCTAACAAGGATCTCTCAGATCGTGGTCTCATTTGTCAACGTTCCCAACCGTAGCATTGAACCATATCTTAAGTGGGTTCATTAAGATCCATAACAGAACAGTTTTCACGGTTAGTCTTTGAGCGCCAGTAGTTTATTACACTTTTGTGAGCTCAAAACATTGACTAATTAATAATGCTTAGTCGGTCCAAACTATATTGCAAAATAATTATGCGGTGATCTTATTGGTCAGCGTCAGTAGTTTCAAATCATTATAGGTTACCTATCAGCAGTGCATACATTTGCAGGTGCTGGTTCAATGACTTAAACAGCAGTATGCAACCATATTGCTGTTCAAAACCTTCATCAGGCGTAGCTGTAAATGTGATATATAATTCGATACATTTTATGAATGAATTTGTGACATCATTTCTACCGTTAACTGCCGTCTTGTCGCTATAGTATGAACGCCTGCCGTGCGTAATATGATGGGCCTGATCATCATCAAACAACATTGTGCTTTTAGCCCTATGTGTGCTTTAAATATTTGTATAATGCATTTAACGCTGAAGAGGATGAAGGCATTATGGTAAATAAGATGCAATCTGGTATGGTTGCTAAAATACAAGTTTTCTTAATCGAAATTGGTTAGATACTATGAAAACTATTGCCCGGCTATTTAGGTTTAAAAAGTGTACCAATTGCTGAGGAGCCCGTCAGGTACAAAATAATTCTTTGTCACAATGATACAGCAATGAAACGCAGATTTGAGCTCAATACGTCTTGATTGCTTCATTGGGATGCATTTCTTCTGTTATATGGTTATTTTGACGCAATACACTAGCTAATATTTAGCTCATTGCATATTTCAGGTGTGCCAAAGTTTAGCCATTTAGAAGCTGGCCACAAAAAAACATGTGTAACGATCGATGCAAGCCGAGGCCAACGTAAAATGATTAACATTAGAACAAAGCAATATTTAGCCAAGGGCGGAAGGAATGTAGTGCTAATGACCACCAACATGTACAGGACGGGATTCAATATTCACTCATTGTTCGATAAACGATGCACTGATACTTGTCCGTTCGCATGTATGCTGCTGGAGTTATAATGTTAGTCCATACGGATATATCACTCCCTGTTGCACACATATAGCTATAAATTGATGAACCAAATGATGACTTCAATGCATGTCCCGTTAACTGCTGTCGCCGATGTCGTCGCGAGTATATGAACAATAAACCTGTTGATATGCTTAGTTTATTCCCTGCGTTTTGGGTTGCTTTAAAATTGGATATGGATTTAACTTCGAATGCTTAAGCACAGCACCCAAAATCGACACACCACACATGAAAATGCTTTGGCAGCCAAAGTCTCAAACGTTGCATAAGATTTGCAGTATAAATTTGTTGGCGAGTGCAGCGCTCTAGCCTCGATCATATGAATGCGACATTAGTGACAATTAATTCGAATAGAAAAGATGATGCCAAGTGAATCTGTGCACACACATTGTATTAATTGAATGTATATGACATTTATCTTTCCCATGGTTCAGCATTAGTTTTATGTGCAGTTCAGTTGTCAAAAGTGATATTGCATAATCAAAATGTCATTACAAGTGAACATATGACCATGCAAGCGAAACCACTTTAGCCCCAATACACAAAATGTTTTACGACCTCTGTAGAAGCTGACATTTAACAAGGTCAATAATGATTAATGCAATCGTCTTTTCTGCCGATATACGTTATCAGATTTATTATACATTCATGGCGTCAGTGACGCGTCTTTCTATCAGCTGTGAAAAAAGCTTTATTGGCCGTAGTCCAGATCGTCGGTGATACCAGCGTCTAACCTGTACATTGCTACTGAAATGAAACTCACGCCTCTCGAATTTGCCTCTCTTAACGAAGGTACTGGCAATCAATCCTAGTGGTAATGAAATTGGTAGTCCTTCCATACAGACAATAATTTGATCACCCTGTCACATTTGCAAACCAAATGCTGTCGAATTAAAATAGATTGCTATATGGTGGTTTTGGATAAGCAGGTATTCTAAACAGCCGGAAAAGAACAGGATTTCCATGTATAATATTAGTCATGTCCTCAACCAAAGCATATAAACTGTGATGTATTATGTTACAATTAACCACGCTGTGCCATATGCAGTGCTTGGAAGTGTTAAGGATTGCCTGCCGCTGTGGCGCAAGTATTACATTCGGGAACTCATTTAATATCACAAATGTGTTCCGCGGCATTCTGACTCACCGACTTCCCTATTGGTAATGTTATCAACATTCTAATGACGTTTTGGATGTAAAGTGAAAGTTGCAAATTGTCCTTTCATTTGAATGTTATATAGTCGATATCCCGGTGGATCGATTATCATTTGAAAAGACACCTATAACTGCTGCCATATGTTGAACATGCCCACTACTGGCAGGCAATATTGATCCAGGCGTTAAACTGATATGCTATGCTTGAATTTCAACATTGCCAAAGCCGCAATATAGCGCCACAGACAATCACATCTGCTCTTACAGTAGATGTACAACGGATCCTTGGGTCAAATGATCAAATACAACTGACGTTCTTTAATCAACTAAAAGCTGAAGGTATGAATTGTCCATGCCATATTGGACATTGAGGGGTGAATGGCCAAATGTGATTCCTGCCAGCAGCCCGATAAATCTGACACACTCATACCGTTTCTTCTGCAGGTTCACTATCTTTGGGCAATGTGAGTGGCATGTGTGAGTTTCCTGCATTATGTATGATTGGAACATATAACCAACAGCACTGGCCAAACATTAATTAGTATGTTGGCTGGAACGGAAGCGACTATTTGGTCCGGGATGCACGCGTTATGTTCATGCTATCAACGTCAGCAGCATACGAAGCGTGCAGTTCGGAATATCGGTCCAAAACAATGGTTTTTTTTTTTGAACGCCCAACAATGATAACAAAGTGTAAAATACGACTCAGGACAACTAACACTGTGACACAAGACGTCAATTATAATATGGCGTAATTATTGATGGAAATGGCTTGAATTTCCCTCAGTTAATTTGCCGTGAATCTCCAATGAAAAGCACTGACAGGTGCAGCACACTTAAATGCAACATTGTAGATTAAAGATAATTGACACTAATAACTCGCACGCAAACTGCGGCGAGGCATGAAACGCAATGTTCATGCTAGTGTCGGCTGCAGCCATTAAACTTTGTGTGCTGACTTTCCGTGTAAATATACTAACTGCCGAAGTAAGAGCTGCTAATGTGCAACACCAGCATGAAAATGATAGTTGTAGATCTCCCTAATTATGAGCAATGCGTGTGAAATCCTTGGTGCAAATATATGATCATTGGTATCAGAAAGGGTTAAGAAGATACAGTCACTTACACGATAATCACAAAGTAAATGTATTGCTATACCCATATGCCATATCACCGAACATATGGTCGGCATTTCATTGCTTTACTTGCATGTTTTTTTCGTCTAGCGCACATTCACCAAGGTAAGGTTGGGTGACATATTAAACGAAACATTTCACTGCATCACATACATCAATCATAACATCTCGTCTGAATGGCGAAGGCTGTTCTTTGTCTCTCGTCAAAAGCAATGATATTCCCTGTATGTGGCAATTGAAATAGGAAAACAAGTGGTCGACTAGGTTCATAAACATCCCAGGGCCATATGTACGACAAATCAAATACGAATTAATAAGAGTATGTCGAAATGAATAGGATCGTAGTGCAAATATGGTCAAAGGCAGGGGAAATCCCAAAGGACAGGACACGCCCAGCTAGCAAGCTGCGTCATTGGCTGAACCACTGGTCGAAGCCTTGAGGAATTTAACCGCTTCATCGGTCACAGCTAAGCTATTGATAACTTTGTTCAAGGCACAAGGCTTGAAACTAGGTTTGACGACCATGAGCAGTATGGCAGATGTATTAGTGTTCGTATAACGGGTCTGGAAGAAGACGCAGATGTGTGCTCTTACATAAAAGACAAGTTCGATGCCGATACCAAAAACAACATTGACAGGTTTCGGGTGGACGAAAGAGACAATATTGGTCATATTCACAAATTGTATTATCAAGTCATCCATAATGAAAAATCGATATCGGCTGAACGAAACAAGTATCTACATCAATGACGATTTGACCAACACACGAAACGAAAGGGCCCAAAGCTGCACATCTCTCAATAAGATTGAAATATCTTCGTGAAATCAATCAAGAAAATTTCCTCTGTTGACGAAATTGAACAGGTGAGATAGTCAATATGTTGGAAACAACCAGTGCCCCTACACTGGGATATTATCCTCGGGATGGCCAAGGCATCGTCATCAGCTCTACGAACTATCCTCGCCTGTAAAAAAGCTATTAGAGGATCTCGACAATATGACCATCTACGAAGCCCACAAAAACGTGAGGTTAATCAGTAACTACAGATGTTGGCAAATCCTACCGTCAAGCAGTTTGGAGATAGTAGTGAGATAAAGTTTCGTAATAGAAGTTCAACGAGAAAGGTTTTTTCATCTTCGTAACTTTCCACAATTTATTGCAATTACACGTAATGATAACGCAAGAAGTGGCGTTGGCCTGTTTATCAAATATCATGTTGAATCATTTATCGATCCTCACACCTCATGTTATCGAAATATTGTCTATAGAATATGAAAACAGCTCGAAATCCGAATGTATATTTGGCCAAACATGACACCTGCTGTTGATACCGAGGTATTTCCAACCACTATCTTAGATTGAATAAACAAGATAAACAGTGAAAAACAAATGTTGTATAATGGTAGATACGAATCTCAATCTTTTAAAGTTCAAAATGCATGTTAAAACTGACACCTATCTTAAAAATATTTTTGCAAATGGTTTTGTTCCTATTATCACGAAACCCACAATAGTGACACCTATTACAGTCACACTCATTGACCACATATTTACCAATGATCTAACACGAGCTACATATGGTATCTTCACCACAGACATTTCAGATCACTTCGCCACATTCTATATGACACATCAAAACAACAAATCAACAGCAGTGACCATACCCATATCGCCTATATTGAAGTGGAAGCACTCAACGTGGTTCAATAGCTAATTTCGTAGTGATAGAAATTAGCATTTGGAACCTCTCTGGCGTACAACCATCACAGCTTACTTCGTTATATTGCGTGGTATATGAACAAAGAAAAAAACAGTTTAAATTGTACGCTCTGTGATTACCACTGGGTCTCATTATTCATCGAGTGAGATACTTAAATGATGACGCTAGGTTCAAAATCATTAATCGTTCGATCCGATTTGCTTCCAATTAACCTATATGTGCAAACTCAAAGTATTAGAGCTCGTTAACTTTAATACCCCGATACTATTATCTCAAAAGCCATTATAATTCTCTTCGTTCAAGACAAACGCGTAATGGTCCGTTGCAATTCGAGCGCTGAACTGAGATATCAACGCATTTGCCTCAACTTTCTTTCTTAGTAGTGCAAAGTTAATTTACCACGGATGACTCGGTGTACACTTCTAGCAACGTCGCCCGTTAAAGCGTCAAAGCCTGATTTTTCCACCAACGATAGCAATAGTTGTAGCCGGGTACATGAGCTAGTCCACAGGGTTGCTCAGGTACAGGGTTATGACCGCCAATCGTAGCCGTGAAACATTCTTGGAATACTGGGCTTTTATAGCAAAGCTGGAGAATGTGCTCCTTAATGGCTTCTCTCTATCCACAAACCCTCTCGCCTCTACGTATTTTGCAAACTGCCTCTTTTCCGGCTTTTGTCTTGCCTACTGGTCTTTATATTCGCACACATTCCTCTTTCCGCTACACTTGCCTCTTACAGTGGTCGTCCATGCGTGAGTTGATGAATCAGTTCACTTGAAACACTGAGAGTCACACATTGGTCAGTATTGCCGTGATCCATTCTTGCCTGTTTTAACCATTAAAGCTGTGACGCTGATGCATTATTCAATTTTGCTATCGATGCTCTTTTCCACGTTCCATGTGATTATGAAAACTGAAATTGTTATGCAATAGTGTGATGAATGCTGATTCGGTGGGCGGAGTTAAGCATCTTTTCTACATCGAATGGATCCCATTGCGTCTGATTTACAACATAATACGTTCGATTCGACAAAACAACGTGACTGTTTGGTTGCGGGTCACTTCGCCCCCGGGACAGTTTGCCCCCGGGTCAGTTCGCCCCGGTGGGACAGTTCGCCCCCAGGTCAGTTCGCCCTCGCTGGGACAGTTCTCGGTGTGGAGGAAGGTCCAGGATGTTGGCCTTCGTAGGGCATACACTGAGGACCCTGCTGTTTGCAAGATGATATGCCGTCTCCTCTCTCTCCCCTTCCTTCCAGCGGAACACATCGAGCCTGCGTTCAAGAAACTTCAAGACTGGACCATCAACGACAGACTGCAGGAGCGCTTCGTCTACGTTTCGACCACCTGGCTCACATCAACTACCTGGGACATCGCCAGTTGGGGTGTGTTTCGACGTTCCATCAGGACCAACAACGACGTCGAAGGATGGCACACCTGGGTGAACTCAAGGGCCGGAGGTTGCCAAATGAACTTCTACAAGCTGCTCACCATTCTCCATGAAGAAGCCTGCCTGGTTTCCATTCAAGTCCGACTGGTGTCAGAAGGAAAGCTCCGTCGACATCAACGAAAGAAGTTCACATATCTCAAGGGAATATAACCAAGCTGTGGGACGACTACGAGACCAAGAACATCAGCGTATCCCAGCTTCTCAGTGCCTGTGGTAGAGTGCATGCTCCCGTGTAGTATGATGTATGCTTTTAGTTCATATACCACTATTTACTTCACATTCTTGTATTCTTGTCATGTATGATTTATGAATGCTGAATAAAGATCTCGAGTTGTATTGAGTTAAATGTATGCATGTGTGCGCTTTTAGTTCATATTTCTCTATTTGTATTGTTGTATTCATGTCATGTATGTTTGTCATGTATATTTATGTGCATGCATGTGTGCGCTTTTAGTTCATATTCCTCTATTCTTATGTTCTTGTCATGTATGTTTTATTAATGCTGAATAAAGAGCCTGAGTTGTGTATGCATGTGTGCGTTTTTAGTTAATATTCCTCTATTTATTTCGTATTCTTGTTTTATTTCACTGGTTTGTTTTGATGTATGTTTTATGAATATTGAATAAAGAGCCCGTGTCGTATTGAGTTATATGTATTTTTGTGTGCGCTTTAAGTTCGTATTCCTCTATTTACTTCGTATTCTTGTGATCAATTATAACATATGCTACTGCCATAAATAAAATATACCACACATTCTTCTGGTGCTCGGTGTCTGTATCTGTACGCGTTTTGTTCAAGGGGCATATCGTCCCGAGACGACGACCCGGCCAAATGCCCTGGCTACCGAGTCCAAACGCCCTTACAGCACTCTATCCGGGGCCGATGACCGGTAGACATTATGCTTTAAATTTAAGTCATATCAAGATAATAAATACATTAATAAATAAGTTCATTAATACTGTTCCTTTATTAAATGAAATATGTAGCATTCAATATATTCCTTTCTGTAAAACACGGGCGTAGCATTGCGGGGGCGAACTGACCCGCGGGCGAACTGACCCGGGGCGAACTGTCCCAGCGAGGGCGAACTGACCCGGGGGCGAAGTGACCTGATACCTGACTGTTTTATGCTTCAGTTCCACAAACCATGAATTGAGTAGAATGGAGTCGTGCGAAGTGCAATAAACAGCATGCTAATGACACGAATTGGTCAGCAAGGTACACTGCTTAGTCAGCTGGGTACCCAAAGGAATGGTTCCAAATATGGTGACTTGACTAAGATGCTGCTTTAGTGGAGATGTGATCGTATCATTCATTATAAGATGCTATAGAGGAATTTTTTATTGCAGCAACTCGCTCACTCACACTTTTCAGTTAAGGAGAGAAATCCATTATAGCTGCGTAGATAAACTTATTCATGTATCTTAGTACCAATGCAACTGCATCAGTAAATACATAAAGAGCCATATCTTTGTATATGCTCCCGGTTCATACAAAACATGGAAAAGGGAATTGTGAAAGCCGTAATTGATTTTATTAAATAGTGACTTTCTTCCGAGAAAACGCCATGATGTAATGACAGTTTCTGGATGACGCAGTTAGTCTTATCTCAAATATAACTAACATCCTGTGTGCAATATACCACCGAGGGTATTTTGTACACAAGTGTGCGAACCGTTTCGCACAAATAAAATCGGAAACTATGCCATTCAGGCAGGTGTGACCGCATATATCGATGAAATGTTATTTATTTCCTGCTGAATACCTGATGATATTTGTCGATGTGTTGCGGCATAGCACTCAAATGGGAAATTAGTTCACTTTGCATATATCCAACGCAGTATTATGAAATTTCTTGAGGAGCAATTCTTTGCCAAACACAGCGAAAAGAATAAGTCGTCTGCCAATTGATTTCCCTGCAAAATATTATTAACTTATGCTCATGTCCAGCGTAACTTAAGGCCCTTTCCACTTAGAAGTGGCCGATTCACTCGAAAGTAAAACGAAATCTGATCACAACAGATCCGAATAACCTCAATTCCATTTCACATGGAATGGTCGGACAAATTAAAGGAGCCAGCAGTCTTTGATTTGTGCAGTGAAATAAAGAAATGAAAATGAGCGTCAACTCGCTAGTCATCGTGTTTGTGTGGTACCTCTAACGCACGTGGAACGTCTGGTTTTTTACAAACAATAAAAATACTCCAATTTATATGAACACTGGAGTTTCTTTGTGCCCCGAATGATTGTACTTAACGGTACTTTCCGATATTCTATTATTCAACTGCACTTAGTCGCATTCATCTGTCTAGGGCAGTGCATATGAGTGCTGCAGCAGCGCATTAGTCAACTGGTGAAGTTCAGTCATTCTATATCGTTATGAGGGGCATATCACTGCACAAAATGTTATGCTCCGATTTTGGTTGCGAGTGTTTGTGGTGAGCACAACTGCCTACGAATGATAGGCAAAGAACATTAGTCAGTACCTAGTTACAGTCACGCGCAGTGATATTTGTCTTATGGATATGCTGCTGGTCTACGAGTCTAAACAGTTGAACTCCTTTTCATCAGGCACTCGATTGAATATATAGTACCAGCAACAGCAAATGATTCAATTTCAATCGGGTAGGCAGTGCTTTGCTGGATGCACAAAATCAGTTTAAAAATAATTTAGAGGGTGCGCATTTTTGCCCATTATCATCTAGTTTTCTCCCACGGCATAATTATTTGGTACCTGATGCGTGTAAAGATTCGCTAAATTCTCGCACTTTCATATCACTCAGCCAAAGCCTTCATTGCTCCTAATACTCCCGTTTTTACATTAGTAATATGATTAAAGGAGTTAAATGCTACCCTTAAATAGAAGTAATTTTTATCGTTTGTGCTTCATAGAAAGGCATCTATTAAAATGGGACATTTCTATAATCTTGCAGTAGGCAGAGTTGCTGATGCTATGACATGATAAAGTTCCATATGCATCAATTTAGTGTGTTTAGCATCAATCATTTGGCGTTGATGTTTGACTTGCTACATGGTAGTGCCACGTAAATCAGAAGTGATTGTGTTGTCATCAGTTAGCACCTCTACGATGATTTACTGATTCATCCTTCCGACCTTGTGGTGACATTTATGATGATTGGCATTCCGTGCTCGCAGCTGAGTCCGTCAGAGCGTAACCCAAAAGCCCAAGCTCCTCCTGCTGTTGAGTTGATCTGCCGTAGGCCCGGATTTCATCTACACAAAAGTCAGTATTGCTTTGGTCTGTTACATTGTCGAATCATTAGCGACATTTTACTATGTTGCTTAACATGATCAATCAGCGTTATGACCGACTGGGGAAAACCTTTACAATGTTGCTAGATATAACATGATCAATCAGCGTATATATATACCGACTATATATATATATATATATATTTTTGCTGATATGAGATTCCGGTTTTCTTGATATGTATGATGTGTTAAGTTTCAAGTAAGGAATAAATTCATATCGTATCAATGGACTCTTTTGAGCAAGGGAACAATTTGCTAGGTTGTTTTGTGTTATCAGTTCGCTTAAGTCGTAGAATCCAAGTGTCCCCCGCAGAACCACGGGCTCAACCAGAAGGTCTATTTTAGGATTGTAATAAGTCCAGCTTTCCATACCGCATGACATTTCCGGTACACGAGCGAATATAAACAAAGGCGATCGGTCAGCCATGACCATTTTACACGCTCTGTTTCCATGTCATTCTCGTTCGGTCAGTATGATTTTAACGTTTATAGATTGAATATCATTCATGTGACAATGAACGTTATTGTTGAGGGAAGACATTTCATGCACGACAAATTGTTTGAAATACCCGTAGTTTACAGTGGTTAACGAGCTTCAGCGGGCTGTTCTGGACGTAAGCTCTGCCGCTCACAGTCAAACTTATCGATCACTCGTCCAACGACCAACAATACACAGATACCGACTTTTTAGTGTATAGATTGGTTGGACAGAGCTACGGATTAACATCCCATTTTCTAACGTACACATAACCGTATTCGCCATTTGAGCGAACGGTTTTTGCGCAGTCTGTAAGATGTCAACATTGCCATTTCGCCAACTGTCAGCCTTATGTTTTCGTTTGTGGTATCTGCTAATCTTGACAGCGGACATGCGCTCCGGTATCACAATACTCCAAACGTTCCAAATAATGTTGTTGAGTAAGGTAGGGGATGCAGGATCATCGATCCAACTCGTCTTCAGACTTCATGTCCATGTGACTTACAATTTTGTATGGTGAACTATGACACTAGCCATTAGGAGGTGGTAGGAGGGGGATACTCTTGCAAATGCTATTTTTTTTTCAAAGGTTGAATATGGATATTTTGCTTTCGATTTTTACCTGAATTATATACTTAAATCAGTACTGTTACCCTCAACCTACCTTTTAAAGTACATTTATTGGACATGAATATAACATGATCTGCTTATATTTTATATCATTCTAATACACTAAAACATGAGTTCTTTATAAAATTCCTATAAGTTTGATTATGTGTGATATGATAGTTCAGTCATGGACAGAATCACACTTTTGCCATCAATTAGTAAGGAAAGTGATCCTTTAGATCTCAATAGTAGCTATTCAAAACAAACTGTGCTGGTTTGAATTGAAAGCCAAGTTAAACAGCGGCGAGCCAAATTAGAGACCACAAGTAGGTTTTTGAAGTCAAGAGCCTCTGTTGTCAGGGTATCTGCCACATTAATATTGGTATCAAAATTGTTGCCAAATGTTCAATGTTTTTATTGTTCAATAGTACAATCCATTATGGATGAGCTATTAATGCCATGGCCATCTCTCATTTAGTCTTAAAATCTGTCCATCTTGTCTTGTGTTGATTGTGGTATTAAGCATATTTGAAAACCAAATCACACATGATGCCTTTTAGGACAGTGCAGTTCCCAAGATGTAACATCCTGACTGGTTATGCATGACTTGGATTGTCCCTTTGATTGGTTGCCCATACCTGAAAGGGGTTACCCGACATGTTGCATGATACTTACAAGGTAAAATTTATGGGACCATTAGGCAGTAACCATTAACAGTTCTGCTCCTCAGCACAGCTTTGCCCTGTCCATCTGTCTGTTCGTAATTTTTTTTTCAATAATACAAGCCACTCTTATATTGATTGTCACCATTAATAGTTCTGCTCCTCAGCACAGCTTTGCCCTGTCCATCTGTCTGTTTGTATACTTTTTTATGTAATAATGCAAGCCACTCTGATATTGATTGTCACTCACAAACAAAATATCAGCCCTTTGTTACCTTATTATTGAAAAATAATCTCGTTAGCTATGTTAACCAAATAGGGAATAATTTGTAATGACACGTTTTCTTACAAAGCATGCTACCAGTCTCAGATTAAACATGAACAACTCCAATATTGATGATCACTTACAAATTAAATATCAGCTCTGCTGTACATTTTGTCCCTGAGTAATTTACTCAATGGGGAATAATTCTTGATGGCACTACATGCGACTAAACTTTCGTATAAATCTTGCATAAAGCTAGCATTATTTTGAATACATCTGTGCCAAACCAATTTCTGCATAACATTTTGTCATAAATAAAGCTAATTGTCTCAAATCCTACACAGGGCCTTCTCATGTCAATATTTCCTTGCTAATTAGCAATCAGATCTGCATGGTCCTTGACATCAGCCAAAATGTTATGATTATTATCATTTATACTGGTCAAGTGAAAAATGCCACAGGTAATTTTGCCCACTTGCCAAACATTATTTTTGGGATTAGACACAACATCGCTGGTAACTTGTGCTCAGGGGTGGTTTATCTATATCGAAACATTATGTATTTAACGCCAGGACTATGTTGGCTACTAGATTTCCCTCGATGTTAATAATGTGTGCAGCCCTGGCCTGAAAAAAAAATACTAATACCGTATTATACGGTTGTTATGTCATTAAGACTGCCTGACTGTTTGTGATTATTAAAAGTGGAATTTGCGAAAAGGTGAAGCCAATGCTGTATTGAGAACACACACAAAATCTACATAACGAGACACATTGGCAATATTAAGGTCCTAGTGCTCAACCACGCATGAAAATTTATTTCTTCTGCATGCATGTAAATGGTAAATTCACCGAATTGGTGACTTCACTAGTGTTTTGGCTTCTTCAATATTGTGGCTTCACCAAAGTTGTGGCTTCACCAATGTTGTGGCTTCACGAATACTGTGGCTTCACCTATACTGTGGCTTCACCAATACTGTGGCTTCATCAATATTGTGACTCCACCAATACGATGGCTTCACCAATACTGTGGCTTCACCAATATTGCAGCTTCACCAGTGTTATGGCTTCAACAATGTTGTGACCAATACTGTGACTTCACCAATGTTGTGGCTTCATCAGTATTGTGGCTTTGTCAATTTTGTGGCTTCATCAATGTAGTGGCGTCACAAATACTGTGGCTTCACCAATACTGTGGCTTCACCAATACGTGGCTTCATCAATATTGTGGCTCCACCAATATTGTGGCTTCACCAATACTGTAGCTTCACCAATACTGTGGCTTCACCATTACTGTGGCTTCACCAATTTACTGGCCTCCCCAGTGATGTGGTATCGTCAATGTTGTGGCTTCATCAATATTTTGGCTTCACCAATATTGCGGCTTTACCAGTGTTGTAGCTTCACCAATGCTGTGACAAATACGGTGGTTTCGCCAATACCGTGGCTTTACCAATGCTGTGGCTTCATCAATATTGTGGCTCAACCAATACTGTGGCTTCACCAATGCTGTGGCTTCATCAATATTGTGGCTCAACCAATACTGTGGCTTCACCAATATTGTGGCTTCAACAATATTGTGGCTTAATCATTATTGTGGCTCCACCAATGCTAAGGCTTCACAAATGTTGTGACCAATACTGTGTCACTTCACCAATAGTCTTGTTACCAATGTTTGGCTCCACCAATACTGTATGCTGTGTTTCACATATTTTGTGGCTCCACCAATTCCTGTGGCTTTTCACCAATGTATTGTATGCTTCACCAATATCTTTTTGTGGACGGGTACCATCTCTGGCCAGCCGTTTGGTAATTTCAGCCCTGGATTAATGTTCAGCCCTATGCTGTATGGCATTCACAAACACTGTATCTGGCGTTCAAATCCATGGGCTTTATACTATGCAGCTCATCTCATACTTATGTCTTTGACCTCTGACTCTAATCAAAGCCAATACTGTTCCAGGAAAAATGTGGTTATGAATAGCTCATGGGTGTTTGGGTGAATCATTTCTTGGGCTTTGCATAAAGTGTTGTGGCTTTTGTTTCAATACAGGGCATCAGCCCTTTTGTTGCTTCATCAATGTTAGACTATGATTAAATGGTAGACTCTGTTAAGGTTCAAAAGTGGCTTAAACAGCCATCGGCCTCCTGTCAATTGTGTCAGTACTTGCTAGGTGTTTTTGTCATTTCCAGCCTGTTTTGGGTTTCATGTTCATGACAATGTTTGGTGTTTATCATGCCCTTTGAGTCAAAAACATATATCATAAAAATGCTCATCTATCTTGCAAATACCGCATAATTTCAGATAAAAATAGTGGAGAAGAAGGTCATGTGGCTTCATCTACATTTCTGATGACTGAACTATGCTCTATGGCACCCGTGTAGACTTATTCTGAACATCTGTTGAATCCTTTCACCAGCCCACAGAATCAACCCCAGATCAACACCAGGTATGTGTCCTCATCCTCACCATATACTACTTTTCAGATGTGCACAGATGTGAGACCTCAGGTTTAGGGCAAGGAGTGCTGGCTCATGTGGATGAGACACCATTTATTCAATGGTTAAGTGACCATAGAAGATGCCCAAAAGCCAACCCAGGGGAGCATCCAAGCATTGAATTCTAGTATATTTATCAATGCTTAGCTCCATAGTAACCTTCCTGGTGGTCACTAATCAATGCCTGTCATCGCAGTACGCAGAAAGAGAATATAACAGTTGCCATCAGTGGTTAATAAAGGAATTTTACAGTAATTATTGAAGGGTGTGATGTTTTTATAGGTTATATAATGTGTTTTTACCAATATTCTTTTAGTTAATATTTAAATGTAGATTCAGTATCTGCCACATGAGAGTGGATTAGTTTTAGATTTCTTTACTTAAATTGTGTCCATATGGAAACCCACCAAGACTGGACCTCTTAAAAGTTTATTACTGCTAGTGCAGTGTAGGACACTGTTGTGGTAGTTCCTGCTGATCATGTTCAAATTGATATGTTGATATGTTTTGCTTGATATCCTGATCATTGATTTCCTTACATTGTTAACCCTTATGAGGTCAATACATTCAGTCCATTGAGGTCAACTTATTCATCCGAATCAACTCTGAATGCCTATATTGTGGATACATGTTTGGTAGAATTTAAGCGACCCTAGGTAAGCAAGTGAACAGCAATCAAAGTTTAATCATCAACAAAACAAATTCATGTTCTACCTAGTCCTGACCTTGACAAATACTTGAGCACATTGCCTGCAGATGCTGCAGTATTTTTCATTTTGTAACTACTGTAATATTATGATGTGGCAAACTGAATAAAGGCGATATATTTAAAACCTAAAGTTTGTTTGATCCATGTTTTAATCATGGTGTCCTGAGGGGTTTTATATCATTCACACTGAGAGATGAGATTCAGTAAAATTCTCATAATAAATCTAACGTAAGACACGACAATGATACTCTGTCAAACAAAAGGATGAAACAGCTAATAAGGAATGCACAATGAATCAATTTGAGGTCAGTTTGACGCTCGATGAAGCAAATTGTGAATATATGCATGAACATATGCAGTTGGTAACACCATTATATGACATGCACATACTTCTCGGCTGGTTCGCATGATTGAGGTTGATATTTAACAATACGAAAATAAATTATTGAAACGTATATTATAAGAGCGATGACTGGGTTCATAATGCTATGTGATGCTGCCTCCACTGCTCCGTGTCATTCTGCATACATCTAGCTGCTCAGAACTTCACAGAAGCCTGTCAACCCGACCGATTTGGGAGACACCCAAATAGCTTCAGTCGAAAGTTATTTGCTGTCAAATTAACATATCTTTATGCCTTCTATTTACTGTATTAAAACATTTCTTCTTTCCTTCAATTGGAACTGATATAAGATTATCACCCTGTTGTTTTTGTTGCACCAAATTTTAGCGGATTTGGCAACTTTGGCCATGCGCCGCAAGATTGTCGCAGTGTCGCACGGAGATTAATAGTGACAGCTGTTTCGACTCTCCCGATTTAAGGGACGAGGGATGTTGTCCAACATCGTTGACAGACATATTGCAATGCCCAGAGTGGTTAAATAACATTAAGCTGCCCCCAGTCATTGATATGTATAACATTAACATCAATGATGGCAATTTGATTTTCAATGAATCAGAGAAATACATTAAGATATATAACCTACGTGCATTTTTGACATGGAATCGTCCGTGCTGCAACATTAGAGACGACAATTTTCAGAATGTTAAGTATCACTAATTCTTGTTAAAACTCGCATTTCCTAAGTATAAACTTGTATTCAAATTAACAACGGTTACGTTGACGAACTCTCTTTCTTAGAAAAGGAGACTTTAAGACAAATTTTCTCCGTTCCTCCGGTACACCTCACGCTCGGCAAGGTTTGGAACTTTCCGGAGCAAGCCATTGCGTTTGCTTTTCGTGAAATCGCGCTGATAAATTAGCTTCACTATTTTCTTCATGGCTCGTTGAATATGCATGTATAGTTCGAATATGTATAAACAATATATATATATATATATATATATATATATATATATATATATATATATATATATATATATATATATATATATATATATATATATATATGTGTGTATATATATATATGTATATATCATGCCGATTTCTTATATTATGTTTATTATGCTACCAGGGTACATTTTGTTAATGAGCGATCAGTTAGAGACGACATCTAACCAAGATTCAACATCTGCATCTGTTGCATTGAACATAGTTACATTTATCAATCACAGTTCTATGATCTTGGTTCGTAAAAGTTGTCATTTAGGTTGCAAATATTACTGTGTTGGAAAGGTGCAAATCTAATGTGTTTTTCTGACTGATTCTCTTCAAAATGTATCGTTCATTTTAGTTGTCATTGTCTGCACTATACATTTCTTCTACCCGTGCTTGCTTTACGTATCCAATTATCTGTATCTGCAATATTAGAGTGTGAAGTAGGCTAACTTGGCCATGCGTCCACATAAGGTCACAATAGATTGCATCAGATACATTTTTTCATCTAGTGTGATTCAACAAATTTCATGTCCCGTGTTAGAAAACCATATCAAGTCGTTCAATATAAAGAGCATTATGTTTATAATGCATTAACATCACTGGTGCGTCTTTCCTTGTTCCTACAGATATATCATACCGCATATTGAGCTCGTCAACATGTTGACATCTTCCTAGTTGTAATTAACAGCAAACCATATACATTTTCGGACAGAATGATATATTCTAATGATAAAGCGCTCCAAACCACACCCTAGCTAGAACAACTATGTTATACTAAAGGGGCTATACCACAAATACATACAAGAAGTAGGCTGTGCAGCGTGGTATTATAGTTCCTAATATCATAGTCACAGGTGAAAAGTGACAATTTCTTGAAAACGCAGTGATATTTACCTTTACCTGTAGGTATGATATTGTATCAAATATTTCAAACAAGTGAATTCTTAAATACATTAGCAAATGTTGGTGGTTTACGCTTTACACTTAAACATTTTATGCTGCTCTTCGACTGGTATGTTGCTTCTTTGCATGAGTTTACGCAAACCGTGTCTCACGTTGATTTAGCCGATATGGTGATTAAGTCAAATCAGGTGTAGGGCATTGTTAGGCCGTATGTTACTTTGATATGCAGAGATAAATAATTGGAAGGTTTTGTCGGGAAATGTTAGTCAAAATAGACCAGATCAACGTTCACAAATGTACACTCATTGGGAAAAAAACGGTGATTCTACAGGTCTATGATCGAGTTAAAACTGATACGGCAAGGAGAATTCTTGTGAAAGCAACATAAAGAAATTTTATCATTTGGCGTGATTCTACGGTTCATGGCAAACCTACAGAGATGCAGCCGTAATGCATGACGGCAGAATGGCGAGTTACTTTTACTGTTATGAGAGCAAAAGGTAAACGCTAGGCATGCTGTAATTGTGTTCACACTGGACTTTTCTCAAATTAATTAAGACTCGTTCTATTGTATCGGCACACTTGCTATGAACCGAATGACCAATGTGCCGATCGCTTCATGCCGCCATTGTACGACGGTAAACAACCACAATTTCATTATTTTTGAAGCGCACCATCGTGGTCCACCCAGATTCATTGATCACATTCACTTCCGCAGCTTTGATACTCAAATTTAAATAACTGTACCACAAGTCGCTTCGTCTTTTACTTCCTCCTGTGATACTTAACTATTACCTACGAATGATATCCTTGTTCAAAAGTGTTCGATGGCTAGGTTAACTTTGCTGCTCAATCAAGTTCAGGATTACGAAGTCATTATTCTTCAATGCTGGTGATAGTTACGGTATTGCACCATGTATCTGCTAAACGATGAAAGTAGGCTATACTATGTGAGCGCTTCTAGTAAAGCTAAGTAAGTAAAGTTAGGTTATTGTAACATACAAGCGTTACGAGCGTAGCGTGAGAATTGGACCTGCCGGTGTGGTATATAGATGTAAATAATGATCCTCAGCTCTCATTCATACCCCGCGAAATTGCTCCCCTGCACATTAGCGTCTAACGCGTTGACACAAGTTTTACATTAATGTCTTTGTGATAACACAACAAGTTTAAATAAAGTTCGGAATGGTGGGTCATTCCCTGAATTTGCATCTGCGCTTTTTCTTCAGGGGAGAGCACAGTTACGAAATATATTCACATTAGTAAACCCGGTTTATTTACAGACCTTTGCGATAGTGCTGATTTTTTAAATAAATGTATTGACCACAGCAAGGATGTACATACAAGGAATTTGGTAGCTGACCGCCAATATATTTCATATCCTACATAGTGCTTTGGTACGAACGCTGGTGTTGGTTAATATGCCAGCGAACATACACGTCGGTATATATCATGTTCCGTATAACGTATACATCGGCCTAACTTGCCATTGATAGCTTTTGTGTCATCAATACCAGAGCCTTCTGTCATTATTTTGTGAATCTGGGTTGGCGTTAATTAGCAGCATGTGAGTGTTATCAAAAATGTGCACACCAAGTTTTTTAATGACGTTCTCTAAGAGTCGTCTTATGCTCAATGGAAGCGGATTCCAATATGCTCCGCTCAAGGACAGTCTGTTCTTTGTTGATAATTGAAACGGACACGTCGCTGAAATGATGAGCCATTGGACCGTTATGTATGTTTGGAGGTTGATAGAATTATACTTTTTGTAGGCACCATAATACTCTGTGAGACTTGTGCTTTAAGTACAAAAGCTGAAAGTCTTTACATTTATGAGTGGAAAGGTCGTTAGATCTGACTAATAGTGTGCCTTTTTCCACCCTTCTTCGTGGGAAAGCTTTCTCATTTCGTATTGACTTGTACCAAAAATGACCTCGCGAAGAGCCATGACAAAGCAAGCCATCGCGATGTCAATGCCACAGTCTTCATATGAGTATTTTCAGTGTATATGAATAGTTGGGTTTTGAATAGATTAGAAGCCGATCCTCTTGTGAATGCAATTGCGATTAGTCGGTGAAAGTGGTCACCTAGAGCAGCAAGGGAAATCAAGGACATTGCTAGTAGTAGATAATTGATGTAACACATGCTAAGATCAACGTATGTTGCGAGCATTAACCTGAGATTCCACATATATCTAATAAGGTTGAAAATGGACTTGATTATACAAATGAATTAGAAATGATAGAACCTGCAAAGATACGTGTATCTAGCTGAGCCTTAATAGAAGAAAAACTGATGATAAACAAGCCCAGCAATAGTGCCAATGTCACTTAAGAGGCTCTTGAGTGAAATAAGTTTAACACAGCTCACTCCACATTGCACAATGGTACCAAAAGTCATAGGAATGACATGCATTACATAGCATAACAATAACTTAACAGACTTCGTTACTGAAACCTGTTAAAGATTGAACACCCAATACTTAGTGATAATGCGTTTCGGGATGACTCTTCAGTAGTCGGGATGACATACTCGGTGTGCTAACAAACATAGAAGCCACTTTAAATTGCCTTCGAAACACAATTCTTGCAAGGGGCATGTTGGTCAGCCTGGTGATTCCAGCCGCATCTGTTTCTTGATTCCAGGGAGCAAAAGTCGGAGGAATGGATACAAGGAATCAATTCACAATTTGCACCGTTGCCTACCTCCACTTGTATGAGATGCTCCTTGACGGTGTCGTTAGTCTTCATCAAGAATCATCTGCCTATTCCCTGACCCGCAACCCGTCCCCCTCCCTCACCTACGAACCCTATTCCAATTACACATAGTCACGTACCTTCAAGTACCGCCATCTCTAATTTGACCGGCTGGTCACGAGATTCGCATACTGGTTTCTCTAAATTACCCGGCGCCAAGTTTATTTTCCTCGAAGCCTGGCGGAAATGACGGTACCATCTCTGAAGGGGGATGACAACGATCATATGATCCAGTCATGCTACCTCACAGTGACCACCAAACGGTACACTCGCAAACAGTAGTACACAGCCTAGTTGCTAAAAACGACTATAACTCTATACCAACACACAGAAGCCTAAACCAATCATGCCGAGTTAAACTGGTCGTTTATTTGTGGAGATATTTTTGTTTATCTGGCGCATTAATTGTACATGATCATAGAATGCCTAAAAAGTCTATAATGGTATTTCAGTGTCTATTGTAAACACTGACAACACATGCCCTGAAGCGATGGGTTGATAATCAAAAGCACTTCATATAATGATGCCATACTAGATAGAATACAAGTCAGACAGGGCAATCAATTGGTCTTAGCGACCGCACATTTCATCAAAACAGAAACCGCAGTTGGATCGCCCATTGTTCGTGAGGTATATCGCGATGCTGTTCTAACAGGTGATCTGCGAATTTTATGGTGTGAATTCACATTCTGTAGCTGAATCGGACGCATTGTCAAGATGAATATTGCGCAAAACTAAAGCGACGAATGATTCGCTGTCTGCATGATTATGTGCGCACTTGATTTAAGAATAACATGCGTATATGAACAAGAGATCTAATTAACAGAAATGGCCATGCACATGTTCTCTCAAGACGAATTTATTGCTGTCTAGAAACATATATTGGCTTGAATAGTTTAAGTTCTTAATTAATACGCTATTTAGGATGCCCGCGTGCGATCTCTGAATGGGATTAATATAAGCACCGCTGAGATGATCTGCTTTGAGGTTACTTTCGAATGTAGCGGAACAATAATTGGTCCATTTTGCAAGAACTGCGAGCTATTCAATTCATTTTGCGCGACAACTTACGTGCAAAGCTATTGTTGCGGTTCTCAATTATGAGCAAAGAAATAGAGGCTATCATCCAGCAACACCCGGGCCATTAATGTACAAATTGTGCATCTGGCAAAAGAAAAGACTGAGGTGCTTAATCGGCTTACGATGAGAGAAAAACAAAGCAGTCGGCTAGGCGCGCTAAAGCCAAGAACGTCTAGCCTGCGTTTGTAAGACAGAATGCTTACAACAAAAACTTCGAAATCACGACATGAGAACTATGATCAAAGGATCAGACACCTTGGCTAGCACTGGCTGTTAATGAACAATACCGGCGTTAGATAGTGTTCTGCCGGCGATAAATAGTGTTATGCCGGCGATAGAGTGTTTTACCGGCGATAGATAGGGTTCTGGCGGAGATAGTGTTTTGCCGGCGATAAATAGAGCCCACATATTTGGATGTCAGGATAGATCATGGTACATAAGCTTTTTACAAAATATCGGTCGTAATTACCCGGTTGTGACTAGTGGGCGATTTCACTTCCTCGTTATTGGTGTTGTTTACCGTTACTGTTAAATTGCCGAGTTTGGTTATGTTTATCTGTTTTACTGACGTTCCTGACACATAATAAACAAACATTAAGTGGCACCAACGTCATGCACATTCATTTTGTGCTAGTAGTACGAGATAATAATTGGTTTTGTAGGTAAATGACTAGATACACATTTTGGATTCAATTGCCAATGTCCTCCTTGCTCTGGGGATGAAACATGATGACGATTCCTAGATCAGTCACTCACCGAAAATTAGACGCTCGTCACATTGTAATGGCCATTTGTCTGCACGTATGACGATTTGAAAATACAACACATTGCTTATAACTATATGTTATATCGCGGAAGAAATAATGCTTCCAACTGCTATCACCATCGCTAGATACAATGTTTCAGCTCCCAGTGCATGCTAAAGAACCCGCTTTTCAACAGCAGTCGTGTGCGTAGAAGACATAACAGCCCTAGTTAACCTAACAGCGCTAAGTTAAACCCCTATCGATTTGCCTTATCTGCCTACTTCGGCGTATCCAAAATATACATATTTATCGAAGTTGCGTTAAATGCTTGACATCTACAAGCCAACATGCTTTTCACATCGCTGCTGCAAGGTATGAGCGATGGGCCCCCTGTTTACGTCTAAGGTGATGATGCATATCAAATGAGTGACATAGGCACTTCGTTTGGTGCCCCTACTTCACGGTAGATTCGTTGTTGACACATAGTTATGATTAATGCTTGTGAGCTCACAAACGCCAATCTATGCAACTGCTAGGCCAGATATACCATTTAAAGTTTGGGAAGGTATTTCCATGCCTAGTGTGCTTTAAGTACCTGTTGTCAAACTCACCGCCATCTTTTTTGCAGCTAAGATACGTTTACCTGTAAAAGCCTTCCCTACTATGTCCGTAAGGATTGAAAACAGAACCAGTTATAGCAAATGTGTAGCACTTGTACTTCCTTCGCTAGGGATATTGTAATATGCAGTAGAACCACTTTGGGTAAAATCTGCGAGACACAATAAATATGTGTTCATCTAAGTGTGCCATCATCTCATGGAACTCAATGGCGATTATTATTTGTTAATAGGCGCACACTATAAGGTTTGTTTCTTTATATTTCAATGTATGTTGTTCTCCTTCTGTGTTTCGGTTTCGCTCTTTTTTATACTGGCTTATAACTGTTAACTCTCATCGCAAATTGTATCACCAGCACCTAGGTTCGCTGCCGCATACTTAGCGCCAGTCATCTGCGAGCCACAATAAATATGTGTTCATCTACTTGTACCATATTCATCTTGAGTGTGTACTTTGCCGAAGGCATTACCTTAATGAGATAAAAACGTTCACACCGCTTTGCTTTGCATGCACACTCATCATCTCATGAAACTCAATGGCGATTACTATCGGTTAATAGGCGCACACTATGAGGTTTGTTTCTTTGGATGTCGATGTATAATGTTCTTGTTATGTGTTTCGGTTTCGCTTTTTGGGGAATACTGGCTTGTAACTGTCAACTCTCCTCTATCATTGCGTCACCAATACCAAGATCTGATGCCAGTCTATCTCATCAATTTGGTATTCTGCAGGCGCCAAGGAGCATCGTACTAATATGCTGCGTGTGTCGCACACTGTACTTATTTTTGGCGCTCTCTGTGAGAAAAGCGTTGCTGGATTAAAGTGATTTATCTCTCTATAATGTAAAGCGTCAAGCACAGGAAATATGTGGCTATTTCAGGGATAGTAACATGCTTGATTGCTACAATACTTGGCTTATGGTATTCTAATCTGAACAAATCTCGAGCAGGCTTCGCGTGCACAGTCTCCATCTGTTTGAACCCAGCAGCTGCCGCCGCATGAAAATTTAAATTGACCACACACTTGAGCTGGCGTTTAAATAGTCCTGACAAATAAAACGACGAACAGAAACGACAAGTTCACATTGTCACGAAGTCAATTATAGAACTGTGTCATTATCGATGTGATTCGGTAAATTTATCCTCAATTTATTTTATTACTACAACATAAGTTCATAATTTTATGTTCATTTGACTGCAAATGCTCTCCGTTATGTAAAATTTAATGGCTATCACTATTTTCTAATATTTTCCTTTTCTCTTTTCGTTAGCCATTAGTCCGCATGATAACTGCCTCTATTGCTAAGATTATATTTCAGTGGTATATTGGACTAAAAGATCACACTCTACGTCATTCTGTCGATAATAGGAGTTGGCAACAAAATAAGGAGCTTCATTTATTGGGGGCGGGTGCTGAGGACACTTCGAAATAATTATTTACCTAAGGATGCTGGATAATTGCCATCTTATCGGCGCTGAAAACTAGAAATAGGGAGATTGCTTGTAATTGATTACACAAAAAATTCCATTGTTTAATAATGCCGAAATATGACGTTTGAAATATTCTATTTCCTCTGACGATGATATCAAAATTGCATACCAACTGATGATCTTTGTTATTCGAGCGTTTACGGTATGCTGATATGGAAAGTCAACAAACGTCGCATTTATTACACTACCCTCTCACTTATCAAGTTCGGCTCTCCTATACTCTGCACATTCTTACAAGTTTAAAAGTAGCTTTAGCAGATTGTGCATGGCTATCAAATAGCCCACAGGTTGACTTACTGCTCTGATTCCTGCCGGCTTATTTTCTGTCAAAATTCAGTTGATTTTGTTAAGAATGTGCTTAATGATTTGTGACCGTAAATGCGAGCAATCAGTGTTATAATACATTCGTGCTTTTGCATGAAAATGAACCATTGCAAGTAGTTAACTAATCCATTTACTCGTGATATTTGCCTCTTCCTAGGGTATTCCATGTACAATGTGCAAAGGATTACAACTTAACACCCTAGATTCTATGCAGATGTTGTAAAACTACGACCATGGCACATCAATACATGTAGTTTTTGAGTCATGTGAGCTAAGACTCCATTGTCCAATCGAGAACCATATATTAGCTCATCAGTTAGGTGTCACTAATGATTCTTGCTGACGTCCGTGGTGCTCCTATCCTTTTTAATATGATATAAACAGCACATTGGCCACCCAATTGCATACCTTGGATTCGGTTGCTCTATGCAAGCAGCATTGAATATGGTTTCACCAGAATATAAAAAAATTGCCGCTCACGGAACAAACATTTGCTTTGTTACCACGCTCACGACAACAACTTACTTGGACATGTAAGGTATAGTGGCATTCACTATGGCCTATATTCATATTGTTCGGCACTAACTCTGTAGATGTTGTCGCAGAGGTCAATCAGCCATCCTATTTAGCTCAAGCTCCGAGGCCTCTACGTTAGATTGGCCCATATGCAGAGACAATCGTGATGAATTAAACAATTTTCTGCAATGTCCACAGCGTTCAAATAATACATGCCAGCTGCACAGATAGACATAAGTATTGCTTGGTGTTGCAATGGCTAACCACTTCATTTTGATCTATTTTTGTCTAACATATTGAGCAATCTGATTTATATCAACCATTTTGTTACGATGTATCTAGTAAATATAACCACGAACACCACTAGCCAAAACCGTCGCATTCAGCAGGTTCTATTTAGCCCAAATCCGGGCTTACATTATACAATGATGGCGTTCATTAACCTATAACTCCTCACCCAGTCGCTTCCTTAATCTACAATCATACCCCAGCCGTTTGGTTTATTTATTTTTACTATTGCCTCTAGCCCTTTCTATGTTTGTTTCGCCATGGATCCGATTAGCTTGGTATCCTTAGTGGATGAGCTGTCGTTAATCATGCCCCTGAGGTAGATCATGAAGCCAACTGATCAAAATATATTGAGTAATCCTCAGCTTTGTTATGTCAAGTTATAATAGTATTAAATAATGGTAGCACTGGGAGATAAACGTTTCACGTCAGTGAACCTTGATTGGGGCAAACAGCAGCCTTCATTACTGATTTGATAATCATGACTCCTGAGGTACTTTGTACAACTTGATTGATGTCCAACATTAACTCATGCAATCGTCGTGAGGATAGAGATAGTTTCAAGATAGTTCAAACAAACATAACCAGGACACACACAGCTGGCGTCATTGTTACGAACAATAAAGCCAACGGGTATATAAGGAAAATGGTCGGCCAATATGTTGTTTCCGATATTAGTACAATACTGAAGCACCTGCCCTCTAGCATAGATAATATAGGATTATCCATATGTTGAGATTTAAAAAAATCATAACGCATCACTATATATTGCTTAGTGCATCTGGAGATCACCCATCTAGGCGACTGCTGACGGAAAGGGTTCGATATCTAAGTGTGGAAAACTGACTGGTTCCCCGTGACTCGGATGATCACGTTAAATGGCGGTCCCATCTCTGAAAGGGGATGCATCCGACCCGATAGCTCAATAGTTCAGTGCTGGCGTTGGTTTCGCAGCGCGATCCGGCAGCGGGTTAGTGCCGAGGGAAGATGTCCAAGCATCGCAAACATTCTCACACATCGTCGTCGCGATATCCCCTCGATGTTGTAAGTGATGTTAAACCCCAATATTAACACTTCCTACTAATGTTCAGCTGTCGTTTATGTTCAACCCTGCATCACGCTCTGTGCAAGATTGCTTCAAGCCATAAGATTGTTGTTGTCCGAAAAATATAACTAACGTTACACCACCATGACAGATAAGGTCAACATGAAAAAAACAACGTCTACTAGCATGTCCCTACCATCAGTTTACCATACTTATGTAGTTAGTGCTCGTTGTAACTAAAACATGAGCACCAGAAAGCTTTAATATTGCACTGGACCTGCGTCTATAGCCAATCAAATATCTTCCTTGGCAGCCTAACTATGCGCCATTTTCAGAGCCCGTCGCAGAGTGTAATAACAATACAAAACAAGACAGAAAGCCCGACAACTTATAATTTTAGTTGCGCGATAAAAGGATAATGATTCTAGTCGGCAGCAGCGGATCGTCGTTGTAGAAAGAGTGTAATTGTTATTTGTTGAGTTATTGTCATAGACCATTGGGTTTTGTTCAATTATAGCGCTTGCAAACACTTTATACAGAACTAGGCGGGCGGTGAAAAGGACATCAATGTCTTATTCACATAACATGAAGAAACTTATTAACATGAAATTAAAATCGGTGGTGAATTTGACGACTGAGGAACCAAATGGTCAAAGAGATTGTTGAATTTCGGTGTGTTTATGAAGTGCAAATCAATGGCGTGCATATCGCATAAATTGATTAATAACCAGACCATTATTGAGTGCGATGCATCGGCAAATATCTAACACAGGTTGGCTTGACACAGCAGGCCTAAACACTACGTATGATCCAGTCTACACATGGGAAGGCATGGAGGAATAGTATCTGCCTATGTAAGTAATGACGGGCACTTCATCAGAATGCCCTTTGCACGACCCTCTCCCTGATAGCATCACAATTAGCGCGTAGAATATCAAGCAGAGCTAGACCCACTGGACCTAGAAGCAGAGGGTGCTGTTATCTCTTCAGCACATGCATGGCTTCAAGACATTAAATGGAAAGGATGAAATCACACTAATCAATAGGTTATTTGCTGTATGTGGATGGACGTTCATAGCAGTATACTACAAAACAATGTGTGATACCTTCATAAGTTGTGACTAAGTGGCGACTTTCATATCCATAATGGCTATCAATGTCGCTTATAAATGCTGTTATTCCGGGCGTCATTAACACCACAATGCGCGGAAAAGAAATTAATATCTCCGGGAACCGTAATATTCATTGGCTTGGGCATGACATCAGAACGGAAACATATTGTATCAAATGGAACAATGGGTGGTAAATCAGCCATGCGACTCGCCTAACCATCCGTCATTTTTAAGAATAGCTAACTTAACGGACGGAGCATTTAGATCCAATTTATTTCTGTATCCTTGCCCAAATTAAAATCATTCCAGTTAGTGTTTAAGGAAATGGTCGATCGATGGAGGCCATTGGAGGTAAGGATGCGTTATATATATATATATATATATATATATATATATATATATATATATATATATATATATATATATAGAGATATAGATATATATATATATATATATATATATATATATATATATATATATATTATTACTATATATATATATATATATATATATATATATCTATATATATATATATATATATATATATATATATATATATATATATATATATATATATATAAACGCATCCTTACCTCCAATGGCCTCCATCGATCGACCATTTCCTTAAACACTAACTGGAATGATTTTAATTTGGGCAAGGATACAGAAATAAATTGGATCTAAATGCTCCGTCCGTTAAGTTAGCTATTCTTAAAAATATATATATATATATATATATATATATATATATATATATATATATATATAAACATAGTTACATAGTTACATAATCAATCACAGTTCTATGATCTTGGTTCGTAAAAGTTGTCATTTAAGTTGCAAATATTACTGTGTTGGAAATGTGCAAATCTAATGTGTTTTTCTGACTGATTCTCTTCAAAATGTATCGTTCATTTTAGTTGTCATTGTCTGCACTATACATTTCTGCACTATACATTTATATATATATATATATATATATATATATATATATATATATATATATATATATATATATATATATATATATATATATATATATATATATATATATATATATATAGTGACGATTACAACCATTCGTTGACTCCTACCATTCGTGGACACATTTTTAAGTGATTTTTGCTGTCATTAATTAATTATTATTAATGTGACATATATTTATTGATGTAATGAAAATCTTTAATGCAAATAAAAATATATTTTACACTTGTAATTTCTAATTTATACTTTTGGTCCTCTAAAGGTCGTCCACGAATGGTCAAGATGTTTGTTTGTACGCACTAATATAACATATCGTGCCAATATATATATGCGTATATTTGCGGAATACCGATATTGTGGAATCATTTTCATCCATCATGGATTAGAAAAATAACATGTATTATTGATGTGATCATTATGAACGATCAGCAGTGTTTTGCAATATAATTTATTGTTGAAGTTAGATGAAAAAGGAGAAAAAAAAGAGGTTCTCGATAATAAAACTATGAGATCAATCAAATATCTTAATACTTTAAATATAAATATTCAACAGTCATGTTTAAACATTATTTCGACCATTTGGGTCAAAGTTTATATGGTTATAGGCAAGATATTGACTTTTTCGTGTTATGTCAACGAATGGTTAGCTGCTAAAATTTGATTTTGCCATAATATTCGAAATTCAATGCAATCTGTCGTGAAAGGTTATCTTTGTACGTTACTAAGACTAGACAATAATATTAAAATGGTCGAACCAATATTTTGTCAAACATTTTGAACGAAAATGTTCATGGACTTTATGTGCACATAGCGGTATATCCTTTCGTGGGCCCAAATCTACGAAAGGTTGGCAGTTTGTCCACCGATATATATATATGTTTATATATATATACATATAAATATATATGTGTATATATAAATATATATAAATACATATATAGATATATGTATATATATACATATATATATATACATATATATATTTATATATATATATATATATAAATATATCTATATATTTATATATACATATACATATATATATATATATATATATATATATATATATATATATATATATATATGTATATATATATATATATATATATATATATATATATATATATATATATATATATATAGATATATCTCATGTTATGCTTTTCCATCTCTGCATGTTTAATAAATCAGTGCAACTGTTGAAATCGTTTTATTCTGTATAAATCGAACCTCTAACAGGAAAATGTAGTTGGAATTTAGCTGGCTCGAGATAACGGTTTATAATCATACAAACCGGAGCCAAGCACTTATCCAGAAAACGACACATTGAACTCAGGTATAAATACGCATGGAGGCATTGCGAGGATCTTACAGTGCCGAGCGTAAGTTGTGAGTAATGATATAAATGAATTGGGAATACGTGTAATCATATAATTGGTCTGAGAATTATCACCCTAAATCGCCAGCAATAGATGTGGGCAACATTAACGTTGTCCATTATAGTTTTAACGAGGTTGTACCAAGTAACTGCCGGCACACGCTGTGGAGATCTTTGAAATTAAACACATCTACAAACAATAACGTTTTATCTTTGATAGCCAAGATTTATGTTAACAGCCCTTGGTGCTAATTTCGTTTAATCATACTTAACTGGTTATTTGCGCTGCCAGCTGCCCCGTGAATTATTGGATGCCTCAATCAGCGGAGACGGCGAATTCGCCAACCCAAACCCACGTTAAAGAGCATACGGACGTCCACACATCCCCGCAACGAACGCTTTATGCAGTTTGCAGCTACCTACCGTTTGCAATTGGTAGCATATGTGGTATTATTGCATGTGAACCATACTGTATATTATAACGTTTTCTAGGAGAATCGTAATGCTGTTAGGGAGGCTAGCACACAAAGGGCGATGATTCCGATGTTATGTACAACGGCAGTCTATAGATGAGGGAACATGCAATTTGTTTGTTAGCATTTTGGGTCGTCGTTTTAGTTGGGAGGCAGATGTGCAACCCTGTAAGTAATACACCGTGTTGAGATGATGGATGGCTTCAATATGGACTGTGTCAATAGAAGTGGCGCCTGCTGGGCGATATTTGATTGGTAAACGAGAATAAGGTTGGATGTGGCGCAACTATGCAACGCAGCGGAACTTTTACGTCTACAAGACGTAACTACAGGTTAGAATTATCTCATTATTTACAGAAATCCGTTGATTATAACCCGTTTAATAGGGTAAATCTATTTGAATAATGTCAAGCCAAGACGGCTTATTGATGTGCTTGTCGGGTAAAATACCGCAGATTATTGACATGCAACAATGGTTTCGATGCAGTATGAACAACGTCGTCGTGAATGGTCCCAAAGGTTGTGTAAGCGGGCAGCAAATGCAATATCGATAGAGCAATCGCCAGATATTTTGGGCGTATCAAAATAACGGATCATAAGAAATATTGCTCTTTCGCAGGAGTGCTAGCGTAAAATCATAGGCAATACAGATATACGTTGTCAACAACACAGTCCACATTAGAACAAGTGATGATAATAGACAAGACATGCATTGCTGCCGATGCCATTTATTTCGCAAGCGCTTCTGGGGAAAGAGGGAGTTATAAAGACACAGTGGAAGCTTTACACGCACACATTTGTCCACTCAGCCCAAAATAACATAAAAATGTAATACTATCCTGAGTGTCGCCCCCTGGTCTAAACTAATAGACACACGCTATTATTAAGTCAGTCAAGAGATGCCGCTGGTTAAAGTTCTTCGACATTCGCTAATAGGGGAACCAGCTGGATGTTCCGATTAGCATGTGACACTAACGCGTCACACGCTTGGATTTGTTGCATCATGGAAAGAGAGTAAAACAAGATGGCTGCGGGCGAAAGTAGTGTCATGCTCCTCACGTTAATAGAGCAGTAAAGTGTGTGTCAACTTCAATACTGTATGCTGAGCATAGCGGTAATTTCGTGGTAATGCCTTCTGGTATGTTCAGACTACTGTTTTGAGAACTCTGCAAGGCTGTTACGAATAAACGCGAACATTGTTTGGTCAAAATATGCATTTATTGGCAGATTAAGATTCATCGACGTGCACGCCAATGTTCTTGAAATTGATCTAGTTACAACGCTGTCGTATTTGTTGTTTTATTTATTGCCTTTTATACAGTAAACAATAATTTTACTTGATGTTTAAAGATTAATCCGAATCATATTGGTTTTGTCATTAGTGTGGACATATTTGCGGCGGAATATAAGAAGTTGATTAAAATACATGCTCATGATTTCCCGATTGATTGATATTTGATTTGTTACCCGAACCTCCACCAAATCAAAAAGCTGCATTGTCGGTTAATCGGGTGCCCTGTGCAAACGTATGATGTTATTATGTAGTCCTGTAACATGTAATCGAGCTTATTTTGAATAACAATATAATAATGATTTATTTCAGGACACAGCATATACTAAAAACATTGATGCATCATGAATTTAATCATCATTAACTCTCTCTCTATCTCTCTCTCTCTATATCTCTCTCTCTCTCCCTCTGTCTTCCTTTGCCTGTCTCCCTCTCTGTCTCCCTCTCAGTCTCCCTCTCTGTCTCTCTGGCTGTATCTCTGTCTGTCTGTCTGTCTGTGTGTCTGTCTGTGTGTCTGTCTGTCTGTGTCTGTCTGTCTGTGTCTGTCTGTCTGTCTGTCTGTCTCTCTCTCTCTCTCTCTCTCTCTCTCTCTCTCTCTTCTCTCTCTCTCTCTCTCTATATATATATAGATATATATATATGTATTTCTATATATGGATATATATATATACATATTTATATATATACACATACATATATATATGCATATATATATATATTTATATATATACACACATACATACATACATATATATATGTATATATATATATATATATGTATATATATATATATATATATATATATATATATATATATATATATATATATATATATATATATATATATATATATATATATATATATATATATATATATATATATATATATATATATATATACACACACACACATTAAGGTCATTACATCTTAAACTATCGGTCTTAATAGCTTACTCAGACCAACCACAAATGAAATGAGATCATCAGCATACATTAGACGATTAACAACAAGCACACTAAAACTACACTGAACACAACAATTTTTTAAAACCAGACTCGGAGCTGCATTGAATCACATGGCGTCTATTCATTTGTTAGCGCGCTGATAGGTAATATCCACCAAAGTTACGACCCAGCGTACTAATGGCATCTTCACTTTTATATTTCTTTTGTACGTAGGTCATAAATGTATGATTAAAGAACCTTCCTCTTTTATGTCGATTCTGCATTGCAAGTACACACGTCAATCCCCCTTTTGTCGCCAGGGCAATGTCCTCTTGCAAGAGATGACCAGGTAATGGGCAGCGCTCTCTTTGTGTGTACATGTGTCTATCTTCATTACATGGAGAGGTGGCCACACCTCCGACAGTTTCATAATTTCTTACATGTTAACCTAATACCAATAATTTGAGACCACTGTTTGCCCAGTCTTATAACTTACCTGTGCTCATTGCATAATGGTATTCGTCCACATTGTCCATTGCGATTTGACAAGTTCCGATTCCTCTCGAATTTGGTTGGAATCTTATGAATCCTTTAACAACGCGGTGGTGTAATGACATTCACAGAAAAGGACAATACCTGATGCCAAGACTAGGCAGTAAAACAACTTCCACTTTTGAGCTTAAGGTCCAACACTCATTCCCTTTGGAGGTGGTATCACCCATGAATCGTTTGAGTCATGTGAAGCCAGAGAGGTTGTGGTCGCCATGGAATCAGACCCCCAGTAAAACTGACCGGTGTTTATGTGGAAGGCAATATGTGACTACTGTTACCTGGCGCGGACACCATCCTATGGGTACAGTTACTCAGTAACATCAGGTGTTTCAGCCTCAGTGTAATGTTACATGGTAAGCTCGGGTCAGTAAACTAGATAAGTCATTGACAGTAAATCATGACTATTGTTACTCTTTCCGTTCGCACGATGTTGCTCTTATACCAAATCCAGTGATATATAAACGAGCTGGTTGTGAATATTCCGTGGTATTTGTGCTACACTACAAAATATCAAATGATCATGGAATACAATCATGATAAAGCCATCTCTGTCTGTATTCGTAGGTAACATACTTTGACTCCTTCAAGAAAACCATTGCAGCAGTGCTCAAGTATTATCAGAACTAATTCCGATATTTCCTGTAAAGCAGCGCAGTCCATATTACAACACGTTAAGATAATATAAAGGCAAAACATGCATTACAGAAAATGGTTACAGATATCTGACAATCTCTAACCGAGCGATGTATGCACTGTGTCAGTAACACCAGTCAAATAAAGCATGGCAACCATGGAAGCAGACAATGACAAGGGGTTGGAAACATTACCTAGTTACATGGCACCATTAAATGTGCGTAGCTATGTGATAATGCTTGCTGTGGGCTCTGGTATGATACATGATTTTGAACCGTTTTCAATCGGTGCAGAATTCAGCAAAACTCTCATGAACTCGGCGTTCATTGAAATCAGACTCGGACTCTGCCCACCTGCACATCCATTATCATGTTACAACCCCCAACCCCCCCCCCCCCCCCTCCCCCCACCCCGCCCCCTCTAAATTTCAATTGCATACATATGCCTGTATGTATTATAGTATAGTCAGTCGGCTCCTTGTTCGACTTGTAAGACACACATCATCATTATACCATCGTAATGAAATGTCCTGATTCAATTTGTGTTGTGCATTTGATATTTATGGAATGGGATTTACTAACCATTTCATTAGGGTGAATGCACCGCAGTTCACGTTACATATTGTTTCTACCTGATGTGTATTAGCTTTTATATTTATGCCTTCATGGCTGACCGAATCAGGCGAAGCCCATACCATGCATCGAAGGTAAATCCGGCTAATTTTTTTAACTGCGATAACGATATCCTGTTTGAACAGGTGCTTAACCATCAGCAAGTAATCTAGAGTTATGTTACAAACAAGCAGGACAATCAATTACTATGTAGCATCAACTTCGCATTTCCGTTGGGGAAGACCGTGGTTGGATCACTAATATTGCACAAGGCGCAACGAAATGCTGTGATATATTGCGCTGTTTGATGGCCAAATTACACATAAGACAAAAGTGTGCAACACTCAGGAGTGTATTCCGGCATGGGGCGGATGCCTATTCCATGAGTGCAAAATAATTATGCATCAGTGATATGAGCTGTGTGGTATGTGTGTTGTTGCCTTGCAGCGTTACCTGGTGGGTATATTACATATGCTACTTTATTGATTTATCGCATAAATCCATCCAGCTTCCTTACGTGATCATACTGATATTCATCAACACAACATCTCTTCAAGAAAAATATAAACGACAATTTTATCTTAACCACCCTTTTCAATAGAAATGCATCATTTTTATTTACCCATCGCTGAGACGGTAGTGTTGAATAAGCGCATTAATTAAGGATTCCTACATCATACACGTTTTTAGTGCCACTTTGATGCATAATATACCTAATACACTTTGTCGAAGACCATATAAGATATGAGACGAAGTCCCGCAACAAATTGCCTGAGAATTGGCGATTAATTAATGGGTTTTACGTATTCTACAACATTATCATCCATATCGTGAGCTACAATGTTGGTTGCCAGGAATATAAATGGAATATAAACTACCTTATAATTCACCAAAATGCCAGAAATATATATATATATATAAATATATATATATATATATATATATATATATATATATATATTTAAACATATAGATATATATATAAATAGATTAATATATATATATATGTATACAATATATAAATTCATATATATATATGTCTATATATATATATATATACATGTTTATACATATGTATGTATGTATATATATATACATATATATGTGTTTATATATATATATATGTATATATATATTATATTACATATATATATATATATATATATATATATATATATATATATCTATATATATATATATATATATATTTGTATATATATATATATATATATATATATATATATATATATATATATATATATAACTGTATTGCAATAAAATCTTTATCATATAGGCGGTCTGACGCGACGTTTTTGCTGCAACATAGATAGCCATAGTCGTAAAACTTTCAGCAGCATCTGGAAGTTGGTTATATTATTGACAGTATTGGATAGGTGTCATTGGTTATCTAATGAGAACTCTTAAATAACAAGAATATATATTTATGTTTGTATATTATTCACGCAATGAAAACGTCGTACGGATTGACGAAGCGACAATAAATATTTGTATAGTGGGACAATGCCAGAACCAGTACCACTAGTTGTCACGGCTTGCTTTGTGCCCTCTTCCACGTTGTAACAAGACGTGTTGCCTTGGACGCATTATATAATTGCTGCAATAGTAGCGCCAATCATAACAGACAATATAGAACTGTGTTGTTTGCGCCAACGCGCAATTGTCCAAAGATAATATAACCGTCGATTATATTAGCATGTATGTCTTATAATTGTAAAGACACGATCTGAATTATCCTTACCGGCGACGAAAAAAGGCTGGTAAGTCAGGTATTGGACTGATTTCCTGAGGAGATTCGTTCACAATTTGTGTTCGTATGTGTTTACTTGTGGGAACAACTGAATATTGTCGAATCACCTCAACTGCAATGGCTGGTCTTTGAAGGTTAAATATCCCTGATGCGTAAACTGGTGACATAAAGCTAGACCCAGATATGTCGAAATGATAATGTCCCTACCAAGAACGATGTTCTTCAGATTGCTAGACAAATGCAATACCGCATGTAGTTGGCATGACGGAAAAATGTTACCCTGCATACAGAAGTCTACCACACACATTACTGGGCGATGAAGACACCATCCGCTTCACAGAAGGTTCATGAATATCACGCCCTACGCTCGTGCAAGGCGTCGAAATGAAAAGCAGTAAAGGTTATCCCGCAACGTTATTCGTCCTAGCCATCAGCTTTATATGATCGTCAAAATAAGCAAGCTCCTTTTTAATGCTTACATGTTCCTGATGATCATCGCATGGTCGAAATAACAAGGAAGAGTGCAACCCCAACCCCTTTTTGGAAGGTACAAACTTAGCGCTTGCACTTATGGATAAGAGAGCACGGGTATATATTATAAACCAAAGAGGAAAACTGTAGGTTGTGTATATACTTTTAAATAGTAACATATCCAGGAATGAAGGTGACACTGATATGACCGATTTCATCCACGTCTTTGACCGATGCGATTTTTAAACTGAATACATTTTGTGAATTTGATAGACATATCTATCGATATGTTAATTGATCAGTTGCATTGCAAAGTTGCGCACATGGTGTATCATTCAAGCGGAGCTGAGTCTGATACGTTCAACAGCTGGCTTTAAAACGAAGGTTACACCAATAATTGATGGGGTTTAGAGTCCGTCTGAGCCAGGATGTATCGGTTTATTATCAATCTTTCTTCACTTATCAAGAGTTTCTAAACTTACCGGGCACAGCTGACGCCAATTCATAGACAAGCAAGTTAATGGATTGGTTAACTATACCCCATCGGAACCAATACCCTGATCTCATCCTTTCTTGCACTACTCATATACACAACTTACGTAGTCATAAAATATGATTCACTACCTAAGTGGACATGACACCTTGTTTAAAGGGATCACTTCTTCAACCAAAAACGCATTCATTTACCTATGATCAATACCTGGCTGCGTTATCCACACCTGTTAGTCTCCTAGCAGCAATATCAAAGATGATCGATATGTTAGATGGAAAACCAGTCGTCTGGGATAATACTATGGAGTACATTTCTTCGTATTATTCAATGTAGAAACAACGGTAATAGCTACCTGTATGTAATTGTGACACCCAATGATACCTCGTTATGACTTGTACCTTTGTATGGATATACCTGGTCTCGAGTCGAATACGGTGATAATACGAAATTGGCGAAGGGGTTTAGCTACCCAAAACAAAACAAAATGATAACTAGTACTCATATATTTATAAACTTTACTGGGATTTTAATCATCGTCTATGAATCGACACAATAGACATTTCGATGTTATCGCTCGTTAATGCTATTGCACCTATTTATACCTTAATACACCTGTTCGTCTGCCTATGCAATTATGATCAGGTCTTATAGGAATTTGTTAACACAAAAACGACATTGTTGTCTCTTTATTTCCCTGTCTACAGTATAAATACTGCAATTGATGCACAGTTACTAGGAAGGTTCCATAATCTACTCTCAGACACGGTGGGTTCCTATGTTCTGTGTGAATCATTTGTCTCGCAGCGTACCGATTGTTTGCTCAGTCTCGTAGGTGTCCCTATACTTGTAATTCACCTAGACAGGATTCATAATTTCAAATCATAAGCCAACACGTTTTTTTCGCCTTTAAAGCAACGTTCTATTGTATTATTACATATAACTGTAGATGTGATTTGATATAATTCGGCCCATTCATGTGCGCGCAAGGAATATCATTACAAACACTTATTCAAGGAAAACTAACTAGGTGCCGCTCTACTGGCTTATTTCTCAAAAGGAATGGGTAGTGTTATATAATGAGGCACACAATCAATACTCGTATAGTGTTTGCTGCCTACGTGAAATTAGAATTTTACATTATATTTATAACGAGTTATGGTTCGCTCCCTTGGCTATAGCGGAGAGGTGCCGTAAGATCAATCAATATGGCCCATGAAGCATGTACGACGAGCTTTTCGTGTCTAGAATGTTGGCATCAGTGAAATTACGATGGATTTGCGGTACTTGTACTTGATAATTGCTGTACGAATTCCGCTCATCTGCCCTTTACACTCATTAACAAAATTACAAAGACTGATACGATTATGATTATTTGTTTAATCAGCGAAGTTAAGCGTTCAACGATGAGAATAAAAATGTCAGCCTTTAAAGATATTGAGAGATATGTATCGCTATGGTGAATATGCAGGGCAAGGCAAATAACTAGTAGGGAAATGCGTCATATGGACATGTAATGAGATGCTGAATCAGCCTACCCCCATTTGCCAACAGCAGCAATATCTAATTTAAGATCAACGCAACCCATGGTCATCAACAATGAAACCTTCTTTTCCACTCAAACTGCTATATGATGCTCAGTTATCTGATCTATGGATCTAGGCGATATATTTATCAAGGAAGAATTTAGGACAAGGCATTGCAATCATGTTTAGCTATTGTGTAATTCAAACCTATTGACTCTGACATAATTGGTGGGTCGTGATATTGGTAAACTTATGTTAAAACAGAGTGCGTTCTAACAGAGAAGAGTAATGTGGAACGCAAGTGACAATGACACATGTGTCGTCCTTGATCCTTTGATAAGCGATATATGTTCGTGGGTCTATCGTGGGTAAACACTGTGTTTTTTAAAAAGGTATGTATACCCGTATCAATACAACTTTTCCGATGGTTTTTGTGGGAATATTTACTCCTTGTATCAACATATTGGCACTTACGTATAAAGCGATAGCTTCCACTCCGGATATTACGACTTGACGTTAGGGATTCATAGTGTAGTACATAACCAAAATATGCTAAACGCTGAAATTGTTCGTACATGTTTTTCGAAATCATACAAAGACTTATCATAAATGATGATTAAATTTACGTTACAATGCTCGTACGCCCAATGGGTATCGATCCATCGCACTCCTAACGATTACCTTTTTTGCTCTTTCAATGCTTTGGCACACATGCCGTGAGAAGTGTGACGAATGCCGTTTATATCCCCCTATCAAGGAGAGGTATAAACTACAATCGCCTACAAATGATAATAATGATGCATGGAGTTGCCGTGGCTGAGCCCAATTCGAGCACGGCACACCGAGTTAACGTCACTTTATGAGGTCGATCGTTTTGTGTGTCCCATGGAGTTCGCTTATATTCACCCTTACTTCCTGTTTATTTTGTGCAGCCTTCCCCTCATGTGATACAAAGCCACATCACGAGGCCTCTATTGTGCCAATTCACCGTCTCTCCGGTCAAAAAGGATATATTAGGGCATTATATACTGATGTCGAAACGATTAGCAGTCGATTATGGCACAGCACTGTATTGGCATAAATCTCCTCCAAATACCACATCACATTTATTTTCACTTATATCAGCAGTGTTGTATCTCAAAGCCGCAACGCTGATAATATGTCCCCTTTATTTCAAAGGAAAAAAAAGTCATCATTAATATATAATGCATGAAATCAGTAACACCATTCCAGACGATTTACAAACGTAATATAACTGAACACAGCACAGTTCCAGGACACCAAATAGCACCCCCACCATGTATATAGATAGAGTGTAGTACATATGTGTATATATATCTTCTTTGAAGTTATATGTGATTCACAAGCCTAAACTATCAATGAAAGCTTTTTCGCAAAATATGTTACATGAGACCTTTCCCGAGAAAGTAATCAAATTAATCCAAGCTTGCGTAGCGGGCTCTTCCACGCTGTCATTGCACACATGGATTGTATATTGAAATCACAGTCCTAACGTGGTATCGTCCATGATATAAGCATTCGCGAGAGTAATCAACCATTACCATGGAAGGCTATCCAATTCATTCATACATAATCATCGACCAACGCTAAATAAAAATCGTGCCTTTTTAAGTGCTCGGATTATTTGTCAATTCTTGTCGTTTTGCTTCGTTACTTATGCAACCTGTACCGTTATCACTCATTGACTCATCCTGTTTCCCTCTCTGTTACTAGGGCTATATCTAAGACAAATAGCATCGTATTTTCTGCGTTGCTCCCTACGATGAACTTGTTGTCTCATGACAGTGTTGTGGCCCCTTTTTATGTTTACATCCGCCCCCGACTGATCATAACCGCGTGATTGAATCACAAAAAAGAAAGCGCAAACCCCGCTTTCATCAATGGATCGCACATTAGTACTGAATGTTGACGCTTCTGTCGATTGAGCTGCAATAAATTACATAAGCGAATACGAAACACGATATGGCTTGCAAATATTCTCGAATATAGTCAAATCCGGGACAAAAGGTCACACTGGGGCAATTTAGTCGATTCAGGTTTATGACCCACTGATTCGTCAATCTAACTCTATTGTCTGTTTATTATAGACATATTGATTGATTCAATGCAGTTGAAGGATGCGCACATGATGCATCCTGTCATACGAGGTGTGTCTGGTGTATTCAATGGCTGACTTCAGAACGAGGCCACCGGTTCAATAAAAGAAAACGTATAATAGATGACGGATCGGTCTCTGCCAGCCTGAGATGTCACTTATTAAAGTGCACAATCGAGCAGGACGCAGTTGATGCTAATGTATAGGCCAGAGTTGATGGATCAGTTAAGTATAGCCAACAACATCGTTAATCTGATCCCAACTATTCTCTCACCAACCACACATAAAATGGAATGCAAGCAAGTGTACTACTTGGACAACAAAGGTAGTGCTGCGTTAGGTGAAAAATAAGGCAACATGCTTTCCAGATGTAATACGCACTCCTAATCTGATCAAATATAGTTGTTTCAATCGACAGTTTGCGAGAGATCGGAAGCTAACCTTATATAGGTGATCTCGCACTTTGAACGCAAAGAGTTGACCACCCTGTTCAACTATCAGTATATCATAAGTGGTCATTAGTTACTTTCGTACAGTTCCTTACACTGTGCAAAGCCTATGGGTGATATTGTAACACCCCAAGAGGTGGATCGTTATGATTACCAAGTCAGACAGAATAACAAACTACAGGTTTGAGGAAGAGAATATGGATATAAAATGAAGCCTTTATTCGGGTAAAGTGTATTAACTAGGGCAGAGATTAACTTGATTAAGAGCAGCGCCAATGCTCTCACATTAAACACAAACAAGGTGATATGGATACCAATCAGGGGGTGGCTGTTCGCCTCCAACCCGACACAGTAATATAAACTATTGAGGGGAACAAAAATCAATGCCGGGGTAGCTATTCGCCTCCAACCCAGCGCAACACATGCAAATGATCAAAGTAACAAAATGGTCCCTCACACTTTAATTCCTAACAACTAACCGTTGGGCGTGAATCCCAACTACATACAACTATACTAAATATCACATGTAAAAGTTATATTTCACTGACAAATATTGCCCGTGTTGGGGATTGTTTTCACCACCTAACCACAACACAGGCTCACCTTTCTAGGGACGAAACAATCAGTCAAACTTGCACGATATATTCAGACACGTCTTCTATGGTCCGAGACTAATATGGAATAGGCGCGCAAACTACATAAAGGACGCTATCCGCCCTACGTTGTACCACGTCAAAATTCAAATACAAACCTAAAGCCATCAGTTAAAAGTTACAGAACTTATGGCGAAATACATTATAATATAAAAACAGACCATCTCACCTGAGAGAGTCAAACACGCAATTACATATAAAATAAAGACACAGGCAAAACAGGCTGCACTATTTGACAATCCGTGGAAGGAGAAACCAAACCGGTATGACCCGGTCTAGCTTTAGCCTGTTCACAGACATCCAAATGCGCAGCCAACATAACCGGATGTTAACATTCACCGAGCAACATCTACGTTATGACGGGCAGGCTCGGAGTGCCAACGAGACTCCTCCTCGTCACAATATTGCTATTGTATGTTATGATGCTCAAGGTTGTGTTCTCCCAGTTGCTTCTTTCCAGTATAATTTGAAAGTCAAAAACCAATACCTTGTGCCGTCACCCTCTCTTATCTCTTCCCCGCGATGCGATATCATCTAATGTCTCGGTGGACATGACGCCTTGGGTTGTAGCCAATTTGAGAGCCACTTTCTGAAAACAAGCGTTTGAAATAAACAAAGGACTTTAAACGAGGCCGCGATGACTGCGTATATTGGTGTCCACCGACAATACAAACCTTCAACTGAATGCATTGCTGTTCCCAATTGTTACTTGTATAATAAGTTGCCCCGTTAACGTGTGGCGCGGAACATGACTGCTGCACTAAGATATTTTGTGTTGTATTTTCATTCGTCATCCATACATATCTCTGTCAGGTTTACCTTTCCATGTGTTCTAAAACACATTTCATTGTGACTCATGAATCAAGAGTTTTACGAAAGCGGATCATATCAGCTGAATTCCTATCTGATTAATGACAAGACTCCAGAAGTTGGATTGAGTGCATGTCGTTTGACGAATGAGCCGTTAACGTCACCTCAATATAGGAGGTACAAACAACAGCCGTCCTCATTAATAATAAGGATGCATGGCGATGCCGTGGTTGAGCCTTTTTTTAGCACGGCACACCGAGATAACATCACTTCGTGAGCTCGATCTTTTTATGTGTCTCTTGGAGCTCGCTTATATTCACCCTTATTTCCTATTTCTTTTTTAGCAGCCTTCCTCTCATGTGTACCATAGCCACATCACTGTGCCTTTTTTGTGTTCTTTTTACGTCTTTTCCAGGCTTGTGCAGATTGGAGGCTCGGTGAAAAACCGAATCGTGGTGCTAATACAAAGAAAAAATATGACATGGGGTCATTACTCGATTGGAAACCATGGTGTAGAAACAACCGAACTCGCCTAAAAAATTTCATCAATAAGGCATTGCAATGCCTAAACGAATGAAACAAATATATCTTATTTAACAGTAAACATGGGTATATTAGGGCATCATATACTGATGTCGAAACGAACCTGTCCTCTAGCATTAAAAATGTAGGTTTAGCCATAGGTTGAGTTTAAAACAATCATACAGCACGGCGGTGTAGTCATTCACCCTTATTGCTGAGTGCATTTAGAGATCATCCGTCCATGCGACTGCTGGATCAAAGGCTTCGAGTGCGAATATTACAGGCCATAAATGACGTAATAGTTACAGTTAAAATAGAGCTCGTGTATGACTGTCCGTTCACATTAATGAGTACCCTACTTTTCAAGGGGCCTTCCGCACGACGCATCTAATCAGAATCAAGTGCCGTTCACGAATAATCCGATCACACAGAGCATGACAGTGATAATATAATAATGATAAAAATAGACCGCAGCAAATGCTTATATTTGCTTAACTTCCACCATGACGTTAACCAATATCTGGCTGTACATTACAGATCCGATGCATAATTTGGTCTGACTATTAAAACATGACAACGTTTATTTAATAATGATGTCAATGGTCAGCTAGTGGCGGTGTGGGCTTGCAGCGCGGTCCGGGCAACGGGTTTGCGCCAAAATAGCGCAGGGAAGCTGTCCAAGAATCACAATCATCTTCATCCATCAACGTCGCGATATCATCTCGCTGTTAAGAGTGACGTTAAACCCCAATATAGCCATTACCTAACTATGGCAATCTATTGTTTATGTTTAATCCCGAAAGCCCGTTTAATACAAGATTACTGCAAGCCATAATATCGCTTATGGGTGTGTCAGAAACATATAACTAATGTTGAACCACCATGACAGATAAGGCCGACAGAAAAAAAACAGCGCCGTCTGTTAGCATTTCTATACCATCATTTGCGACATACAAATGTAGGGCTCGGGTTAACTAAAACATGAGCACCAAAAAGCTTTCCTATTGCACTGGACTATCAAATATCTTCTTTAACAGCCTAACAATGATTCGCTTTCACTGCCCGGCGCAAAGTGTGAACACAATACAATATAAGAACGAAAACCTGAAAAGTAACATGTCTAGTTGCGCGATAAAAGATTAATGATTTCAGTCGAAAGTAGTGGGTCGTCGGTGTTGAAAGAGTGTAATTGTTATTAATTGGGCAATTGTTACTAGACGTGGTGTTCTGCTCAATCATAGCGCCTGCGAACTCTCAACACAGAACTGGGCGGGCGGTGGAAAAGACATAAATGTCTAATTCACAAGACACGAACTTATCGACAGGAAAGTTAAATTGGAGGTGAATTTGTGGTCTGAGGAACAGATTGGTCGATGAGATCGGATATTGTTGAACATTAGTTTGTTTATTAAGTGTAGATGAGTGGCACGCAAATCGCATTAATTGGTTAATAATCAGACAGTTATAGAGTGTGATGTATCACAACATACCTAACACATGTCGACTGGACAAAGCAAGCCTAAACGCTACGTATGATCTATGAGAAGGCGTGGAGGATTAGTTTTGCATATTTAAGTAATGATGGGCACTTCATCAGAACGACCTTTGCACCACCCTATCCCTGGTAGCTTCACAATTAGCGTGTAGGATATCAAGCAGAGCTAGATCCCTTGGACCTGGAAGCAAAGGATGCTGTCATCTCTTCAACGCATGCGTGGCTTCATGATATTTAATGGATAGGATTTAATCACGCCAATCAATATATATAGTTGCTGTTTGTGGATGGACGTTCATAACAGTATACTTCAATATAATGTGTGATACCTTTATTAGCTGAGGCTATGAATGTCGCCGATAATTGCCGTTGTTCCAGGCGTCCATTACTCAACCTACTCGGAAAAGAAATTTAGATCTCCGCGGAACGTAATATCATTGGCTTGGGCATGATATCAGAACTGAAATATATTGTATCAAATAGAACACTGGCTGGTTAATCGGCCATGCGACTCGCCGAACCATTCGTTATTTTTTAACGATATGTATTCAGCAGACAAAATGAAAGGAGCGAAATTCAACATTTGGATGCAAATTTATTTCTGTATCCGTGCCCAAGTATACTACATTCCCGAATATTGTTTTAGAAAAGGGTCCATCGATGGAGGCCAATGAAGATAAGCAAAATCCTCACGAATTGGCAATCTTATCAACAAGAAC
>CM067354.1:17844281-17854281 GCA_034190875.2 Urechis unicinctus
TGCTGTATTGCTGTAAATGGCAGGTTTGTTCAGTGCAGTGAATTGTACACAAAGATTAAAGTTTGCTCATCCACAGTGTTGCCTAAATTACACGACCAACGCCTAGTCAAATGTGGGTAGCTTCATTGCGGTGTTCATTTAAGTCCATACATGAAGCTTCGCATATACGCAACCTTTCACTTGGCATTTGTTGTTGGGTATCATTGTTATGAAATATTGTATACACTCCATTTGTGAATCGCAAAACATTCGTTTGAGGGTAACGGCAACGTTATGACAATCATTAAAACAAAGTGTCTTTCTACTGACAACCCAAATGCAGTCGATAATTATATGTAGCAATGGAATAAGAGATCTCTCAAAATATATCAATGACACCATTTCCGACCTGGTGGGTATAGAAATCTCATTATCTCTCACCTACTGCCCGCCATCATTGCGCTCCCTGTCCATCTGCCAACGCTCATTTGTAACTATCTCGCAAGTAACCTCTCCTATCTGTTTTCTCTAGGGGTAGCTACTTGCTGTTATCCTTGATATTTAAAGCGATACCACAGCCCACGTCACACCTGCCTACCATACACACAGGCATTTACGCACGCACACCTTTCTCCACTAAACCATAACAATTATTAATATGTATTACTATCCTGAGAGTCGCCCTGGTTAAAATTAATAGGCACCCCCTATCATTAAGTAAAGAGATGTTACTGTTTGAGGTTTTCCGTCATTTGCTAACAAGAGAACATGTTGGATGTTCCGATTATCATGAAACACGTCACACGCTGGGATTGGTTGCGTCAGGGAAACAAAGTAATACTAGATGGTCGAATATAGGATCTTATGTCCAGTTAACTCTACTTCTAAAGAGAGATGTCAGACCTAGACTTGCAGGGACACTTATCTGACATTGTAACTATGGCATAAATGTTATAACAACGCAGGTTCCCTAACTAATTGCTTGTAATATGAACTAGGAATACTAGTTTGATAGATGCGCATATAAAGGCCGTTTGCCTCTATTGCTGACAGGAGTATGTGAGCGTACAACGATGCACGTACATCTCGGCTCCTTTTGGCGCGAATGGATAGCCCATTTACAATATTAACGGGATGCATCGAACTGCCATGATGGGAATTGTTTTCGATTTGGATGGCAACATCAAATGATGTAATCCGAGCTGGAATCTTTTCTTCGGCTGCAGTTCGTGTGAAACATTTCTCTATAAGATTAATTTGGTATGTCTTCACCTTGCCATTGACATGGGATTCCATAGTCATCCCTGGCAATCACCTTTTCAACGTTTCCATAGCATAATCAGCTTGTTGGGCACAAAATCGAAACTAGTTGTTTTATTACAATTTGTTTTCTAGCGACTGTTGAATGCGAACAGTAGAGAGCCTTCCATCGTGCAATCCGACATAAACTGAGTTCCAAAATCACTCACTTTTTCGGGAACTCCAACGCAGACTCAGATATCTGCGAGAGCCTAACCATCTGTTTCCGTGTCTATGTCCTTGCTCTGCTTCGGGAACACGGCTGTCATAATCAATCAATGTTTGAATAAAGCGATGACATGCTTCTGACGGAGGATGACAAACATTGCACGATAGAATCTAGATGCGTCGTCATCAATGTCAGGCTTTGGAAATAGCTAGTTATCTGCCTCACACCATAAGTATCCAGTTAGATCTTTGCAACCGGTGCCCTCATCACAGTGCCATCGGTAACTATCATGCCAGTGTAATGATCCGCCTTCACGAATTCCTTCCTCATGGTGAGTCCAATGTAGTGTGACAGAGTACACACCAAAACCCTAAATTTTTCCTGCTGTTTCCCTCATGGTTAATAAAACACGCATCAATGAGCGGGATGTACGTCCTTGTTAGATAACAGAAGATTTTTGTATTTGATGAACGTATTGATTTCTTGCCATATGCACAGTGTCTCTGAAGACAGCATTTCATAACATGCTTGCAATCTGCTCACTCGGAATATCGGGGTGCAATGTTGATGCGGAAACTGCTGACTTCATCAATAGTGACAGACATTTCTTAGCCTGATGAAGAACTGACCGACTTTGTCGCACTAAAACATCGCTTGTCATTCCTTTTCTCGCCTTGTTAGGCGCGACAGCTCTTGGCCGATTTTGTAGTAATGGTCGCCTTTGACTGAGACCTCTGTATTCTCGGACACGCATGCTCTGATTGCAACTAAGCTCTAGGCTGAGGTTGGCTGCGGGTTCCCGCAATAAGGTGCTTGATGTGAGAAACCAGATATTGACCAGCCCGTTTGCTCAATTCCGACTTCGTCTTAGAATATTACGAACTGTTTGATCACACTTTCGAAAGTCGACTCGCTGGTCGGTTCTCAATTCTTCAAAAGTCGCTAGCTTCTTCTTTCGTTTTAATAACCTATATGATGACGTTTTTAAGTTGATGGTACAACATTGTGGTGTGTATCAAACTGGGATTAGCCTTATAGATTAGCGTTGTCGCATTCCGCATTGTATGTATGACCTTTTTGCATCAGTATATATTGGCTTTGCACTTATCATTGTCAATACACGAGCACGTTTGATCGCTTTCAGAAACGTTTATCCGAGCACCAGGATGCGAAGAGCAACAGTAGTAGTGATCTATGCTATCATAGCGTTATTACGTAAACATGCCTTGCCTTGATAACCTTGACTTATGTTAGCATTTGCGGGCACGGAATAGGGTTACACACTTAGGCAAGTTGAAGAAACACGGAATATTCAAGCTGATGACATTTTGCACGTTACCATGCATGACGTAATGAGTTACCATATACTCGCCTATTTTATACATATACACACCCCCTACCATGGTTCTTTCCAACATATTCTATTTGACTATGTACCGCTCCAACGGGTGACTGTCAATAAGAATCCCCAATTCTGCGATGTAGCGTACATGTATGCCTCCAAGCTGCCGAGACGGAAATGCCATAGCTATGGGAGACTAGTCGAAAAGTATGTGCGATAATTCTCGTTCCCTTGTCGTTTGAACCTATTAGTTTCACGATTTGCTTACTTGGCATAAGCTCTACCCATGAGCAGAAGTCACAGCACAATTCTTTAAACGGTTTGAAGACATGCTTGACTATCGGCTGACGTGCTACCATCAGTGCTAGATTACTTCAGCGCATAAAATCTGGGTTATTCTGTAAAGCTAGGTATGCATCAGTATATAATGGCTTTAAAACGAATAATGACAGGTGTAACAATTACACGTTTCATCTCTACAAAATGCGTTTTAGGAAAACGTGCATTCATCCGCTAGTTTGTTGATGCTTTTTCTATTGTTTTCAAATGATGGATATGTGTCGATAGCTGTAAGCATGGATTATCCATCCCTGGGAATGTAGTATTAGCTGCCATAATCAAAATCATATGTGGTCTAGAATCTAAACTTCTGCAATTGTAACAAAATGGTGAGACCATTCGGACAATGAGCCGCAATTGTTGCTATCGGACGAATATATTGCGGCCCTAAAAGAAATTTTAGACATTTTATAAACTGTGTGCCACAGTGTGTTTGTTCAAAGTGCCCTCAATTCGGACTGTGACATAACAAGAGGAAAATGCCAGGGCAATTATATTGCCTACTAGTAGCAGGCCATTCGCTCGACCTTTACATTTGTTTGTAAACCGGTTTGTAGGCGCAAATATCAGTGTATTGCCTTAAACTTCATCCGTTATGGCAAATATCGATGTAGATCTGTTGTCATGCTATTCACTTCACCAGAGCAATGAAGGGTAAGTCACAACTTTACGACTGTATGCTGAGCAGCACGGGAATAACGTGGTTATGCCCTCTGGTATGTTCAGACTGCTGTTTGGAGAACTCTTATACAATGGTTCCGGGCGGTCTATCAGCTGCCAAATGCATATCTATTCACATTCACATAATAAAGCTGAATCTTTCTGAAAAGCCAAATAATGCGTTAGAAGGTTTTTTTTACTTCGCACATGCACATACCCTATAGACAATATGTCTTTTACAATTTTGTAGTGATTTGGTATCGTTAAAGAAATGTGATGAAATACATGCCAGTATTAATGTGATGAAGTGTAACCCAATATTACAGGTTCAGCCGAAATCTGGACGGACGACTGCTCGTCCAAATACGCACATTCAACCCTCAACCCGTTCTGGTACTGCCGTTCATCACCAGCTTAACAACCTACTATCCCATTCTGCGCAGTTGTTATAAGATTAACGCGCTGACAACTATCACCCTGTTCTACTTCTACCAAACCATCTCAACGTTTCAAAGCCATGCAAATCGCGAAGTATCATTCTTTCGAAATGAATTCCGCGCACGATCAATCAGAGAATCAGCAATCAGTAGGATGATATACTGCTGGTTTTTAAATGTCAAATCATGACCAATCTGCAAGTGCATTGTTACTGCTTTTATCAAATTTGTGTTTACCATTGATGTTTGTATGGAATTCATTTGGCCTTTGGAAAGTAAATTTGTACTTCATATTATGTATGTTAACTTGCATATACGCAATCACAACCTTCATTGTTGGCATCACCTTCGCCGAGTTGACTGCAAAATCGAATTGGCAGCTATTTGGCGATACAATGACCGATCGCGACCTTATATTTATGCAACTATATTACAAGGATCAATTTAGCTAAGGTGGACATCTCACTTTCTTCAAGTTCGTTTTCGCGACTCAACTGCTGCATTAAGATGGCTATTTCTGCGATATATTCGTTGTTTAGCTAATAAGAAAAAGAGTGCAATTTCGTTTTCATCATATACAAAACAGATGATTGCTCAACCTTATTTGGACAGACATAATTATTGGCCAGACAGAACGACTGGTTTTGATTATGAACCCGGACAATAGGTGTACAAAAATTGTATCGGTAATTTTGCATGTAAATAGTCATAGCCAGCATATTCAATGATATAAAGCTATTGAAAATCGCTCGGTCAATTAATGTTGCGTTGCCAATATATATTTCTTCATCGATTTGCATGCTCTATTTCCAATTCCTATCTCAACCTAGTGACGTGTCTCAAATCTTTAGTTTGGTTCCTTTATTACTTTAGCCGTCGCTTTTTGTTCTTTATTGTTACAATGTCTTAGCCAAAACATGTTTCCTCTCCACCAATACAACCTTCATTTCACTCTGGTTTTACGTTAGATGCAACGTCATAGCACTATACATCGCCCGCGATATATAGGTACTTCTGTCAACGGGCAGCAAAGTTTCGGAGTTGCTGTAATAGTATGATTTCGATAGTTTATTGAATACAGTGTACGATAATCTGGAATTTTCCACATTCTTGGTAACAAAAGTCGCTCCCTTGACGGTACAATAACTCGCCAAATTGCCATTGCGTGTACTCTGTGCTTCATATGACACAAACAATTTTTTTAGGTGCTATAGCAAGTCGTTCATTGCTGGATTGGCGCATAGTAATGATCTATAGCATAATTAATTGGCGGAATTTACCAACAAATCTGTTCATATAGACGGCAACGTCAGCTGCCCCCCAAAATTCGTTTACCTGTCGTTTACCTGTCGAACATCTGAAGCATAATTAAGTGGTAGAATTTGCCAACAAATCTGTTCACATTGATAGCGACGTCAGTTGCCCAAAATATAATTTGCCGTCGAAAAGTTACTCCTTCAGCTACAAATTATAAATCTATTAAACAAAAGCCATCAGCCAAATACCAATGTCGGTGCATAGCGAAAGAATTTGTTCAAGGATCTAGCGCTATCTTATCGAACAGTTATGCAGAATTTTGACAATCATACTCTATTTTGTGTCGCGTTCAATAGCGCTGCGATGAAACCTACAATAAGGATATTATAAGGCCTCGGGCTTTTCCGATACGTCTATAATTCAAGCCTACATCTGTCATGGCCTTGCCAAGGAAGCTCACTTGACTGACATCTAATCCACTCACATGGTACAACAGACATGTTCCCCGGTGTTGATAGCTCATTTCCGCTCCTTCTTATATTCTCATTGACCTCTGTCCCAGCAACAGAGACGGCCGTCTTACCCGACACTATTTCTTAGCTCTGCATATACTCTTAACTCTCTTACACGACCGTTACGGGAATTAGATTTTTTGGCCCTCATCAATTGTCTGTACTTTTCAGTTTGCGCGATATATCCAACCTTCTATCACACTCCCCACTACCTCAATTCTTTCATGCTCTGTTGTCGCTCTCATACCGCTGTCTTGAACTCAAGTCTCCTTTCATTAACGGTCTTTCAAACGACGACCATTGCAGATCACAAGCCAGTGTTTTTTGCTGCGTCAGGAACTTTTCAGAAGTTCCACGATGTGTCGTCCAACCACGTGCAGAACTGGCTTATCCGCTTGGCATACACGACAATCACTTAAAACATACTTACACATCGTTGTAAGCGTACATAGATCGTGTCGTATTTCGTGTCGTACTTTGTGTACATTGATTGTTTGTTGTGGTTGAATCGATACTGCTGTTCCTTATTCGAGTGCAGGTGAGAAACAACCACTTATCAGCCGTTTTGTGCCGATGTATTACAGCGAAACGCCACCAACCATGTGATTGCTGAGAGTATAATGCAATCGTTTACATTTTAACCTCACTTAAGCTATGCACAATAGGCCAATTAACAAAAATAAATCACAGTTAAACAGGCCAACATCATTTATGGTGTTGGCTAAGAGGACATAGTGCTTCCTTACACCATTTCGCACTACAAGCGGGTCACTATTAATTATGCAGGTGCCATTTATGGCACAATCTTTCATCAAAGGCTAATTGCGTTTTGTAAATGTCCATATGCTTGAATGTGAGCATTGGATGAAATATGAATGTTCGACTTACCCACTACAGCAAAACGTCCTCTTCACGCGTCTGCATTATATCAGGTACGAATTAGAATAAAAAATAATCACACTCGTCTTGGTGCTAAGATAACCGGTGAATGCTGTGGTTTTATATATAAAGACAGCTCTAAGTAAGAGTACGGGCACAGAACGTAGAAAAATCCATTGCCCTAATTCTACTTTTATTTCGAGTCTTTCATTCGGCTATTTGTAATGGTCTCGGGGCTGCATTGAATCACATGGCGTCTATTTATTTGCTTGCGCGCTGATAGGTAGTATCCACCAAAGTAACAACCCAGCGTACACATGGCTTCTTTACTTTTATATCTCCTTTTATGCCATACATGTGTGATTAAATAGCCGCCTCCTTTCATGTCGATTCTGCATTGCAGGTAAACACGTCAATCTAGGGGCAATGTCTTCTTGTATAAGATGACCATTAAAAGGGCTCTCTTTGTCTGTACATGTGTCTATCACTGTCAACTTCACCGCCATCTCTCCCTACTATGCGACTTCTACGTCCTTGCCTACCCTCTCAGACACTCTAGCTCAATACATCGATGAATCTGTCAGTCGCAATATTAAATGTCTGTTTGAATACACCGTCGGTTCATATTCGTTCAGTGGATCGCTAAGTCGCACTATGTGCCTATGTATGCCAGGTTTCTGATAATCACATAGCGCAGATTGTTACCTGGTAATCAACCGCCAACTATAATTCTATGGTACAAATATATAATGTTACAATTACCCGACTGTTTTAGTCAAATTTATATGCGTATTCACCACTCATTCCGTGTTTGAAAGTACACTGACTCATCCAAGCAATACGTGGTCTAACTATTATTGGACATCATTAATCACATATCTCGATTTAGCTACTATATATACTATTGCACGATACAACGTAGCTGATGGAACTGATTAACACGAACAATTGTCTGTTTATAACGTATCTGCTGTGGATGTAATTAGATGTCATTCGCTGTGTTCATTGCCCACACCAATGCTGAGAACACTTAATTACTTAGGCCACCAATGGACATCAATTGTGTGATAATAAGACTTGCAACCATTATTCATCTTATAATTTAGGACGTCAAACTGGGTCAATTAACCCAAAGTTCTTCGTCAACATTAAAATCTAATAGGATATTATGAACATCAAACTTGCAATCCCACCCATACCAAGGTGAATGTTTATTAGATCCGCTAACCACAATAGGTTATCGTTCAGCACGACAATGTACAATTTGGTGAAAATGGTACTAGAGTTCGAATCCCCGTAAGTTCGACAAAATTCAGCGTTTTGCATTGCAATTATACAATATTTATGAAACGCTGATTACGACATGCCGGAGGGGTACATTAGTATTGACGATGTAAGCGGTAAAACTCTCTTCACCAATGAGTCTTATCCATCCACGCTAAAAACATTTTGGTGATGACTTTGCCGCCGAGTAAACACCGCCATGGCCGACACAATTAGCTGCGAGTGTATTTGCGTGTAATTAACGCATACAGATATATGTGACTCAAACATAATCAATAACCAAGACATTTTGTAATATGATGTATGACAAATCATTGTGTTGGTGGGCAGGACACAGGAAGCTAAAGCGGAATAAATGTCCTTGTCGTCGTATGATCGTGAAGGATCAATCTGAGTATAACAAGGTGCTTCATTATAAGGAGAAGGGACAACTTCACAATTTCTTTTATGTTAACCTATTACCATTAATTTGAGAACCATCGTGTGCCCTATTTTATAACTATCATGAACACATAGCATAATGATATTCGACCACATTGTCATTTTCGTATATCAATTACTCTCATCTATTAATTCTAGGCTCTGCCAAAGCCTCCAATTAATTGGAGCTGCCTGTGCAATGGCGATTTTACGCGTTCATATTCTACACAAATTTGGTTGGCATCTTATGAATCGCTAAATCCTATCTTGTCGCTCTGTATAATTCCCCGATTTCTCGCTGCTTCCGCGATGACAATTTATGATCCTGAACGATCATGATATAACTGGGTTTGACTATTTAAACGGTATTTGGTGATTTTAATCAACAATCAAAGACCTGTGACACAGCCGCAGCAGCTCAGACGTTGAATGACATTTCGACTCCTTATTGTCCATGGTGGGGATATCTATGAACTATTTCTGTTTTAAAGGCATTTCGGCAATGAGGTCATAGAACCATTGTATGTGGACGGCAGTATATGGCTACTGTTACCTGACGCGGACACAATCATGAGGGCACAGATACTCGGCGCATCAGGTTTTTCAGCCTCAGTGCATTGTAACATGGTAAGATTGTGTCAGTAAACTAGATAAGTCATTGACATCTTACATCATACTCTAATTGTCAATTATGACTAGTGGGTGCGGAGGCGTGGCTAAGATGGTGATTGGTCTCAATCCATGCCGTAGTTACTCTAGATAATACATAGGCAAAATTACAGATATCTGACAATCTTTAATCGAGCGATGTCAGAAACGCCAATAACAACGGTCAAATCGCTCCCCATGGCATTCCAATATCACATCCCTACCAAATGGTTGAACAGTGACCTTATCTCTTGGTGATCCCGCTATGATATGCCAACCATAGTTTGGTAGGAATGCGTGTCTGATATTGTTTGTGAGATTGCATTTGATATTTATGGAATGGGATTTACTAACCATTTCATTAAGGTGAATGCACCGCAGTTTATGTTATCTACTGTTTGATGTACCTGATGTGTAGTAGCTTGTCTATTCATGCCTCTACAGCTGACCGAATCAAGTGAAGCCCATACCATGCATGGATGGTAGATACGGCTAACTTAATCAACTGCGACAATGATATCCTGTTTGTATTGGTGCGTAATCATAAGCATTTAATTTACAGTTAGGTTACAATCAAACAGGGCGATCAGTTACTATGTAGCATCAACTTCGCATTTCCAGTAGAGAAAACCGTTGTTGGATCACTAATATTCCACAAGGCGCAACGAAATGCTGTGATATAGCGCTCCGAAATTTTAGCGTTGGCTTTGACAAACTTGAATGTCTGTCAACACATGGGGCATCGATTAATGCGTAAGAAATGTATGCTACCATC
>CM067354.1:17859281-17948233 GCA_034190875.2 Urechis unicinctus
GTGAATTTAATAGACATATCTATTGATATGTTGATTTATTAATTGCAATGCAAAGTTGCGAACACGATGCATCACGCAAGCCGCGCTGTGTCTGATATATATTTAATAGCTGGTTTTAAAACGAAGGTTACAACAACGATTGATGAGGTTAAGAGTCCGTCTGAGTCAGGATTTATCGGTTTATTATCAATTCTTCTTCACTTATCAAGAGTTTACAAACTTACAGGACACAGCGGACGCCAATTCATAGACAAGCAAGTTGATGGATTGCTTAATTATACCCCATCAAAACAAATACCCTGATCTCCACCATCCTTTCTTGCATCACACATATTCATAACAGGCGAGTTTTTTTACTGTTACAACGAAGCCAATGTATCTGAAGATTGAGGAACATGTCTAATTGAGGAACATGCGTGCCAGCAATATCCAGCACTCGTCCGGTTTAATGACTACTGACATCATTCACGTGTTCATTGGACAGAAGTTTCATACGTGCATGTTTTTTTCACCCGTTAACTATGTGCAGGACATTGGTGATATCGTAGATTCGATTGATTTCTATCCTATTCACTACCTAAGTGCACATGACACCTTGTTAAATGTGATCACTTCTTCAACCAAAAGCGCATTCAGTTACCTAGGATCAATACCTGGCCGCGTTATCGACACCTGTTAGTCTTCTTATGGCAATATCAAAGATGATCGATATGTTTGATGGAAAACCAGTCGTCTGGGATATTACTATGGAGAACCTTTTTTACGTATTATTCAATGTGGAAACAACGGTAATAGCTACCTGTATGTTATTGTGACACCCAATGTTATTTCGTTATGACTTGTATCCTTGTATGCAGTATGGGTTTAACGACGGTGCATATAGCTGTGTTAAATACTGTGATATGACGAAGAAATCTAGCCAACATTTACAAATAATTTGTTTGCAACGGAAAACCCCATTTACAATGTTAGCCAATATATGGACATACCTGGTCTCGAGCCGAATACGGTGATAATATCTTTGAAATATTCAGGAATTGTACTTAAAGGAAATTGGCGAAAGGGGCTTAGCTAAGCAAAAGAAAACAAAATGATAAATAATGCTCATATATTTACAATTTTTAATGAGATTGTCTTCTTGAATTTGTCAAGAGAATTTGGCCTTATAAATACTGCAATTGGTGCGCAGTTACCAGGACGGTTCCATAATCTGCACGCAGAAGCAGTGGGTTCCAGTGCTCTACATGAATCATTAGTCTCGCAACATGCCGATTTTTTGCTCAGTCTCGTAGGTGTCCCGTTACTTGTAATTCACTTAGCCAAGATTCATAATTTCCTATCACATACCAACACGTTTTGTTCGCCTCTAGAGCAACGTTCTATTGTATGATTACATATTTGCTGTGCATGTGATTTGATATCATTCGGTCCATTCATGTGCGCGCAAAGAATGTCATTACAAACACTTATACGGGGAAAATTATCTGGGTGCCGCTCTACTGGCTTAATTCTCAAAAGTAATGGGTAATGTTATATAATGAGAAGCACAATCAATACTGTGCATATAATCTTGATTGGGTGCGGCAGAAATTCGAATTTTACTTTATATTCATAACCAAATATGGTTCGCTCCTTAGGCTATAGCGGAGAGGTGCATTACCATCAATATATCCCATTATGCATGTACGACGAGCTTTTCGTGCCTGGAATGTTGGCTTCAGTATATTACGATGAGTTAGCGGTACGATACTTTTAATGGTTGATGTTGGCCTACTCTGCTTGCGACATACCGCCATGTCACTGCAATAACTTTTACTTAATAATAGCTGTACGAATTCCGCTCATCTTCCCTTTACACTTATTAACAAAATTAACAAAATTATAATTATTTGCTTAATCAACGATATGCGTCGTTCAACGATGAGAATAAAACGGTCAGCATTGAAAGATATCAAGAAAACTGTATTGCTAGGGTGGATATGCAAGGCAATGCAAGTAACTAGTGGGTAAATGCGTCATATGGACACATAATGAGATGCAGAATCAGCCTACCCCCAGTAGCAAACAGCGTTAATATCTAATTTAAGATCAATGTAAACCATGGTCATCAACATAACTGAAACCATCTTTTCAACTCAAACTGCCATATGAAGATCACTTATCTGATCTATGGATCTTGGTGATGTATTTAGCAAGCGAGAATTAAGGACAATGCATTACGATCATGCTTAGCTGTTGTGTTATTCCTACCTATTGACTCTGACATGATTGGCTGGTCGTGATAAGTGTAAACGTATGTTAAGACAGGGTGCGTTCTAACAGAGAAGAGTAATGTGGAACGCTAGTGACAATGACACATACGTCCTCCTTGATTCTTTGATAAGCGATATATGTTTGGGGCCTTGCGTGGGTAAACACTCTGTTTCTTAAAAAGGTATGTATACCCATATCATTGTCAATCAATCATCAATACAACCTTCCCGATGGTTTTTGTGGGAATATTTATCATTTGTATCAACATATTGGCACTTACGTATAAAGCGATACTTGACTTTAGGGATTCACATTGTAGTACATAACAAAAATATGCTTAACGCTGAAATTATTCATACATTATTTTTCGAAATCATACAAAGTCTTATCATAAATGATGATTAAATTCACGCTACAAAGCTCGTACGCCCAATGGGTATCAATCCATCGCACTCCTAGCGATTACCTTTTTCGCTCTTTCAATGCATGGGCACACATGCGTGAGAAGTGTGAAATCAGCCGTTTTTGTCCCCTATCAATGAATGATACCAACAACAGTCGCCTACAAATGATAATAATGATGCATGGTTTTGCCGTGGTTGAGCACGGCACTCCGAGATAACGTCAATTTATGAGATCGATCTTTGTGTGTGTCCCATGGAGCTCGCCTTTATTCACCCTTACTTTCTATTTATTTTGTGCAGCCTTCCCCTCATGTGTTCCATTGCCACATCACTGGGCCTCTATTGTGTCCATTCTCCGCCTCTTCATGGCTTGTGCACATTCTAGGCTACATCGTTGTAGAAACAACCGAACTCGCTTACAAAATTTTCTGCAATGAAGCATTGTTAGGTATAAAACTTATCCACACGAATGAATCCAATGCTTCATATTCTACGGTTAAAATAAGGGCGTTTATATACTGATGTCGAAACGATTAGCAGTCGGTGATGGCACAGCACGGTATTAGCATAAATTTCTTCCAAATACCCCATCACATTTATTTCCACTCATATCAGCAGTGTTGTATCTCATAGCCGCAACGCTAATTATATGTCCCCTTTATTTCAAATGGAGAAAACAATCTTTAATATATAATGCATGAAATCAGTAACACCATTCCAAGCGATTTACGTACGTAATATATCTGAACACAGCACAGTTCAAGGACACCGAATATCACCCCCACCATGTATATAGATATAATGTAGTACATATGTTTATATATATCTTCCTTGAGATTATATTTGTTTTGCAAGCCTACACTATCAATGAAAGCTTTTTCGCAAAATATGTTACATGAGACCATGAAAGACCGAGAAAGTAACTGATAATAATCCAGGCTTGCGTGGCAGGCTCATCCACGCTGTCACTGCACACATGGATTGCATATTGGATTAACAGTGCTAACGTGATATCGTCCATGATATAAGCATTCGCGAGAGTAATCAAGCATTACCATGGAAGGCTATCCAATTTATTCATACGTAATCATCATCGACCAACGCTAAATAAAAATCGTGTTCTTTTATGTGCTCGGATTATTTGTCAATTCTTGTCGTTTTGATTCGTTACCCAACTGTTATCACTCATCGACTCGTCTATTTTACCTCTCTGTTACTAGGGCTATATCTAAGGCAAATAGCATTATATTTATTGCGTTGCTCCCTGCAACGAACTTGCTGTCTCATGACAGTGCTGCGGCTCCCTTTTTATGCTTTCACTCGCCCCCGACTGATCACAACCGCGTGATCGAATCACAAAGAAAAAAGCGCAATACCCACGTTCATCAATGGATAGCACATTAATACGGACTGAACGCAAAGGGTTGACCACTCAGTTCTGCTATCAGTATATCATATGTGGTCAGCAGTTACTTTCGTGCAGTTCCATCCACTGTGTGAAGCCCATGCGTGATATTACTATTGTATGTTATGATGCTCTAGGTTGTGTTCTCCCCGTTGCTTCTTCCCAGTACAATTTGAAAGTCAAAAACCAATGCTGTGCTCCGTAGCACTCTCTTATCTCTTCCCCGCAATGTGATATCATCCAATGCCTAGGTGGACATAACGCCATGTGTTGTAGCCGATTAGAAAGCTACTTTCTGAAAACAAGCGTTGGAAATAAACAAAGGACTTAAAACAAGGCCGCGATGATTGTGTTTATTGGTGTCCACCGATAATACAAAACTTCACCTGAATGCAATGCTGTTCCCACTTATTGCTTATATTATACTTATATAGTTGCCCTGTAACAGTGTGGCGCGTAACATGATTGCTGCACTAACATATTTTTTTTGTATTTTCATTTGTCCTTCATACATCTCTTGGTCAGATTTACCTTTCCAGTTGTGCTAGAACACATTTCATTGCTACATGAATTGAGACTTTCATGGTTATAATCTAGGCATGTATTACTGGTTCTTTCACCTGTCATTTACTTGCCTTTAAGAGTTGATTTGACCAAAGCAGATCATATCCGCTGCATTCCTCTCCGATTAATGACAAGACTCCAGGAGTGGGATTGTGTGCAATTCCAGGGATTCCAATCACAATCTGGGAATGCATTATTGGCTATACCACGTTGCCATGACAGAATTGGCAGTAAAGTAGAGTTGTTGAACAGCCAATATATTAGGACGCACTTTCTACCACACGATTATCAATCACAGAGTTACAAAGGAGGGCCCATCAACATTCATTTAGCAATTCGTAGCCCCCCAAAATAATATAGCAAGTACATATTGGCTAACTCGAATATTCCCTTTTCTCGGACCCCCATTCCCATTTTGCTCTGCTGTGGTTATATACCTTTGATGCAAGAGCCTAACATTTTCTTATCGTAACCCGAATTCAATCGATTTGAATCGGTGTAAAACAGCAATAGTTATATTGAGAATCGTGCGGTTTCGACGAATGCAGTTCTATGTAAATGTGGGGATAGTCACTTTTTGGGATTCCAGGACATCATTTCGTAAGCTGCATTGATAACGCGGAGATTCGTTCTACAGAGCCAGCCTAGGTGGTGTAGAAGAGCACTACTTTGTCTTTTGAACGACAGGTTTAAAACCATATATGGCTAACGACAAACGGGAGAGGATTCTCAGACCAATTATTCAATATTGTTTCTTTGTTTAATACGATTCGCTGGTAAAATGTCATGAATGCATTACGTACATATGTGTCGTCATATTGTTTGTAAAATACCGCATACCAAATACTACGTGTTAGTAGGCAGGATCGCGGTATGCTCGCAACGACAACGCATTGTCATAAACTACCTCCGGCGATGATCCTACACTATTTCAAAGCGAGGTCCTACCTACTGCGCGACTTATGTCCACAGTCACATCACGGCAATCTTATTATGCGTTTCGAATAACTATATAACCTTCAGTTGTAATGAACTTCAGTTTTTGGGCTGCATTGTTGCCACAGGACAGTGCCATACCTTCAGTCATGCCTTCTATGTAATGACATTAACATAGTTACATAACGGTGCATCATTTTGTTATGCAGCCCAGTATCTCTTACTTGATATAATCTGAATACTTTTGTACCGGCCATACTTACTCATGATATCATCGGAGCATTCATGTACCTTATTGCTGTCTTCTGTTTTTGTATTAGGGATATTCATATACATGACCAACTCGGCTAGTATGCATAAGGTTCATGTGCATTTCTTCTGGTCGTTATCAGTTCGTAGCTCTTCACATGAGTGTGAGCCTAATACCTCATTAGCCAGACACAGAGGGCATGACTGAAGGTTCAAAGTTAACATATTAAGTATATTCGTTTTCAAACAAATAACCGTCTTATCTCAAAACGTAGCGCGGTAATATACTATATTTTTGACAAAAATTAATCACGTGTGCATTTGAGTCTGTTCACCTTCATTGGCTACTGCATATTTGTCATTACGGTAGCGCAGCAGCGAAGACTTAAGTGCGATAATGCTTGTATCAGAATCAAGTTGTCAACTAAAGCACTGCATTGCTAACTGTGCTAATTACCGGTTCGTTTTAGTAACTTGTTCGTTTTAGTTTAGTCTGTTTAAGTATTACCTTACGACAGTCAGAACATAATGCAGTGGACGTTTAACGTCAGCGTACTCAGTTTGTAAAGTCATTATGTTCGTCATTATAGCTGAAAATACAGGCTTGTCTTTATTCCAATACGCCCATATTATCGCCCTTCCATACAAATAGCCTGCACTGAGGATCACTTGTGCCTGTCAATTATTCTCTGCGCATGGACCCCCTCCCTGTCATTAGGCTTTGATGATCCTGTAGTGTAAAACATGGTCACTTACTTACACCACCTGCTTCTCTCTATGCTATGTTGGTAAGATAACGCAACCATGGAATCTCACTGCAAATTTCTTTCCGTGCATTTAAGACGTGTGATTGTTTGCCTCTTCTCGCATTAGCGCGGATAAATGGGCGGATCAGTGACTCGAGTCTTTAACCAAGGCCAAAGAGTGAGAACCAAAAATTAGGCTTATTACTTGCAACAAAGTTTACATAACGCGTCAGACTGGGGCAATTATTCGCAATGTGAAGATCTGCATAAAGAAAATAAATATTGAATACCGAACGAACGACGATTCCACCCCAGATGATGTGTCAGATGTAGGAGATGGCATAGGCCTAGTTGATTGGGCATTAAGGCAAAGAGAGATCATTGGATTATCTGACCTATGAAAACTAGTCGTTTCAATAGAGCCTTTGTCAAACTTCATTTTACACATGTCTGGCCTCATCTAGTATATGCTACTCAGGCGTGGTCATCATACTTTAAACTTATAAAGGCGTGTTACAAGGCTCATAGCGGGTATCTTACACTACGAACAAACATTTTCAGCAATGCTTTTACCCTACTGTATTGCAATGATATATAGACATTTTAGTAAGCTGTTGCTGAGCATTAGCACAGAAACAGTATTTATATGAAAGTCTCCATAAGGTATTTCGTCTCGGTCATCTTTGAAATACTAATTTGGACTTGCATATGACCCGATATAGCGATTAGGTGTTTTTAATGCCAGCTATTTCTCATAACATGCAGCATGTGTAGCTCTTTACAGCCCTGCATAATGCCATCATAGATTATAGTCATCGATATATTCATGTTGGCTCCACATTGAAAGGGGAGGTATGTTTTTTAGGTCATATAAAACAACAAACGGCTGTATACTGTCTTAGGTTCAGCAGTGATAGCTGCATTATAACTTCCAACGTTGATTCGTTCTATTCTATTTTCATGCGGTTGGTGACGATGCGAGTCGTAAGGTGTGATGGAATTTGTTGCCTACATATCATGTTGGTAAGCATACAATCCGTTCAGCTTTTTTCATCGTATATATTCAATTTACTTCACACATCTACAGCGTTTTGTGTGTGTATTTCACTAGTCCCCTGTGACATTCTTGTTCGCGAACTACGACGAAGCATATACAGAGTGGTGGAGTGCATTATTTATCCAAAAAAATTAAAAACCCTCGCAATCCGCGGTGAATGATTTGGGTAGACTGCAAAGTGCATACAATTAATCTGCTTGATGTTTTCGAGTAGCAAATAAGTGCATCAGTTTGAGTAATGAGTGTAACAGCTGGATCGTTTTATCGAAATCATAATCGTCATTAGAAAATGTGAGAGACCGATCATTGAAATTGGCTGATGGACTTTGAAAGAAGTAGTGTCATATCATATTAAATCGACGATTGAATGTCATTTAAAACCTACTTTTCCCATCAGACACATTTGCGTCCCTCTCTAAGATATTATGGTCTTATTGCATGGAGTCGATCCTATACCAATACCTATACTGTAACTAAGTGTGTGACAAGATGCCTGAACTAGTGTAGTGTCAAACGTCGGACGAGGCATCATGAGCAATATAGGGGAAAACTGAGCACCAACAAAGAATGAAAATTAACAACTGATCAAGTTATATGATGATCAGCGAATTCTTTATTGAAGATCACACTAGAATTTGTTATCTGCAGTTCTATCATTTAAACAAATCATCTGTATAATCATCAATGTGTTGCATAGCCTAGTGGAAATAAATAATCCACCCACCCTCTACAGTCGTAAACATATTCCCATTTTTATCTGAATACTGCTTAAAACCTCCTAGCCGCCTAAAAATAGCTTTATTATTCCTTCTAATTAAATGCTGTGTTATGATAGTACGTGGTTTTAAATTGGTGCATTGATAACACGGCCTTTATCCAATAATTTGCTTACACAACATGGTTGCGACTGTCACAGCTTGATTATGTGATACTCACAGTCACACACTGGTGAAAATATAACCGTTTCATTCTGTGCAATATGTCATAGGATAGATGGATATTTCTTTGTAGACGAACTGACATCAACAGTATTAAACGTCTCTTGGTCATGAAACACTGGCTGCTAATTCAGTAGAGTTAAAACATTAGCTAAAGAATACATATCGAGATGGTTTTTTAACGAGTAGGCGAACTGACTGAAACCATTAACAATGGTTTATTTGTGTGTCTGCTCTTCGGCGTGCTTGAGTCTGTCCATCGTAGCCCGCAAAACAGCGCTACTTCGCCAGAGGCAGATTGGTTCACATGCGGAAAAGTTCATTACGGTTTGGTCACAAAAGGTATCAGGTTTGGGTTTCGAGGAGGTTAAGGGACCTTGCTATAAGACCCCACAGCCTCTCATCTGCTACACTAATAACTGTCATGATCGGCCTTTACCAGCTGCCACTCTACTGGTGTGTTATAATTCGATCATCTCTGAACCATAACAGAGCTTAATGTGGTGCGGCCGCAGTTGCACACAATTTACTGTGGTTAATGTCGGACAGAATAGCAAGCTTTAGTAGCAATATGCTAACGCAAGGTGTGTCGACAGCTACCCATCCACAATTATTTTGCTGTTTGTGAATCATCAGTTGCTCTCCGACATTGCTACCCAACCCCCTTCTGTTCTATTCAAATTGCCTGCTCTGTACTGTACGCCACTGCTGCATGAACATAAGCAGAAGGCCGATGGTATTCTGTAGAACAGCTCACGTCAACACACCAAAATGGAGTTTGGAACTTCAAAACATTATATATGAAGCTACGACCAAGAAGGAGTTAAACTCGTCCTTGATGCTTTACCGCAATATGCCGACTCGACCCTAACAAGCATAACATTGGCGTAGCAATGGTGTAAAATCATTGCCATATCTATATCAGAACAATCTGCACCAAAACGAATAGAAAAGCACATACATGCAACAGAGTATGCCTTTACTAATCTCGAGCACGCCGTTGGCATTGTATTGTCTAATTCTTTTGCACATGCTTGTGTGTTCGCTTAACAATATCAACTAATAGCAGCTATGCGTTGTTAAGGTATTGAATGTCGTTTCTCAGCGACAGCTATTAAGTACACGGAGTTCCTCAGAATTCACGAAGACCCGTTAGTTCTGCCCAGTGACATAGTACGGCAACTGCATTATTCTTTAAACTAATGATAATGGATAGCGCCCTAAACTTGTCCAACTCTATAGCTGTAGTGCTGCACTGACGCTACCATGCGAGTTAACGATATAGCCAGGAAATATGTGTTGAAGCCTATGTTACAGAAAAAGATGGTAGTCCTCCGCAGTTGCCAGTTTGATGTAACCAGACGCACGTAGTAAAGGTCTCATCTTCGATCGCATGTTGCTGAAGGTTGTATTTCTACCACACCGACGCAAATTTTGCATACTTACTAGGCCCCAAACATCTTTTTAATCATCGCCTATAGTCGACCTTATAGGCGATTCTATGCCATGAATTGTATACTAGGGTAATGCTATTGTAGCTATTTATACCATAAAGTATCTGTCTGTTTGCCTTTGCGTTTGCAAATAAATGCACTACGGGGAAATTGGCGCAATTATGATCAGGTCTGTTAGCAATTTGTTTACACGGAAACGACATTGTTGCCTCTTATACCACCCTGTCTAATGTATATATACTGCAATTGATGAACAAATACAGGTATCGTCGTTGCTTCATTGATAAGCGATATATATATGGCGCCTTATTTGGGTAAACTTCTTAACAAGGTATGTATACTGTATCATTGTCAACCAATCATCAATTCAACCTTCCCGATGGTTTGGGGGAATATATATTTATCATTTGTATCAGGGTAATGCTACTTACTTATACAAAGATGGGTATTACGATTTGACGTTAGGGATTCATAGTGTAGTAAACGTTTGCTTACACGCTGAAATTGTTTATGCATGCTTTTCGAAATGGTGCAGTGACTTATCGTAAATGATGATTAAATTAGCATTGTGATACTCGTACGCCCACTAGGTATCAATACATTACCCTAACGATCAACCCCTCACTTTTTCGATGCTCTGGCACACATGTCGTTTGACGAATGAACCGTTTATGTCATTTAATATGAGAGGTACCAACAACAGCGGCCTACATTAATAATAAGGATGCATGGTGAAGCCGTAATTGAGCTCTTTTCGAGCACCGCACACCGAGATAACATCACTTCGTGAGCTCGATCTTTCTGTGTGTCCCTTGGAGCTCGGTTATATTAACCCTTACTTCCTATTTAATTTAAGAAGCCTTTCACTCATGTATTCCATAGCCATATCATTGTGCCTTATTGTGTTCTTTTTTCTTCTTTCCCCGGCTTGTGCACATTAGAGGTTCGGTGAATAACCGAATCGTGGTGCAAATACAAAGAAACACTATGGCTACATCGACATGGGGGAATTACTCGATCGCCAACAAAATTTCATCTATGAGGCATTGTAATTCTTAAACTTATCCAGACGAATACGCCATATTTAACATCATATTTTACCGTCAAAACGGGTATATTAGAGCATCATATACTGATGTGGAAACGGTTAGTAGTCAGTAATGAAGTAGCAATGGCAGAGTACGTTAGTAGCATAAATCTTCTCGGAACACCTGATCATACTAATTTCCACTTGTATTAATACATAGCATAATCAAAAATGGCTGATTTTTAAGAACATCGAATAACTACCCCACCACAGCATCTTATATGCCAACACATGCACAACCACCTATCTTCGTATAAATATATGTATACATATATATATATATATATATATACATATATATATATATATATATATGTGTGTGTGTGTATATATATATAATATATGTATATATACACATATATATATATTTAAATATAAATATATATATATATATATATATATATATATATATATATATATATATATATATATATGTGTATATATGTATATATATACGAATGCAACCTTTTTAGGACAATCGACCAACTATTTTGGAACACAGTCACATCTTGGCACACGACGTGAGTTCAAAAAAGACAAGGCCTTTTTGGGTGCTTTATTGTACAATTTTTTTTATCTAAAAGTTATGATACATTGTACATTATCTCCATTCACTTTTATCCATTGCATGGTTTTGGCTCATCAATCGCGTAGGAATTAGTTAGGGGCGTTTGAAAAATTATATATATCGGACTGACGACATTTATGGTACTCTGCCTTCAGAAGCTTGTTTCTTGTTATTATTCGATATATCATTATCCCAACGTCTGGTATATTGTTTAAAATTACTTTCTTGATGAATACATTCTATCCACGTGACGTTCGATACAGAGAATAAAAAAAATTAGTTGGTTTCGAAATAAGTTTATGAAACCGAAACATGTTACTGACAGACCAACAGAAAACAAGATATGATCACCATATTGAATATGTCTTGTCGCCCACAATGTCCCAAAAAGGTTGTTTTTTCTACATATTCAAAATAATCGCATTCGTACATATATATACATATATATATATATATATATATATATATATATATATATATATATATATATATATATATATATATATATATATATATATATATATATATATATATATATATATATATATATATATATATATATATATATATATATATATATACGTAAAGATATACATATGGCACCATAACAGTGGTGTTTTTAGCCGCACTCAATCTTCAACTTATTAGTGTATCCAGCGTCATTGTATGTTCTACGCAGGAATGATCCCTGAAATTGCATTTGTTTTGCAAGCCTGAACTCTCAATAAAAAAGCTGAAATTATTAAAAATCCAGGCTAACATCAGATCAGCGTTGCTCCCTGTGATAAACTTGCAGCACCATGCAGTTCCCTTATAAAGTTTAAACCCGCCCCCGACTTATCATCATCGCTTGATCGAATCACACTGAAGAAAGCGAAATACCCACCTTTAACAAGTGACGTAAATACTGATTGTTAATGCTTCGGTCTAGTGGGCAACAGAACTTTACATAAGCCTGTCTTAAAAACGATATGCCAAGCAAATGTTCTCGAATATAATCAAATCCGAGACAAAAGAGTCACACTGGGACAATTTGAGTCGAGTCTGTCGATTGGGTTCAGGTTTAAGAGCCCCTCGTTCCTTAACCCAACTCTATTGCCCCGAATATTAAAGACATATCTACCGGCTTATTGATTGATATCTAGCTGTTGAAGGTTGCGCACATGATGCATCCTGTCATTAGAGGTGTGCATGATGTGTTCAATGGCCGGTCTCGGAACGAAGGCCACCGGTCCAGAAACATAAATGATGACGAGTTGCAGTCCGTCTGGGCCGGGCTGGGATGATTTATCATTCCTTTTGTTACTTAAAGAGAGCACAACACAGCTGATGTTATTTTATCGACATGGGAGTTGATGAATCAGTTAAATATAACAGACAACATCGTCAACCTTATCCCAAATATACTCTCACAAACCACATAGATACGGCATGCTTTGACAACACACTAAGTGCTGCGTTCTGTAGAAAATAAAACAACATGTGTTCCAGCTATAATAAGCTCTCCTATTCTGGTCAAATATATTTATGACATCAGGATTACATTTTAATCGACAGAGGCGAGAAATCGAAAGCTGACATTCTAATGGTGATCTCTCTGAACGCTAAATGCTCTGTTCAGCTATCAGTATGTCATCCGGGTCAACAGTATCATCAACTTTGCGAATCCCATGAGTGATATTGCCGTTGTATGTTATGATGCGCAAGGTTGTGTTCTCCCAGTTGCTGCTTTTTAATGAATTTTAAACGTCAAAATACAAAGCCATGTTCCTTAGCAAAAGAGGTATCACCTAGTGCCCAGTTGGACATGAAGCTTTGTGTTGCTGCCGATTTAAAAGCTACTTCTGAAAACAAGTGCTTGCAATCATCAAAGTACTTAAGCCGAGACAGCGATGATTGTGTCTATTGTTGTCCACCTACAATACAAACAATACTTAAATGCAATGCTGTTCCTATTTATGCTAGTTTTGCAGGCATCCTTGTAACAGTGTGGCGCGGAATATGGCTGCTGCTCCAAGATGTTTTTGTTTCATTTTCATTCGTCATCAATATACCCATCTGTCAGGTTTATCTGTCTAGCTGTGCTAAAATTATAGTTTATTATCACCCATAAAACCCCACATTTCTATATCGGTCAGTTACATAGCATTAAGGACTGGATTAATAAAGTAGATCCTACCCGATGCATTCCTGTCCAATTAATGGGATTTACATCAGAAGACAACCATGACCAGGAAACGTGCGCAATTCCAGATATACCAGTCATAATCTAGACATGCATTATTGTTTTTTTCACGTTGCAATGACAGAATTGGCCGTCACGTACGATTATTGAACAGCCAATATATTAGGACACACATTCTACCACATGATCACCAATCACTCAATTACTATTCGTAGCCTCTCAATGAATAAAGCAAGGACTTATTGCGCTAGCTTGTCTGAACAGAATATTCTCTTAACATAACCAGGTTGCCAGCTGGTGTCATTGTTACGAACAACGGGTATATAAGAAATATGGTTGTTTCCAATTCGAACATTACTGTAGCACATATTCCCTAGCATGGAAAATGTAGTATTAGCCAAAGGTTCAGTTCAAAACAATCATACCGTACGGCTTACTGGTGTAGTCATTCGCCTTTGTTGCTGAAGGCATCTGGCGATCATCCATCCATGCGACTGCTGATTTAAAGGCGTCGAGTGCGAATACTACGGGGTACACCTCTCTAGATAGTATAAATGACGTAATAGTTACAGTTAATATAGAGCTCGTGCATGACTGTCTGTTCACATTAATGAACACCCTACATTTCAAGAGGCCTTCCGCACGACGCATCTAATAAAAATCAAGTGCCGTTCACGAATAATCCGATTACACAGAGCATGACAGTGATAATATAATAATATGATAATTATAAATAGACAGCTACAAATACTTATATTTTCTTAACTTCAACCATGACGTTAACCAATTTCTGGCCTGCGTTGTACATTACAGATCCGATGCATATTTTGATACGAGGTACATTTATTGTCTGAGCAACAGAATGGTCGATGAGATTGGATATTGTTGAGCATTAGTGTATTTATTAAGTGCAGATGAATGGCGCACTGACGCATTAATTGGTTAAAAACCAGACAGTTATAGAGTGTGACGCATCACAGCATACCTAACACAGGTCGACTCGACACATCAAGCCTAAACGCCACGTATTTAATGAGAAGGCGTGGAGGATTAGTTTGGCATATATTAATATGAGAGGCACTTCATCAGAACGACCTTTGCACGACCCTCTCCGTTATAGCTTCACAATTAGCGCGTAGGATATCAAGCACAGCTAGATCCCTTGGACCTGGAAGCAGAGGATGCTGTCATCTCTTCAACGCATGCGTGGTTTCATGACATTTAATGGATAGGATGAAAGCACGCCAATAAATAGGTAAGGTGTTGTTTGTGGATGGACGTTCATAGCAGTATACTTCTTTATAATGTGTCTGCGGCTATGAATGTCGCCGATAAGTGCCCTTGTTCCAGGCGTCCATTACTCGGAAAAGAAATTAAGATTTCCGCAGAACATTATATCATTGGCTTAGGCATGATATCAGAACTGAAATATAGTGTATGTACCCTTTGATACAATATAATGGCTGGTAGGTAAATCGGCCATGCGACTCGCCGAAACATCCGTTATCTTTTAAAGATAGGTATGCAGCAGACAAAATGAACGGAGCCAAATTCAACATTTGGATGCAAATTTATTTCTGTATCCGTGCCCAAATATACGACATTCCCAGTCAGTGTTTGTGAAAATGGTCGATTGAAATTGAAGATAAGCAGAATCCTCGCAAATTGACATTCATATCAACAAGAACGACCTGTTTGTACACAAACAGACAAATATACGCGCACGCACGCACACACACACGCACACACACATATATGTAAATATGTATATATATATATATATTATATATATATATAAATATATATTTATATATATATATATAAATATATATATATATACAAATATATATATATGTATAAATATATATAACAACATATATATATATATACAGTCACATACATATTTATTTGTGTATTTTTTATCACAACAATATATATATATATATTTATGCATATATAAGTATTCTTATATGCGACAATTTCTATGAATTTACATATATATATACATATGTATGTATATATTATTATATACAAATATATACATATACATACATATATATTTGAATATATATACTTTTATATATATATATATGTGCATATACAAATATATATCTATCTATATATATATATGTATATATATATTTGTATTTATATATATAAATATACATATATGTTTATATATATATATATATTTTTATATATATATATGTTTATATATATGTATATAAATATACATATATATATATGTATATGTATGTATATATCTATATAAATATATATATATATTATATATATATATATATATATATATATATCTCTCTCTCTCTCTATCTATATATATATCTCTCTCTATCTCTATCTCTATATCTCTATCTATATATATCTATCTATATAAATAAATAAAACTTTGCCGTTTCTGCACGATTAACGAATTAGTGCATCGGTTGATATCCTTTTCTTCTGTATAAATCGAACCTATGAAAGGAACATTTTTATATCACGGCTCTAGGAGTGTTGCTGGCTGCCGATAACGGTTCATAAATATAGAATAGGCACTTCAATGATATTCGCAGCCTAGCGAACAATATAAATGAACAGGGAGCTCGTGTAGTCATGTGATTGGTCTGGGGATTATCACGCTGAATAGCCAGCAATAGGTTCGGGCTATATATTCTTCGTCCATTATAGTTTGAAGGAGGCATTACCAAGTAACTACCGGTATACGCTGTGGATATTCTTAAAATGAAATTCATCCTTCAGCCACAGCGTTTTATCTTTGATAGCTAAGATTTATGTTAAAAGTCCTTGATGCTATCTATGTTTAATAATACTGCACTAGTTATTGGCGCTGCCAGCTACCACGTGCACTATTGAGTTCCTCAATCAGCGGAGATGGCGAAGACGTCAACCCATACCCACGGACGTCCGCGCATCCATGCAACGTGCGCTTTAAGCAGTTTGCAGCTACCTATCGCTTGAAATTGGTATTCACTGCATGTAATGACATATATGGTCTGTCCGTAGGAGAATGGTGATGCTGTCAGGGAGACTCGCACACAAAAAGGTCGATGATAGCATTATGTTCGTACAACCACAGTCAAAACTCTTTGGACGAAGGAACATGTGTTTGTGAACATTTTAGGTCGTTGTTCTAGTTGGTAAGCAGATGTGTAGCCCTGTAGGCAATATACCATGTTTAGATGATGGATGGCTTCAATATGTGCTATGACGATAGAAGTGGCGACTGCCGAGCTATATTTGATTGGTAAACGCGAATAAAATTGGATGTGGCAGTTTGGCGCAGCTCTACGCAACGTTAATTACTCTCTAAAGCTAAGTGCTCGTTTTATGCTACGTCTACATGACGTCACTAAGGGTTATCTCTTTATCTAACTATGTGCAAATTTTGTTGATTATAACCCGTTTTATAGGGTCAACCTATTTGAATTATGTCAAGTCAGGACGGCTTATCAATGTGCGAGTCGGGTAACATATCGCATATTATTTACATGCACCCATTGTTTCGATGCAATATGAGCAACGGTGTCATGAATGGTTCCCCAGGTTGTGTAAGTTGGCCATTAAATGCTGCATCAATCGAGCAATCACCAGACATTTTGAGCGTAACACAAATAACGGATCATACGAAGTATTGCTCTTTGCAGGAGTGCTAATGTAAAAATCATAGATAATGCAGATATACGTTGATCACAGCATAGTCCACATCACAGCAAGTGATGATAATACGTAGACAAAACATTCATTGCTGCAGATACCGTTCACTTTTCCTAAGAAGTCACATAATTTTATTAACACAATTCCAGTGCCTCGCGTTGAACGTCAGAAGCGCTGCTGGGAAACCATTGATTTATAAAGAGCGCAGCGAAGGTGCTATTGTGAAAGAAACATCAAAGATCAATCACCGCATTGATGAGTCTCTTGAGGTGTTTTTCAGTAGTTATGTGTTGTTTGTTGAGCTAAAAAGCATTAACTGCTGCATAATTGCCAGTTTTCCAAAGGTATTGAAAAGAGCATTATCGTCCCCTCCTCGTGGCGTTTCGTACAATATCTGTATTTTTCAAATCTGTCAATTGCACCAAACTTTTGCAGTGCTTATGCAATGTTATACTATGGATTCATATCTCACCTTTATTGCAATGACTGAAAGTGTTGCTGTGTCGCTGTGCATGGCAAGTTTGTTCAGTGCAGTAAATTGTGCACACAGGTCAGAGTTTGCTCATCCACAGCGTTTACGTAAAATGCTTACATTACACGACCAGCGCCTAGTCAAATGTGGGTAGCTTCATTGCAGTGTTCATACCTGAAGCGTCGCATATACGCAACCTTTCACTTGGCATTTATTGTTTGGTATCGTTGTTATGCAATATTGTATAAACTCCATTTGTGGATCGCACAACATTCGTTTGAGGGCAACGGCAAAGTTATGACAATCATTAGAACAAAGTGTCTTTCTACTGACACCCCAAATGCAGTCGATAATGATATGTAGCAATAGAACAAGAGATCTCTCAAAATATATCAATGACACCATTGCCGACCCGGTGGGTGTAGAATTCTCATTATCTCTCACTTACTGCCCACCCATTTGCGCTACCTGTCAATCTGCCAACGCTCATTTGTAACTATCTCACAAGTTACCTCTTCTATCTGTTTCCTCTAGTAGCTGCTACTTGCTGTTATCCTCGATAATGAACACGATACCACAGCCCATGTCGTACCTGGTAGTTGTTGCGCCACGGAAAGAGAGTAATACTAAATATTCGAACATGGGATCGTATGTGCAGTTAACTCTACTTCTAATCAGAGATGTCAGACCTACACTTGCAGGGGCACTTATCTGACATTGTAACTATGGCATAAATGTTATTACTTATAATATGAATAAGGAATACTAGATCGATAGATGTGCATATAAAGGCCGTTTGCCTCTATTGCTGACAGTACTTGAGCGTGAATCAATGCACGTACGACAGACTCGGCTCCTTTGGCCGCGAATGAATAGCCAAACTATCAAATTAACGGGATGCATCGAACTTTCGTGATGGTAAATGCTTTCGATTTAGATGGCAACATCAAATGATGTAATCCGAGCCGCAATCTTCTCTTCGGCTGCAGTTTTTGAGAATCATTTTCTCTAGAAGGTTGATCTGGTAAGTGTTTACATTGCCACTGTTATCATAGTCACGCCTGGCAATCGCCTTTTTAACGATTAATGGTCCTTTCCATTGTATAATTAGCTTGTTGGCCGCAAAATCGAAACTTGTTGTTTTATTATAAAATTGTTTCTAGCGACTGTTTAATGCGGAACAGTACAGAGCCTTCGAAGTAAACTGAGTTCCCAAATCACTCACTTTTTTGGGAACTCCAACGCAGACGTAGATATCTTCGAGAGTCTCAGCAACTGTTTCCGTGTCTATGTCTTTAAGTGGCACTGGTTCGGGATATCGGCTGCCATAATCAATGAATGTTTGAATAAAGCGATGACCTGCTTCTGACGGAGGATGATAAACATTGCATGACAGAATCAAGCTGCGTCGTCATCAATTTCAGGCTTTGCAAATTGCTGGTTATCTACTTCACACCATAAGTGTCCAGTTAGATCTTTGCAACCGGTGCCCTCATCAGAGATCCATCGTAAGCAATCATGCCGGTGTAATGATCTGCCTTCACGAGTCCAATGCAATGTCACAGAGTATACACCAAAACCCTCAATTTTTCATGCTGCTTCCCTCATGGTTAATAAAACACGCATCAATGAGCGGCATGTACGCCCCTGGTAGGTAACAGAAGGTTTTTTTGTATTTTATGAATGCCATATGCGCAGTTTCCTCTGAAGTCATCATTTCATAACAGGCTTGCAATCTGCTCACTCGGAATATCGGAGTGCCATGTTGATGCGGAATCTGCTGAATTCACCAATGGTGACAGACAATTCTTCGCCTGATGAACAACTGACCGACTTTGTTGCACTAAAAATATCGCTTTTCATTCCTTTTCTCGCCTTGTTAGGCGCGACAGTACTTGGCAAAGTGACCGATTTTTTAGCAATGGTCGCCTTTGACTGAGACCTCTGTCTTCTCGGACACGCATGCTCTGATTGCAACTAAGCACTAGGCTGAGGTTGGCTGCGGGTTCCCGTAACAAGGTGTTTGATGTGGGAAACCAGATATTGACCAGCCATTGTGCTCAGTTTTGACTTCGTCTTAGAATATTACGAACTGTTTGATCACACTTTCGAAAGTCGACTCACTGGTCGATTCTCAATTCTTCAAAAGTCGCTAGCTTCTTCTTTCGTTTAACTCACCTATATGTTGACGTCATTAAGTTGATGGTACAACATTGCGGTGTGTATCAAACTGGGCTTAGCCTTATAGCATTCCGCATTGCTTGTATGACCTTTTTGGATCAGTATATATTGGCTTTGCACTTATCATTGTCAATACACGAGCACGTTTGATCGCTTTCAGAAACGTTTATCCGAGCACCAGGATGCGTAGAGCAACAGTAGTAGTGATCTATGCTATCATAGCGTTATTACGTAAACATGCCTTGCCTTGATAACCTTGACTTATGTTAGCTTAAGTAGCATTTGCGGGCACGGAATAGGGTTACACACTCCGAACAAAGGCAAGTTGAAAAAACACGGAATATTCAAGCTGTTGACATTTTGCACGTTTAGCATGCATGACTTAATGAGTTACCATATACTCGCCTATTTTATACATATACACACCCCCTACCATGGTTCTTTCCAACATATTCTGTTTGACTATGTACCGCTCCAACGGGTGACTGTCAATAAGAATCCCCAATTCTGCGATGTAGTGTACATGTATGCCTCCGAGCTTCCGAGACGGAAATGCCATAGCTATTGGACACTAGTCGAAAAGCATGTGCGATAATTCTAGTTCCCTAGTCGTTTGAACCTATTAGTTTCACGGTTTGCTTACTTGGCATAAGCTCTACCCGTATATGCCAATGCATAGTTGTACTAAGTGACAATATCATGTTGAGGAACCAAGATAACCGGTTGAACGAATACTTTATAACACTGCAATAATACCGTTTCACGGCAGTGCTTTGGCTACGTCTCGGTGTTAAGTGAAGTGGCAGTTGTGATTTGGGTAAATGCGTCAAATTTGCAACTTGATGCACAAGCAACCATTTCTATGGGCAGGAGGCACAGCACAAATCTTTAAACGGTTTGAAGACATACTTGACTATCGGCTGACGTGCTACGATCAGTGAAACATTAATTCAGCGCATAAAATCTAGGTTAACCTGTAAAGCTAGGTATGCTTCGAGTTATAAGTAATATTGGCTTTAAAATGAATAACGACAAGTGTAAAAATTACACGCTTCATCTCTCAAAAAGCGTTTTAGAAAAACGTGCATTCATCCGTTTGTTTGTTGATGCTTTTTCTGTTGTTTTAAATGCTGGATATGTGTCGATAGCTGTAAGCATGGATTCTCCACCCTTGGGAATGTAGTATTAGCGGCCATAATCAAAATCATATGTGGTCTAGAGCCTAAGCTTCGGAAATTGTGACAAAATGGTGAGACCGTTTGGACAATGAGCTGCAATTGTTGCCATCGGACGAATACATTGCGGCCCTAAAAGAAATGTTAGACATTTTATATACTGTGTGCCACAGTGTGTTTGTTCACTGCGACCTCAATTCGGACTGTGACAATAACACAACCTGAGGAAATGTCAGGGCAGTGATATTGGCGACTAGTAGCAGGCCATTTGCTCGACCTTTACATTTGTTTGTAATCCGGTTTGTAGGCGCAAATATCAGTGTATTGCCTTAAACGTCATCCGTTATGGCGAATATCGATGTAGATCTTTTGTCATGTTATTTACTTCAACAGAGCAGTGCAGGGTTAGTCACGACTTTACGACTGTACGCTGAGCAGCACGGTAATAACGTGGTTATGCCCTCTAGTATGTTCAGATTGCTGTTTGGAGAACTCTGGTTGGTATGCATCTGAGCATGACTGTTAAGAATACACGGGAGCATTGTCTGGCCAAAATATGCATTTATTTGTAGATTAAGATGCATCAACGTGCATGCCAATGTTCTTGAAATTAATGTAGTCACAACGCAATCGTAGTTCTTGTTTTATTTGTTGCTTTTTATGTTACAGTAAACATTGATTCTGGGTGGTCTATCAGCTGCCAAATGCATATCTATTCACATTCACATAATAAAGCTGAAATCTTGCTGAAAAGCCAAATAATGCGTTAGAAGGTTTTCTTTTACTTCGCACATGCACATACCGTATTGACCATATGTCTTTTACAATTTTGTAGTGATTTGGTATCGTTAAACAAATGTGATGAAATACATGCCAGTATTAATGTGATGAAGTGTAACCCAATATTACAGGTTCATCCGAAATCTGGACGGACGACTGCTCGACCAAATACGCACATTCAACCCTCGACCCGTTCTGGTACTGCTGTTTATCACCAGCTTAACAACCTACTATCCCATTCTGCGCAGTTGTTATAAGATTAACGCGCTGACAACTATCACCCTGTTCTACTTCTACCAAACCATCTCAACGTTCCAAAGCCATGCAAATCGCGACGTATCATTCTTTCGAAATGAATTCCGCGCACGATCAATCACAGAATCAGCAATCAGTAGGATGATATACTGCTTGTTTTTAAATGTCAAATCATGACCAATCTGTAAGTGCATTGTTACTGCTCAAATTTGTGTTTACCATAGATCTTTCTATGGAGTTCATTTGGCCTTTTGAAAGTAAATTTGAATTTCATATTATGTATGTTAACTTGCATATACGCAATCACAACCTTTTTTTTTGTCATCACCTTCACATAGTTGAATGTAAAATCGAATTAGCAGCTATTTGGCAGCACGATGACCGTCCGCGACCTTATATTTATGCATCCATATTACAAGGATCAATTTAGCTAAGGTGGACATGTTCTCACTGCCTTCAAATTCGTTTTTGCGACTCAACCGGTGATGGCAATTCCTGCAATATACTCGTTGTTTAGCTAATAAGAAAAGGAGTGCAATCTCGTTTACATCATATACAAAACAGATGATGGCTCAATCTTATTTGGACACACATAGTTATTGGTCAGACTGAACGACTAGTTCTTATTATGAACCTTGACAAAAATTGTATCGGTAATTGTGCATGAAAATTGTCATAGCCAGCATATTCAATAATAAAAAGCTGTTGATAATCGCTCTGTCAATTATTGTTCCGTCGGCAATAAATATTTTTTCACCAATTTACATGGTCTATTTCTAATCTCCTATCTCAACCTAGCAACGTGTCTCAAATCTTTAGTTTGGTTCCTCCATTACTTTAGCCGTCGCTTTTTGTTCTTTATTGTTGCAATGTCAGAGCCAAAACATGTTTCCCCTCCACCAATAAAACCTTCATTTCACTTTGGTTTTACATTAGCTGCAACATCACAGCAAAGTTGCTGCAGTGGTATGATTTCGATAGTTTACTGAATACAGTGTACGATAATCTGGAACTTTCCACATTCATGGGAACAAAAGTCGCTCCCTTGACGCTACAATAACTCGCTATATTGACATTGCGTGTACTCCGTGCTTCATATGACACAAACGATTTTTTTATTTGGGTGCTATAGCAAGCCGTTCATTGCTGGTTTGGCGCATAGTAATGATCTATAAAATAATTAATCGGTGAAATTTACCAACAAATCTGTTTACATTGAGAGAGACGTCAGTTGCCCACAATATCATTCGCCCGTCGAAGGATTACTCATTCAGCTACAAATTATAAATCTGTTGAACAACAGCCAACATCCAAATACAAGATGTTGGTGCATAGCTCGAGAATCTTTCAGGGAACGAGCGGTATCTTATGGAACAGTTATGCAGATTTTTGACAATCATACTCTATTTTGTGTCGCGTTCAATAGCGCTGTGATGAAACCTACAATGAGGGTAGTATATGGCCTTGGAGTGCTTGTGAAATTTGACATTTCCGATACACTAATCATTCAAGCCTACATTTGTCATGGCCTTGCCATGGAAGCTCATGTGACTGAATTCTCACCCACTTACATGGTACAACAGACATGTTCCCCGATGTTATTAGCTCATTTCCGGTCCTTCTTATATTCTCATGGACCGTCTTACCCTACACACATTCGTGGCTCTACATATCCGCCCGTTATAGGAATTTCATTTTTTGGCCCTCATCAAGTGACTGTCCTTCTCATTCTGAGCGATATCTCCAACATTCTATCAAATTCCCAACTACCTAAATTCTGCAATGCTCTGTTGTCGCCCTCATACCACTGTCTTGTACTTAAGTCCCCTTTCATAAACGGTCTTCCAAACGACAATCATTGAGATCAAAAGCCAGTGTTTTGTGCTGCGTCAGGAACATTTTAGAAGTTCCAAGATGTGTCGTCCAACCACGTGCAGAACTGGCTTATCCGCTTAACATACACGAAAATCACTTAAAACATACTTACACATCGTTGTAAGCGTACATAGATCGTGTCGTATTTCGTGTCGTACTTTGACTACATTAATTGTTTGTTGTGATTGAATCGATACTGCTGTTCCTTAATCATGTGCAGGTGAGAAACAACAACTTATCAACCGTTTTGTGCCGATGTATTACAGCGAAACGCCACAAGCCAAGTGATGGCTGAGAGTATAATGCATTTTAACCTCACTTAAGCTATGCACAATAGGCCAATCAACAAACATAAATCACAGTTAAACAGGCAAACATCATTCCTGGTGGCTAAAAGGACATAGTGCTTCCTTACACCATTTCCCACTAAAAGCGGGTCGCTATTAGTGTTGCAGCGGAAATTTACGGCACAATCTTCCAATAATAACATCTTATGGCCAACCATTAAACGACCATAAGAATATTTATGCAAAATGGAGGTATTACTTGTCCCTATATTTTATCGATTGTACAAGGGCCTTTTGACCTTTAGACAAATCAGCTGTTCTTAGCCAATCAAAATTCGAGCAGTTTTGGAAGGCGCGAGTTTGCATTATCCTTCCTCTTCCGGTTTGGAAAAATCTTTCTAGTACGCAAGAATTTTTCACCGTTTGAAATCCACGCTATCTAAGGCTTACCTATCCACAACCAACCCAATTTTCCGTCTTTTTGCTGTTATTGGATCTCGCCTACGACAACAGGACAATATCCAGGTACATTTGTTTTCAATTTTGTTTTATTTTCACTTAGTGGTAATGAGTGAACAACCGACCGTGGCCGTTATCGGCCATTCCTTTGTTCGTCGTTTGGGCGAGTTCGTACAGCAAAAACTTTGGTGTGGGGAATCGGAAAAATATTCCGATCTACGTCTACCTAGTCAGATAGTAACATTTCACGGCATTGGGGGAGCTACAGTTCGGGGTAACAAATCAATCATTCCTTATTTACATGAATGGTTACACGGCAAAACTCTCAAAGTTGTCGTGCTTCAACTAGGCAGCAACGACTTGTGCAATCCTAATATTACCCCCGAACTTCTTGCGGATCAATTGCTGGCCGTGGCTTCATTTATTCTCACCGGCTACGATGTTAACTTTGTGGTGATCAGCCAAATTATAAAACGCATTCGGTGCCCCGATGATACTTACAACCAACGCGTCTTGGCGGCCAACACGGCCCCCATCAAAAAATCTGAGCACATAACACGCGTTAAATTGTGGACACATCGGGGCTTGGCTAATCCATCAGATAGCTATTTTCGTGCTGATGGCATCCACCTAAACAAAGCCGGCTACGAAAAATACTTTGCCAGCATTCGTGGCGCAGTCATTCAAGCCCTTCGTTCGGATTCACCATAAAATTTTCCCTCGGTATCTGTATCTTCAATTTGACCTCTCCATTCAAGGCAGCTGCTTATTTTCTTGCTGGCATTTGCCATGCCTTTACCAGTCAGTTGACTGTTTGCTGGCAGTTGCCATGCTTTTACCAGTCAGTTGACTGTTTGCTGGTAGTTGCCATGCTTTTTCCAGTCAGTTGACTGAATCTTTCTACTGTTAATTTTCCAGGCTCTGCCTGTATTTTCAAGGCTCCAACTTGTCGCTTTTTCAAAACCACTTGTCAGATTTGGTGGTGTGATTGCCCCAATACCATAGGTCGGGTTTTCACATCACAAAAAATCTCAATAAAAGTTCACTTTCATTTAATTTCACTTTCACTTTACCACAACTCGGCCCTTCAAAATTTCTCGGTTCAGTCATGGGACTGGCCTCTTTTTGAATTTGTTCGACATGTTGAAGTTTTTATGTTTTTCACGTTCTTATTGGCAACTATTGCCAATATTTGACTCATATTTTCAACTGCATTGGCATGTTGGCATAATATTGATGTTAGCTTGTTGTGCATCGCACTGGTTCAGCCATGGGGTTGCCGTGTTTTTCATGACAGAATAACGTCCTATAAACAATTTTACCTCATGATTGATTAGGCAAGTCAGCATGTGGTTTCAATTTACAATTTGCCAATTTTACTGCGCAATTGTAATGCATTTTTCAGGATGCCTCCCATCAAAGGGCAGTCCAAGGGCCGCAAGACAGCCAGCAAGGTCCATGCCACCCGACGCACCACTGCTGCGCCCGTGTCAGAGGCAACGGATACCGCACCTCAAACAGCTTCTGCCATCTCCTTTCCCCCCTATCCACCTTCGGCCCCTGTCCAAGATTTTCAATTAAACAAAGAAACAATCTTGGATGGAATATATGAGCGAATGAAGGCGGATGGCCTTATTCCCTCCTTTAATTCGGCCACCTCCTCCACACCTGCGACAGTCGCACCAATACAGCTTGCGGAGCCTACACAGGAGACGCCCTCACATCAGCCTGACCCAATGGCCACAACAATCAATGCGGCACTATCTAGCCTCATTGAGCCTCAAGGTGAGAGTAGGGAGGTACCAGGTCGAGTGCCAATTTCTAATTGTATTCGCAATTCGGCACCCATAGGAGCACATGTTCCTATCAAACTCAAACAAAAAATTTGGGAGGGAACTTTCATTAATCTACAGGAGCTGGTTATCCAGGCCACTCCATCTACACTCACAAAATCTGCAGAGCAAACTGCAGCTTTGCCTCCCCTATCGATTTCTGAGTGGTCCTCGGCTTTCCACACATACATTGTAGTGGCAGCCGAGGCCGATATTTCCCTACCCACTGGCATGATTCAACACATGTCAGTGGTTCAAAAATTAGCCAAAACTTTAGGCCCCGAAGCATGGCGCCACTATGACGACAATTTTCGCTACGCCAAACAGTTTAACTCAGCCTTGCAGTGGGGCCAAGTGGATCTAGAAATTCATTCTGAGGCCTCCTTAATTGGCATGAAAGCCCTGATCAAGTCTTCAAGACAACCCCAATCCTTTTCTTCTCAATCTTCCTCTTCTCCCCAGTCCTTTCGGCCAAACACCTGCTGGATGTTCCAAAGATCTGGCAGGTGTGACAACAAAACATGCCGTTTCAAACAGACACATGCATGCTATCGATGCGGAGGTTCTCACTCCACATCAAAGTGCAGGCAAACGTCCCTCAAACAATTCGGCCCTTCAAAACCAAAGCATAGTAACCCCAGTTCAAACAAATAAGCTCCAAAACTTTTTGCATGGATATGACCACCTCCTTTTCAATCAAATAGTTCAAGGCTTCCTTCATGGTTTTCGTATCGGTTTTCAGGGTCCAAATTTTTCTCAAATTTCAAAAAATCACGCTTCAGTTTCACAACATTTTTCGGTTGTGGAAAAAATGCTACAAAAAGAAATCGACGCCAACCGCCTTGCTGGTCCGTTTACGTCGCCCCCTTTCTTCAACTTTGTGATATCCCCACTAGGGGTGGTACCCAAAAAAGAGCCTGGAAAGTTCCGTCTTATTCACGATCTTTCGTTTCCACTTGAAAATTCCATCAATTCCTTCATAGATCAAAACCAAGCTTCTGTTCATTATGAAAATTTAGATGTAGTTATAGCCATAATTCAGTCTTTCGGTCAAGGAGCACTTTTAGCAAAATGTGACATTCAAGAAGCTTTTCGCATCATCCCAGTGCATCCAGACGACTGGCATCTGCTAGGTTTTCAATTTAATAGCAGCCTATACTTTGACAAATGTCTGCCTATGGGGTGCAGGTCATCATGTGCAATATTTGAACTTTTTCAGTACAGCCCTGCAATGGGTTGCATCACAAAAATTACATGTTTCAGGAATCAGTCACATTTTAGACGACTTCATTTTCATTGGCCCGGCTTCATCCAACAAAGTTGCTAATGATCTTTCAAATTTTCTAAATTTCTGCCGCGAATGTGTGCATTCCTATAAAGCATTCTAAAACAGTTTTGCCATCAAATATTATTCAGGCCCATGGGATCGAAATTGATTCGTCAGCAATGGAAGCAAGACTTCCCAGAGACAAATTGGAAAACTGTATTCAGCTTCTCAATCTTTATAAATCCAAACAAAAAATGACACTACATCAAGTGCAATCGTTAGTTGGTCACTTAAATTTCGCTTGCAAAGTCATACGGCCAGGCAGGGCATTCCTTAGAAGAATCATACAGCTCACCCATAAAGCAAAACAGAAGCATCACCATATTTCCATCAATAAAGAGGCCCGTTTGGACATGCAAGCATGGTTATCTTTTCTTAAAAATTTCAATGGAACATCAATCTTTCTCCACAACACTTGGTCATCTAGCGACTCTGTAAAATTTTTCTCTGATGCATCAGGTGCCGTTGGTTTTGCGGCTGTTTTTGGTTCTCGATGGTTTGCTAATTCTTGGCCTGACCATCTCCAACATATGTCAATTGCTTTCAAGGAGCTTTTTCCTATTGTCCTTGCTCTACAAATGTGGGGTAAATTTCTTCAGAACCATAAAGTCTTATTCAAAACAGACAATACTTCAGTTGTTGACATTGTCAATAAGCAAAGCTCAAAAGATGCTATCATCATGATTTTGGTTCGTCGTTTGGTTGTTTCGGCGCTTAAATTTAACATTCTTTTTAAAGCACAACATGTTCCAGGTTATACCAATGTTATTCCTGACAAACTTTCCCGTTTTAAATTCCAGGAGGCCAGACTGCTGGCGCCATGGCTCGATCCCAATCCGTCAACAATTCCTCCAGCCTTGTTGTCTCTTCGCTAAGATGGCAAACCGGCCAATTTATTGCTAAGGGACTTGCTCCTTCCTCTCAAGCTGTTTATCGTCGAGCCCTATCAAAATATGTTTCCTTTTGTCACTCTGTTTACGACACAACCGATTTCTTCCCTGCAAACAGTGACAAACTTTTTTCTTTTATCACACACTCCGTGTCTCTGGGACTCTCGCCATCATCCATCCAGACCTACGCTGCAGCTATCTGCTATTTTAACAATTTATTTGGTTTCAAAAATCAGGTGTCCTCCTTTCATTTAAAAAAGCTTATGTCAGGAATTCAGAGAGAGTGTCCTGTGGCGTCTACAAGGACCCCTATTCATTTAGGTCTGCTCCATCAATTAATTTGTGCTCTCCTCAATCAGGTAAAATCTTCTTACACGTCTTTCCTTTTTCGGTCTATGTTCCTACTATCTTTCCATGCTTTTTCTGCGTATCGGAGAAATAGCAGTTCGAAACTTGTCTCAAACCCACTCGGTGGTCCAACTCTCGGATTGCACCATCATTGAAAAAGATCCTCGTCTTCCATTTGGTCAAAAAGCAATAGAGCTCTCTCTCAAATACTTTAAAGGCAATACTGGTGCAAAACCATTTGTAATCCTGGTACCGCAATCACCGACCACTCTGTACTGTCCCGTAGCCACTATGGTCCAGTATCTAAAATTTCGGGGTAATAAGGCAGGCCCTTTGTATTTGTCTCAAGATTCTAAACCTGTCTCCCGCAGTTTGTTTACACAATATTTAAATTTCTCTTTAGCAAGTTTAGGATTAAAAAGTTGTACTATAAAACCTCACTCCTTCCGTATTGGTGCTGCTACATCGGCATGTGCGATGGGCATACCAGACGAACAAATTCAAAGGTTAGGAAGATGGAAATCAGACACATATAAAAGATATATCAGGATCCCAATCTTTCGATCCCCTACTCTTCCTTAACAACTTTCCTAAACAACTTTCCTAAACATCAAAAAATGGCTCAGTCATGGGACTGGTCTTTTTCCATAGAACAACATAAATTTAAAGTGGCTCAGTCATGGGACTGGTCACATTCATTTTAGTTATTTTTCCAATACATATGTTCATACATCTGTTAACCTCCGAAATTGGTACTGGCTGTGGTCTCCACTCTCACTTTGTTTCTCCCGCTAATGCGGTTCAACCATGGGGTTGCCGTCCATTTTGACTCGTACATTTTGACTCGTGTTGTTAGTTCTAGTATGGCACATTTAATGGCTAGTCTAACTTTGACATTTGATTATTGATTCACTCTGCATATGTATCATAGGAAGGTTGGCTACCTGGAGTGGGGGATTTCTGGACACTCAATTTGTATTTCTTGCCCTTCATCTGTGGGCTTTTGGTTCCCCACTTTGCTACCTTCATAGTAATATTTTTATTATATACATTTTGCAAGAGTTTATTATGTCATTGTTATGTATTGTTACATCAATGTTAGGTAATGTTACATTTAGAGCTTAGTACCATTTATGTAGTGTTGTCATGTAACTTGCCTATTTGTAATGTTTCATACCTCTGTTACGTAATGTTGTTTAATTACGTAACAGACATTCTTTAAGTTTTATAAAATAAATGTCATTCTGTAGGTTATCAGAATGACCATCTAATGCCATTCCATGTGTCACTTCAATGAGTCTGTAGCTAAAATTCAGGCAGCAACAGAGCTGCAGTTGCCAACCTTTTGTTGATTGCAATTAAGATGTCTTATATAATCTAACCTACATTTGCCAGATACAGTACCAAAATTGAGCATAAAGGCTAATTATGTCCATATGCTTGAATCTGAGCATTGAATGACATATGAATGATTGACTTGCCCACTTCCGCACACCGTCCTCTTCACTCGTCTGCATTCTACGTTCTTAAATAAATAATCTTAAAATCGGGATAGAATATGAATACAAATATCTGCACTCGTCTTGGTGGTAATATAACCAGTGAATGTAGTGGTTTTATATATTTAGACAGCTCTAAGTAAGATTACGGGAACAGTACGTGGAAAAATTAATTGCCGTCATTAATTCCACTTTCATTTCGAGTCTTTCATTCGGGTATTTGTAATGGATTCGGGACTGCATTGAATCACATGGCATCTATTCATTTGTTTGATAGGTAATATCTACCAAAGTTGCAACCCAGCGTACTAATGGCTTCTTCATTTTTATATTACCTTTTATGCCATAAAGGTATGATTAAAAAACCGTCCCCTTTCAAGTCGATTCTGCATTGCAGGCAAACACGTCAATCCAGGCGCAGTCTCCATGTGTGAGATGACCACTGTATGGACTGATACATAGATACTGGACAACGCTCTCTTTGTGTGTACATGTGTCTATCACTAGAAATCTCCCTGATATCGGCATTAGTGTCTTCAACATCACTATCTCCCTAGTATGCAGCTTCTACGTCCTGTCCTACCCTCTCCGACACCCTGGCTCAATTCATCGATTAATCCTACAGTCGCGTTATCAAATATCTGCTTGAATACACCGTCGGTTCATATTCGTTCAGTGGATCGCTAAGTCGCACTGTGTACCTATGTATGCCAGGTGTCGGTCAGTCACATAGCGCGGATTGTTACCTGTCAATCAACCGCCAACTATGTTTCTTCAGAACAACGTACCTGGTATAAATATTTAATGTTACAATTACCCGATTGCTTTAGCCAAAAACACCTTCGTATTAACAACTCATTCCGTATTTGACTCATCCAAGCAATACGTGGTCTAAATATTATTGGTCATCATTAATCAACTACTGGATCACAGTAAGTCAGACAAAATTCAGCGTTTTGCATTGCCATCGTACAATATATATGAAACGCCGATTACGACATGCCGGATGGGTACATTAGTATTGACGATATAAGCGGTAAAACTCTCTTCACCAATGAGTCTTATTCATCCACGCGAATAAAATTTTGGTGAAGACAATGCCGTGTAGTCACCTTCTTGGTCGATACAACTCGCAGCGAGTGTATATGCAGGTAATTAACGCATACAGATATATGTGACTCAAAAGTAATCAATAACCAGGACATTTTGTAATACGATGTAAGACAAATCATTGGACTGGTGGGCCTGACACAGGAAGCGGCGAAGCCACAACATTGGTGAAGCCATAGTATTGGTGAAGTCACAACATTGACGAAGCCACAACACTGATGAAGCCACAACATTGGTAAAGTCACAGTTCTATAGACAAAATATTGATGATACCACTACATCGATGAAGCCACAACATTGACGAAGCCACAACACTGTTGAAGCCACAACATTGGTGAAGCCACAGTATTGACAAAGCCACAGTATTGGTGAAGCCACAGCATTGTTGAAGCCATCGTATTGGGGGAGACGTAATATTGATGAAGCCGCAGCACTGGTTAAGCAACAACATTGGTGAAGTCAAAATATTGATGAAGCAACAACATTGAAGAAGCCACAGCATTGACGAATCCACAACACTTGTGAAGCCACAGTATTGGTTACGCCACAGTTTTGGTGAAGCCACAATATTGGTGAAGCCACAACATTGGTGAAGCCACATTATTGTGGAAGCCAAAATATTGATGAAGCCACAACATTGATGAAGCCACATCATTGACGAAGCCACACCACTGGTGAAGCCACAGTATAGGTGAAGCCACAGTATTGGTGAAGCCACAACATTGGTGAAGCTACAACACTGGTGAAGCCACAATATTGGTGGAGCCTCAATATTGTTGAAGCCACAGTATTGGTGATGCCACAGTACTGGTCACAACATTGGTAAAACCACAACACAGGTGAAGCCGCAATATTGATGAAGCATCAACATTGATGAAGCCACAACATTGACGAAGCCACAACACAGGTGAAGCCACAGCATTGGTGAAACCACAGTATTGGTGAAGCCACAACATTGGTGAAGCCACAACACTGGTGAAGCCACAATATTGGTGGAGCCTCAATATTGTTGAAGCCACAGCATTGGTGAGACCACAACACAGGTGAAGCCGCAATATTGATGAAGCATCAACATTGATGAAGCCACAACATTGACGAAGCCACAACACTGGTGAAGCCACAGTATTGGTTAAGCCACAGTATTGGTGAAGCCACAACATTGGTGAAGCCACAACACTTGTACAACCACAACGTTGATAAGCCACAGCATTGGTGAAGCCACAGTATGGATTAAGCCACAGTATAGGTGAAGCCAAATTAATAGTGAAGCCACAACATTGACGAAGCCGCAAAATTGATGAAGCCACAACATTGTGTGTTGAACATAGTGTTGGTGAGGCCACAAGTATGTGATGTTAGCTGAAGCCACAGTATTGGTTGAAAGCCGCAATATTGTCTTAATGACATAATAACCCACTCTCCATGCCCAATATTGTTTGTTTCTATGCAAAATTAACATCTCTGCAATAGTTAACAGTGACTCCGCATGCGATTGATAATCGTTTTTAATAGTTGATGGGAGCGCATGCGATGTTTGCAATTTCGTATTTTAGGCACGTTTTTTGGGCGCGAGAAGATTGTGAGGGCCGATAACAAGCAGCCGCGCGCGTCATACATAAACAAACATGAATTCACTTTTTTCAACAAGAATGGAGCTTATCGGGGAAGCTCGGAAGTAAGCCCCTTCTCTGGAAAACAAAGCTGTTTTTACTGTCCACAAAGGCCAGAATTGTTGATGTCTTTAATTGGTATGAACTTTCTTTGCTTTATACGCTGCAGTTATTTAGGTTATATAACAAAGGCCCTGCAGTCACAAGTATTAAATTTTGGCAAATAATTATTCCAACAGTAGCAGTTCCAAGTTTTTTGGTTGTGTGTCTTTTATTGGGAACGCCATAGAATTTGTGAACTCAAAATTAAATTTTTCCAAAATGCTGGGGATTAGGGGGGGGGGGCGCAGCAACATCTATGGAAGTCCACAATGGGGGTTTATACAGGGTTTTTTTTTCCCAACATTGGGATTTTGTTTTTGTGTTTTGGTTAGATACGATGGAATGCAACAACCGCCGTTTCCCAAGCACAACTTCTCCAAACAACAATCTCGCTCTTTGTCTGTCCTTTCCAATCCCCGGCTTGTAACTTTCTATTGCTTTTTTCAGACGATTTTCGTTCGATATAACAATTTCGTTTTCCACAATCTGACGTTGCCGCCATTTTTAGAAAAAGCTTTGGCGGCCCATGAAACGTCCGCGGGAACTATTTTTTCTCGATAAATGCCCCCCCTTCGCATTTGGAACATTCAGGAGGCAGCCATAACGAAATGAAAGTTGTCCAAACGAAATGAATATTATTCTGATCGAACACAGTAGAAAATATTTTTGTAACATTTAAGAGTTGATTAATTCGTATCAATATTTCTCGCGTAAAAATGGCCCGAATTTGCCCCAAAGCCGAACTGTGTTGGTGTAGAGGGGAATCATAGTCCTGCGCAGAAGCCGATGCGCAAGGAGATCGATAATAACCGTATAATACGGTATTGGTATTGTTTTCAGGCCAGGCCTACACAGGACCAATATTAACATCGAGGAAAAATCTGTCTCGAGACCAAAATAGTCCTCGTGTGAAATGCATAAGGTTTCAATATAGATAAACCACCCCTGAGCCACAAGTTAGGAATCGATGTTATTGTTAATCCAAAAAAACGTTTGGGCAAGTGGGCAAAATTACCTGTGGCATTTTTCACTTGACCAGTATAAATGATAATAAACATAACATTTTGGCTGATGGTCAAGGACCATATAGATCTATGCTAGTTAGCAAGGAAATATTGACATGAGAAGATTTTGAGACAATTAGCTTGATTAAATTTAACAAAAATGTGACATCAAAACTTTCAATAACCCATTGGATTTATAGGCACAGGATCTTATTCAATAATAATCCAGGGTGGTACAAAGGTTATGCAGGAAGATTTGGTCGATGTGGAGTTGCTAGCTTGCATTATGAGATGGCAAAAGTGCCATCAAGAATTATTCCCCATATCAGTAAAGAACTATAAACGGTGACAATCAATATAAGAGTGACTTGCATTATTAAAAAAAATTACAAACAGACAGATGGACAGGGCAAAGCTGTGCTGAGGAGCAAAACTATTAATGGTTACTGCTTAATGGTCCCATAAATTTTACCTTATAAGTGGCATGCAACAGGTCGGGTAACTCCTTTCAGGGATGGGCAACAAAACAAAGGGACCATCCAAGTCATGCATAACCAGTCAGGTTGTTACATCTCGGGAATTACACTGTCCTAAAAAGGCCTCATGTGTGATTTGGGGTTTTAAATATGCTTAATACCACCATCAACACTAGACCAGACGCACATATTTTAAGACTAACTGAGAGATGGCCATGGCATTAATAGCTTATCCATGATAGATTAAAATGAGGCGATTGTGCTATTGAACAATTGTTTGGATTACAAACATTGAACATTTGGCAACAATTTATTATATCAATATTGATGTGGCAGATACCCTGACAAAAGAGGCTCTTGACTTCAAGAACCTACTGGGGTCTAATTATTTGCCTTGACGCTGTATAACTTGGCTTTCAAATCAAACCAGCTCATTTTTTTAAAAGCTATTATTGACATCTAAAGGATCACTTTCCTGAATAAATGAAGGCTACAGTGTGACTCTGTCCATGACTGAACTATCATATAACACATAATCAAACCTATAGGAATTTTAAAAAGAACTCATGTTTTACTATATTGGAATGATATATAATATGAGCTGGTCATGTTATATTCATGTCCGATAAAAGTACTTCAAAATGTAGGTTGAGGGTAATATTACTGATGCAAGTATATAATTCAGGGATGTATAAAGCAAAATATCCATATTCAACCTTTGAAAAGAAATTAACATTTGAAAGAGTACCCCCCCCCCCCTAACGCACTACCACCTGGATCGTTGTGTGCTGGACAATGACACAAGCCATCCTAGTGGGCAGTTTGCTCGAATAATGAGATTCCTACCTGCGGCGGAGATGTAGCAAACAATTTGACACTTTGGCAGCGCAGTTGTGTAAACCTAGGAGATGACGCTAACTATTTTGGCTCCACGATCATCGACCAAAATGTAAGTAGGGGTCAAAATGGTCAGTGAATTGTACCAAATTGGTCGGACTTGTATAAATATATAAATATATATATATATATATATATATATATATATATATATATATATATATATATATATATATATATATATATATATATATATATATATATATATATATATATGCTGTCTCTTTTACCTACATGTCTAATATTTATATACTGCAATTGGTGCACAGTTATCAGAAAGGCTCCATAATATTCTCTCAGACACAGTGGGTTCCTATGTGAATCGTTAGTCTCTCAGTGTGCCGATTGTTTGCTCCGTCTCGTAGGTGTCCCGTTACCTCTAATTCACCTAGCCAGGATTCATGATTTCAAATCACAAGCCAAGACGTTTTTGTAGCCTTCAAAGCCGCGTACTATTGTATGATCATATATATGATGCGGGTGTGATTAGATGTAATTAGGCCCATTAACTTGGTGCCGCGCTACTGGCTTACTTATCAAAAGGAATGGGTACTGTTATATAGTGAGGCGCACAATCAATATTCTGCGTATAATCTTGATTGGGTGCTGCAGGGAGTGAATTGTTTGCTGCATACTTGAATTCCGAATTCTACTTTATATTCATAACCAGTTATGGTTCGTTCTCTTGGCTATAGCGGAGAGGTGCATTAAAATCAATATGGCCCATGAAGCATGTACGACGAGTTTTTCGTGCCTAGAATGTTGGCACCAGTGAAATTGCAATTGGTTTTCGCTACGATACATTTATCCACAAGTACATTACGGTTAGTCAGGATGTTTGCCTACTCTGTTTGCGACACTCCGCCATGTTACTGCTATAACTTTACTAAATAATAGCCGTACAAATTCCGCTGATCTGCCCCCTACATCCATCAACCACATTGCAAAGACTGATACGAGCATGATTATTTGCTTAATCAACGAAATGCTTCGTTCAACGATGAGTAAGAAAAAAGTCAGCAATTAAAGATATTGAGGGATGTGCATCGCTTGGGTGGATATGCAAGACAAGGCAAATAACAAGTTGGACAATTCGTCATCTGGACATACAATGAGATGCTGAATCAGCCTTCACTTAGTTGTCCAAGGCAGCAATATATAATTCAAGATCAACCAAAGCAATCCATATCCTGGTCTTCAACATAACTGATACCTTCTTTTCCACACACACAGCCATATGGTGCTCAGTTACTTGATCTATGGATCGAGGTGATATATTTATCAAGCAAGGATTTATGACAAGGTATAATTAACGTATTTAGCTATTATGTAATTCCTACCTGGTGGCTCTGACATGATTGGTTCGTTGTGATATGAGTAAACCTATGTTAAGACAGAGCGCGTTCTAACAGAGAAGTGTAATGTGGGGCGCTAGTGACAATGACACATACGTCGTCGATACTTCTTTCACAAGCGATATATATACGGTGCCTTGTTTGGGTTAACACTTTGTTTCTTAAATATGTATAATATGTCATTGTCAGCCAATCATCAATACAACCTTCCCGATTGTTTTAGGGAATATATTTATCATTTGTATCAACATATTGCTACTTATTTATACAACGATGGCATCCACTCAAGGTATTACGACTTGACGTTAGGAATTCACAGTGTAGTGCATAATAAACGAATGCGCAACGCAGAAATTGTTTATACATGCTTTTTGAAATCATACAACGACTTATCGTAAATGATGATTAAATTAGCGTTGTTATACTCGTATGCCCACTAGGTATCAATACATAGTCCTAACGAAAACCTTCTTCGCGTTATCAATGCTTTGACACACATGCCATGAGAACAGTGACAAATGAGCCATTTATGTCGCCTCAATATGAGAGGTGCATACATCAACCGCCTTCATTAATCACTATGATGCATGGTGTTGCCGTGGTTGAGCCCTTTTCGAGCACGGCACACCGAGATAACGTCGTTTCGTTAGCTCCATCTTTTTGTGTGTCCCTTGGAGCTCGCTTATATTCACCCTTACTTCCAACATTTTTTGGCGGAGCCTCCGACTCATGTGTTCCAGAGACTATCACTGCGCCCTTATTGTGCTCATTCTTCCGTCTTTCCCCGGCTTGTGCACTACATCGGCATGGGTGCCTTACTCGGTTAAAAGCCATGGTGTAATAACAACCGTACTCGCCTTGCAAAAAGCATCAATGAAGCATTGTAATACTAAAACATATCCACACCAATGCAACAAATGCATCATGTATAAATATATATAAATATAAATAAATATGTATATATATACATATAGATATAGATATACATATATATATATACATATAGATATATACATATATATATATATATATGTATATATATATATATTTATATATATATATTTACATATATATATATCTAAATATATATATATATATATATATCTATACATCTTTCTATGTTTATGTATACATATATGTATAAATATATATAAATATATATATATACATATAAATATATATATATGCATAATAAATTATATATATGTATATATATATATAAATATATATATGTATATATATTTATATACAAACATATATATATATATATTTATATATATATGTATATGTTTATGTAAATATATATATATATGTATATATTTATATATATATATATATATATATATAGATAGATATATATATATATATATATATATATATATATATATATATATATATATATATATATATATATATATATATATATATATATATATATATATATATAAAGATATACATATGGTGGCATTACAGTGGGGTTTTTAGCCCGCACTAAACAAACAATAGAGTATCCAACGTCGTTGCATGTTCTGCGACACAAATACGATTATACTTGTTTCGCAAGCTTAAACTATCAATGCGTGTAACAATTTCCAAAAGAGTAATTAGTAATAATCCAGGCTTGCGTAGTTGGGTTTTCCACGTTCTCATTGCGCATATAGATTTCCTGTTGGATTTTCGGTGCTAACATTGTATGGTCCATTATATACGCAATCGTGAGAGTAAAACCGCATCATCGTTAAAAGCTATCCTTTTCGCATACACGCTATTATCGACAAACGCTTAATATATATCGTGTATTTTTTGCACTCGGATTATCGGTTTATTCTCGTCGTGTTGCTTATTTACCTATGGAACCAGTAATCTAATCACTCATCGACTCCACTTTTTCCTTCTTCTTCTTCTATGCCAAATAACATCAGATGTCTTGAACTTGCTGCCTCATGACAGTGCTGCGGTTTGGAGCCGCCCCCCGACTAATCATCATTGCTTGATCGAGCCACAAAAAGCAGAGCGCAACACCCACGTTCATCAATGGATGTTAATACTGATGGTTGATTCTTCGGTCTAGTGGGCTACAGTTTATTACATAAGCCTGTCTGAAACACGATATGGCATGCAAATATTCTCGAATATAATCCAATCCGGGACAAAAGGTCAAACTGGGACAATTTGTCGAGTTGGTCAATTGCATTCAGGTTTAAAACCCATTCATTCTTTGATCCAAATCTATTGCCCGAATATTATTGACATATCTACCATTGATTGATTACTAGCAGTTGAAGGTTGCGCGCATGATGCATCCTGTTATTAGAGGTGTGCTTGGTGTGTTCTATGGCTGGCTTCGGAACGAAGGCCACCTATCCTAAAAATAAACTTGGGGATAATTGATGACGATTTGGAGTCTGAGCCAAGCTGGGATGATTTATCATTCATTTTGTCACTTACGGAGATTGCAAAATCGATCAGGACACAGCTGATGTTAATGAATTGACAAACGAGTTGATGAATCAGTATATAGCCAACAACATCGTCATCCTTATCCCAACTATACTCTCACAAACCACACAGATACGGTATGCAAGCGTTTTGACAACAAACTAAATGCTGCGTTTTGTAGAAAATTAGGCAACATGTGTTCCAGCTGTAACAAGCTCTCCCAGTCTGGTCAAATATATTTATGACATCAGGATTAAATTTCAATCGATAAATGTGAGAGATCGAAAGATGATCTTCTAATGGTGATCTCGCACTTGGAACGCGAAACAGTGAACGACTCTGTTCAGCTATCAGTATGTCATATGTGGTCAATAGTTACTTTCGTACTGTCCCATCAATTGTGCGAAGTCTGTGGGTGATATTGCCGTTGTATGTTATGATGCGCAAGGTTGTGTTCTCCCAGTTGCTGCTTTCTAATGTATTTTGAACGTCAAAAACCAAGGCCATGTTCCTTAGCCCATGTGATATCACCCAATGCCTCGGTGGAGCTGACGCCATCTGTTGTAGCCGATTTGAAAGTTACTTCCTGAAAACAAGTGTTTGAAATCAGCAAAAGACGAGGCCGCGATGATTGCGTCTATCGTTGTCCACTAACAATACCAACATTCACTTAAATGCAATGCTGTTCCTATTTATTGCTATTTTTGCAGCCCATTTCAACCCAACCATTGCTCCTGGGTTCATTATGCACCCTTTAGCATAGCATCGTTTGAATATACATAATTCGAAATGGAATAAGGTTTGATGTTGCAATCAAAAGTTCTTACTATCTCATTGACAGCATTTGCTTACATGTATTGTATCCGTCATATATCTTGCTTAGTTGCTGTCCATCCAGGTTACAATGGCAAATCCGCAATCATATTCATATCCTTTTGTGATGACATAAAGACCGTTCCTTCATCGTTTTGTTTGCTCTCTCACTTCCGACTTCTGCGGGGATTTCTACCTTAGTGATTGGTTTCATCTACAACAATATCTGTAATAACGGTTATTGATGAATGTTCGTAGCCAGTGTTTTTTTGTCTTTGACAGTAACAGATGCGCGCATTAACCCTTGTTTGTTTCACAAAACATCTGACACTAACTTTCGATGCACAATGCGTTGACATTGTTTTAGTCGAAGGGGCAAATTTGATTAGAGGTCGTAACACGTTGTATTACGCTCTTTTGACGCAAAGAAAGTTGCCAGATTTTATACGTCTTTGTAAGACTTATAATTAAATGGTATGCATTTTTTGCACAGGGCAAGAAAGGGCATCAGCCGCTAGAATGTGAATTACCTGTTCAATATTCTAACCATATGCTAATCTAACTATCATTCCCTCAAGCTCGCAAAAGGGCAAGACGATCATGACACCTCGAGCAAAAAGATGTCCTTCCTAAAACGCTTCAATTTTGATATTCTTTAGATCATAATGGGAGTTTTGGAAGCCATTTTTGAATAATGGTGTGTTATTGGCGTCCCGCAATAGCTCCCGTTGGTTGTACGTTGCAGTGATTATTCATCGAAAAGGGGGCGTCAGTGAACAAGTATCGCATTCTAAGTGAAGAGCATAAACGTAATTTCATCCATTCTGCCTCCCGTTTGCTAGTAAACCAGCTCCAAGGACGTTTCAAGGTACTTCAATCCCTAAAATGATGACAGTTCGACTAAGAGACTAAACCTGTAAACCCAAAGAGGTTTTTGCTCTGCACTTTCAATAATTTGAGAGTACTTTGTTTGTTAAAACAAGAAGCCTGGCTGAAAATACGCTTAATGGAGCAGCAGCAACACCCGTGGGTTAAGTTGCCTTGGATAGTATCATCATACCATCCACAATAAATTTACCTATCAATCATCACCTAGAACAATGGCAATTTGGTGCGCATCATACAATAAGCAACTTACCATAAACCCAGACTGCACTTTATCTGTTGTCTGCGAGGTAGTGGGGAAGCTAATTAGAGGCCTTGGCAAGCGAATTAGAAGTCTTTAATACAATGTGCGTGTGCGTTACCCTCATGGACATCAGTTTGTCAACAAATACCCCTCAAACCCTTCTACATATTATTATAAATATCCTCATCAGTTTATGCAGCAAATTGATGTTATGGTTTTATATCTATATATGTATCTACATATAGATTTATACATATATTCTTGCATATATCAATATATGTTTACAAATATATATGTATGTTTATATATATGTGTGTATATATATATATATATATATATATATATATATATATATATATATATAATATATATATATATATATATATATATATATATATATATATATATATATACAAATGTTCACTTATATCTACGTACATGTATGTAGCCAGTAAGAGGAATTATATACCATGGTCCGGTATCATTTTAACACCTTGCGGATACACAATGACAGTGTTGACAAATGAATAAAATCATGAAAATTTAACCAAACGCAGCAGACTTGTAGTGAAAAAATCCTATTTTCTTCCAATAAAGATCTATTTCTAAAATTATTATTGATACTGAATGCTAAATTTGTTACCACGCCCTTATCGGGGGGTGGGGGCACATCGGCTCGATGACAGCATCACCAATATCGAAGCGCCGTCACGATATTCCTGCGACCTGTATCTCGGCAGTTAAATAAGGTTACCTGTTTGCTGTGGCAATAGGGACATATCACTACTATTCAAGGTATCAGAACTCTATATATTTCCAAGTGTTAGCCAAGGAAAGAGATGTGTAGTATAAGTTGCTGGTCTTAAGGATTAGTCATAATATATTATATTTAGTTTGTGCAAATGTAAGTACAAGCGGTGGGTAATTTCAGCAATTGTAACCTCTAGCACGCAGCCATGTCATAGAGGGTATAGAGCCTATGGTGACTGAGCAATCGTTATATCACGCGGATAACGATATAACGAGATCATCAACCATACACGCAATTACGATTCAGCATTGCCAAGGAAAGCTGCCATCGAAGTATTTAACAAGGATACATTTGCTCTTGCTTATGCTCTACGAATATCCTTCAGGCACAGATACCTTTCTCTTGCCGGCTAAATTGAATTCTTGCTCTAAACTGGTGATCATTGCTCTGCTTACTGTTATTTTGAAATTGTGTAACGTTGGATACTGCACTTAAGAGGGCTGAGTTAGTAGATATTATCCCAGCCCCTGGTTGGATTGTATGCTGCCATTATATTTATGAAGTTAAAAAAATACTCTTTATCATATGTTGAATCAAGTTACTAAACGCGCTCAAATATTAGCTGATATGCAGAGTCACGTGTAATTCTCCCTGTGCCTATTAGTTGGTCGATCTCACAGATCTCATTTCTGTTAACCACCAGCAAACGTTACTATCAACTGACCTTTTGTCAACATTGTGTTCAATCCGCGTACGCAATAGCACGCAATTATCCAAGCGTAACGACTGTTGTGTATTATTGGTCTGCTCTATTTAATTACCTTGGCGAATGCTTCGAAATTACTCAATACATGTGTATATTGTACAACATGGTTTGCTGCACTTCAAGCCAATAATTAGGAGATTATTAATGACTTATCTGTTGCAGTTTTAATTGTAAGTCATTCGTTTCATTCATCGTGCGAACCATTGTGTACAATGTCATTTGAAAGTAGTAGCAAATGAAAACTTCCTGCGTGACACTCTGATAGCCTACCTCTTATTAAACATCAGTGACTTAATGATATGACATAATGGGCTCATAAACCGGGCTTGGTGCATTGTGGGAGGAGGTATTTGAATTTGTATTGTTGCATTTCAGTAGAAACGCATGTTAGCTGAGTCTTACTCACAACATTTCAGTGACTTACTCCTAGGGTAAAGTTAGATTGTTGAATGTTTATGTAAGCAAACGTATATTGTTAGCGCAATGACTATGTAATCGAAGCTATTCTAAGCTTAATGGCAATTACATTGTCTACAAGGTTCTGATGTGTGATTAAGTCTGATAAGTCTGTAAGTGCGTGTGCATTTGGTAATTCTACTTTTTCTATGTATGTATGTACCTGTGTGCAACGCGAAAGATTCTCAAACCACACTGACTACTTAAGGCTATCTCAATTGTCAAACGCAAAGTAGTTAACGTCCACGTTCAACTGTCAGTATAGTTTATGTTTATACTTACATCTTCAAGTACCCCCTTGCATTGTCTGAAAGCACATATTTGGTGATTCAGGGTTTGCTCACAATACCACTGCCATGTCCAACTCATTTCAAAGCCAGCTCTTACCTAGAGCGTTATGTATTTCCAAAGACCAAAGGCGTATGATTCACTTCACATGTATTCATTTATAATGATTATCTGTACTTTTTGTATAGTGGACTGGACTGACGAGAATAGATTCGTTTTATGTCTTAAGTCCTCCTATTCTGGTCTATTTTTCGCAGCAGCAGCAGTATAAAGGCACTAAGTTCTTGTAAACTGGCAACCCACGTACCAAGAATGCACAATAGGATGCCGGTAATATCCATTAATAACATCATATTAATATTCCTTCCCGGGAGACTGGTTTTGGCTGTTGCAATTCCTATAATAATGCCACTTAAAGGCAATTGGACGATTCATTTATGTTGCTCAAATTAGGCAAGTTTGGGCCTCATTATATGCGCATGTCCGCTTGTTCGTTTTAGGTTTGCAATTGTTTACGTATTTGTTTCAACCAATACCTCATTAACAACCCTTAGAGTTAAATATATGTTGTCGCCTGAAAATGCAGATTCGTACAATGGCAGAAACATTACGCGCAGCGCTGATGTAGTATGTTTTGACAAACTTAACCTGTCCGAAAATCTTTTCCTACCCAGCGGTCGCACTTCTTCACTCACACATTGGTTGAAGTACACAAGATTTAAAGGTTAATGAACATGGGTTTTGATATGCTGTATTCAACTGTACCTCAATAAAATTGTCAATTTATCAGCTTATTCAACTGCACCAATCGTATCATGGCAATTCTTTCGGCTTTCTTCGGGTTCAAATTATTATGTACTACAGAATTGGTGTTATCATCAACCTACGTCACAGCAATTTGCAGACAAAACAGGAGCGTTGCTAGATCTTTCACCTCTCTATCTAATGTTTCTATACCGTAATTGTGGAACAGATTAGCGCTATTAGATATGAGTAACAACTCAGTGACAGCATATGCACGATGTCGACTATGCGCCATTTACACCATGTTGCAGAATTATATTTTCGATCACACTTGCTCGCAAGCAGGATAGACTACCTTGATGACGTTTGTGCTATTAGACATTATTGACACAGAAATGTTATTCAATGGAATAACATTATGCTGACACCTGCGATACCAGTCCTAGTTGCTTCATTAAGGATTCATATAGCGCCCATAGTTATCTTCATGGGCTCAACTTGCACTAATAATAGGTGGTTGCTCGCAATATCAGCATCTTGGCCACTTATATACATGGTGCTGCAATGATGGCATTCATAATCACAACTGCCGTGAATGACTGAAAGAAGGCACTGAACAACAAATGTCACACAAATGAAAATAATAGGCTTCTGTGAATGAGCGGCGACAGCTGCAAACTTCCTGTCCAAGGCATTATTAGCAGCATAGCATTGAATTGAATCTGAATACGGAGGATTATTCTGGCAATTATTTTGTGTGGGGTGTGTGAATACAACCTAGCCGTAAATGTTCTACTTCCGAAGGCTTGATCATACCTTCATTATGTCGTATGTAACAATAATAAATAATCGATCCAATGCATGTCAACCACAGTTCGACAACCGTTACTTTCGTTTCATCTGATATGCCAAAATCACGCTTGTTGGACTGGTTTGTACTGTAACGATAAGAGCGCTATTGATAAATTACCACTCGCTAGTCAATAGTTATCGTCGCCACTTGCTCTTGTTACGTAGTATTTGAGCATATTATACTGGTATATCACTCACATACGTGTTACATTAAAGACGTTTTACATTAATCAGGACTATGTAACATGAGCATTTCCTATCAACCCTATAATTCCCACCAAGAAGCATTTAGAGTCACAGATAATCATAGAGCCGACACCAACCCATATTGTGCACATGAATTCTGAAAGGAAAACATGATCTATGAAAGGGTACTTTGGCAGTGGTAAGTTGCACAAGGAATCGATGATATACCGAAGTTTGTGTAATATTGAACAATAGCGGCATAGTGGGATTTGCCTCCGGTATGTTCCTGACTCTTCCTCCTGGCCCTTGCCTACCCATCTTATCCCTGTGCCAGTGCGTCGAACTAGTATAAGTCAGTCCGGATGGTGCCAAACGTCACACAAGAGCTATTGGGTACTCTGAGAAAGCATCCATTCTTAATTTAAAAGAATCTTGAAACAATCACTTCGATGATATGCATCAAACACGAATGATGAGAATAAGGATGCAATCTAGTTACATTCATCATTATATAAATGTAATATAAGGTTCCTAGTCTCCATTTAATACAATATTGTTAAAAGCGTTAGCAAAGACCATATGAGCTACGTAACGACGACCACATTGAGCAGCACCACACAGAACATTGTCATTTCTGAAGCTTGCCTACAAATCAAGTATCTGTATTCCGCCCTGAGTCAAACTCTGGCATCTCTAATATTCACTCGGCCTGCAACCCCTGTCTTTAACGAGTAAGACCGCTTATTGCCAAGGCATTTTCGTAAGTAAGGATCAATACTCCTTACATTTCATGGACAGGTAAAGGGGGAAATGGGCACGAGGTTACAAAAACAAAATCTTCGCGTCAAAGTGTTTAAATCAGACACTTATGTTACATTAGACAAGCAGGTGTTTAAGCTGAGGAGTGTAGCCATTTCTTCCCTTTTGGAACAAACAAGAACGACGACAAGATCCCACCGTTCAAAGTTAATCGGTTGTTTACACAAAGCGTACATCTATCCAACCGCTTTTCACACACAACAGTTATACCATTAGCTGTCGGTAGCTTAAAAATACAAAATCAGTATCAAACCAGCATTGATGTTTTTAAGTATATGAGTTGATTGATAAATGACCACTCAATAGTCAATGGTTGTCGTCGCCACGGGCTGACATTTCATTTACCAACCCTTTAATTCTGTTTTGTCGTGTATTGGAGAAATGTAGTATTTTCTATGCCGAAGAAACCTTAATTTCGGCCGAAATAAAAAAATTACAGACCAATAAAACCTGAACAGTTGTCATTATCTTAATTGCAATACGTATAATAATGTATGGTTCTAATTTGATCAAATGTTGTGTACTTGATGGATTCGTACGTACTTAGTTCCCCTTGTTCTTTGTGTATATACACTACATACTTAGCACATAATTTATGTAACTTGAGAATCAGGTGTATCAAGGCCACATATATTCCTTCAAGTATATAACCTACTTTAACTTTATCCAGGGGCTAATTCATTACACTTATTGGTTTGAAAACAATTGCCGAGTTCTACCACAATCAGCCCTATTGCTTTACTATCCGACTTTTTATACTACTGTCGGACGTTGTCCGCCGATATTGGCGAGTTTACCTGATCATTTATCTATGCTACATACCTTTATACATATACCCATGTTTGGTAGAGGGGATGCTAAGAAATAATGTGATGTCGCTGACCAAGCGCTATTTCACAGATATCCTCGGCCGAGACACCAAATAGCTCGCATTCAATGTTTCAATATAGGTCGACGCAACACTGTATTTAGAGAACTCCTCATACCTGTGCGCGACCCATTGATTTACATGAAATTAATTCTCCTGATCTGTTCTCATTGCGCACTAAAGCCATTGTACCTATGTCATCATGATATGTCGGCACCATAATTACCAGCGAAAGCGCCTGATACACGCAACGAATGTCGTTGCTCTTCATATCTAATGATGGAATGGAATATCTGCTAACTGACAGACAAATGCGATGTATGACATATTTCGAGTCGCCAGCTGATTCGGGTGTGGCGCCGGAAGCATAGACGTTTTTATGTTATGAGAAATGCCTGTGTGTGGGCTTTAAACGTTTTCATTGAAAACGTAGGTTGGTTAGCTGGCGCAATCTTATCACGCTGTCGCGCATATATATATATATATATATTTAATGGAATGCCATCGGCATTATTACCCAGTTATCCAAACTTCGTCAATTGGTCGTCGTTACATTGATATAATGTTTCGCCTTTTATTTTCATGTTAACGATGTTAAAGATTAGCACAGATACGATCACAAGGCCTGAAAACTATCAGTCCTTATACAGAATTAGACAACAAATACATTCGCCGCATTATGTAGGGTCTTATTCCTCGTAGCACAAACCCTTTACCTTATCGCTAAAACTAATTAATCGTCAAGGCTGCAACGCATAGTCTTGCCAATCTTGTCATGCAGTCTCTTTGTGTTATGGAAAATAATGGCTCGCACCAGATTATTTCCTTCATCGGCAAAACTACTATGTATAACATATATTGTTGCCGTTGTCACGAGCCTTTAAAATAAATGAATTAATTTTGAGATGTATTTCCTCTGAACCATTACGAGCTAAATAAATCAAAATATCCTTAATGTACAAGCCCTCATGTAACGGCAAAACATATCGGTTATGATACTCGATAAACGCAGAATTTGAGAAAGACGACAAACCCTACATAAACCTTACAACACTAATTAGTTATCTGCTCGTCGATTTGTAGTTTCTACCCCAATACAGTATTATGGACCATGATTGTGTCTTATATAGCACGATTGTTTCTTATTAAATTATTCAGATTGTAGCCTCGCGTTATATGTTGTATTAACCCGGTCGTGGCACAAGGTAAGCAATCATATCATTTTTGACAAATCGCATCGTACACTACAGATATCGCTCTCTGCGCAAATATTCAAACAATCACTTTCATATAGAAACATAAAAATGTGGAGAGACTTTGAGAGAATAATATCATATATGAAACAAATTTGCAATAGACATTAAACAATACGTCACTACACTACGTGTACGCAGTAGCTCTTGCGATACAATGCCAACGGCGTACTCGAGTGCACTAAAGCGCATACTCAGTTATATGTGTGTGTTTCTCTATTCGTTTTGGTATAGATTGTACTGATATAGACATGGTAATGATTTTACACCATTGCTACTCTGATGTCATACCTGTAATCACAAGCAGCAAAATAATTGTTGATGGGTAGCTGTCGACACACCTTGTGTTAGCATATCGCTACTAAACCGTGCTATTCATCTAATACATTAAATTATGTGCTACTGCTCCCGCGCCGCATTAAGCTCTACAAGGGTTTAGAGATGATCGAATAATAACACACTGGCAGATTGCTCTGCACCATCAAGGCCACAAAATAGTCACAAACAGCCAATAATGGCTGCTAATCAAGGCCGACAATGAAAGTTATCAGTGTAGCTGTTAGATTTGGGGGCGGTGGAGTGATTACATGGTCCCCTAACCTCATCGAAACCCAACCTTGATACTTACAGTGACCCACCCATAATGAAGTTTTCCGCATGTGAACCAATCTGCCTCTTGCGAGGCACCGCTGTTTGTCAGGCAACGATGGACGGACACAAGCACCCCGACGAGCAGACACAAATAAACCAATGCTAATGGTTTCAGTCTGTTCCACTACTCGTTTAAAAACCATATCGATATACAAGGCCAAAGGTTGTAAGTAATGTTTTACCTCTACTGATTTAGTAGCCAGTTGTTGATGACCAACAGACGTTTAATTCTGTTGACGATGTCAGTTTGTCTTCATAGAAATATGCATCGATCACTATGTCATATTGCACATAATGAAATGGCAATATTTTCACCATTCTGCGACTGTGGCCATCTTTCACATAAGCAAACTGGGATTAGCGTCCGTTACAACCACGGTGTGTAATCAAAATAATAGATATAAGCAGTGTTATCAAAGCCACAATTTAATACCTCGCGCTATTATGACACAACATAAATTTAATTAGAAGGAATGAAAAAGCCACGTTTCAGGTAAAAAAGATGGAATTATTTATGCGACTGGATAGAGTGGATAGATTATTTATTTCCGATGGGCTATGCCACACATTAAAGATAATACATCTTATATGTGTAAATGATTTAACGGCAGATAACAAAATTTTGTCACCATAGGTGACATTATTAGTAAGTTACATGCTATTTTTATGAAATAGTGTGACCCTCAATAATGAAAACACAGATCATCTTATAGCTCGATCAGTGGCTTATTTATTTTCATTATTTGCTTGTCCTCAGTTCATGGGAGTTTTTCCCAATATTGCTCATGAAAACTCGTGTGACAGATTGAATATTGATGAATACAATCAGTGATGCTAACCAACATGATAAAGAGGTGACACATTTCAACACCTCTTACGACTCGCATCGTTACCAACCGTATGAAAATGCGTGGAATGATTTTTAAAGTTAAAATACACCCTTCACTGCTGAACCTTAGACTGTCAGCATCCTTCTGTTGCTTTGTTTGACCTGAAAGTATAACATCTCTTTCAATGATGAGTCAACACGAAACTATCGATGACTGTAATCTTGGATGTGATAACATTAAACGCACCTGTCGCTATGTCCGGCCATACGCAAGTCCAAATTAGTATTTCAAAGATCACCAAGACCAAAAACTTCATGGAGCCTTTATTATAAATACTGTTTCGTCCATACATTCTGTGCTGTGCTAGCTGGTCCCAGTGCCATGGTGGTTTACTGCCTCGCCTTTCGACCCCCAGGCCGTGGGTTCGACTCCAAGGTGTGACAATCTGACTGGTTACTTGTGACTCGGATGATCAAGTAAAAATGGCGGTCCCATCTCTGAAAGTGGATGTAAAAGATCCTCTGAGGACGACGTGCTCCCTGGCAGTGACCACCCTCAGAGTTACACACTCACTGCTAGTCGTACATAGCCTACGATGCTAAAAACCACTGTAACAAATGATTCTGTGCTAATGCTCAAAAACAGCTGACCAAAATATCTATATAACATCGCAATACAATTGAGTTAAAGCATTGCTCAAAAGCTTTGTCATTAAAATACACACCGAGTTGGCCTTGCAACACGCATTTTTACCCTTACTAACGTCCAGTTTAACGTATGGTGGCCATGCCCGAATAGCATACTAATGCCTGACATGTGTGGTATAAAAGTTTGACAATATATATATATATATATATATATAGATATATATATATATAGATATAGATATATAGATAGAGATATATATATAGATATATATATAGATATATATATAGATATATCTGTATATATATCTATATATATATAGAGATATAGAGATATATATAGATATATATATATATAGAGATATATATATATATACATATATATATATATATATATATATATATTATATATATATATATATATATATCTCTCTATCTCTATCTCTCTATATATATATATATCTATATATATATATATATATATATATATATATATATATATATATATATATATAATTCAATGAAGAAGATAGATGAATAATGAGAGTTTTCGGTAATAAAGTTTTGAAATCAATCAAATATCTTAATACTTCAAACATACATATTCAACAGTCATGTTAAAGCGATATTTCGACCATTTGGGTCAAAGTATATATGGTAATAGGGAAGATATTGACGTTTTTGTGTTATATGTACAAATGGTTAGTTGCTAAAATTTGATTTTGCTAGAATTTTCAAAATTCAATGAAATCATTCTCGAAAGGTTATCTTCGTGCGTTACTAAGACTAGACTATCATATTAAAATGATCGAACTTATATATTTTCCAACATTTTGAACGAAAATATATATATATATGTATATATATATATATATGTATATATATATATATATATATATAAACATATATATATGTATATATATAAAATATATAGATATATATTTATATATATATATATATATATATAGATGTATATATATTTATAATATATATATATATATATATAGAGATATATGTGTGTGTCTTTATATATACATATATTAGATCTAGAGATAGATATATCTATATATATATGTGCATATATATATAATAGATATAGATATGGAGATATATATATATACACATATATATATTTATATATAGATCTATGTATATATATCTATAATATATATATATCTTTCTAGATGTATATATATAAATCAGGGTAGATATATATAGATATAGATATCTGTCTATATAGATATATATAGATATCTAGAGTATAAATATCTCTATTCTCTCTATCTCTCTCTCTCTCTATCTGTATATATCTATATATCTATATATCTCTATATATATATATAGAGATATATATATCTATATATATATATATCTATATATATATCTCTAGATCTCTCTCTATATATATATCTCTATATATATATATATATATCTATATATATATATCTATATATATATCTATATATATATATATATATATATATATATATATATATATGTATGTATACATAAATCAGGGTAAGCAAAAGCTAGCACTAGCTAGATTTGTATGCGGTTCATTACGCATCCCGGCAGCACATGGCAGCTGCATCGTCAATAAAGTTAACCATTGGATTAGAATGAAGCAGATGACCCTAAGAGTTGCATTCGGTAATAGATATGAAATTTGCTAATTGCATCTGGTAACATCTAGCTGATATATGCGGTTATAATTCCACAATTTCTGTTATAACATATCAACAAATCAACAAATCTATATTTCGTCCTCTGTAAAGATGGGGTCCCATTCCCTACAATAAATACTGGCAGTAATTTGGACCTGCACAACGAGCTATTACGGTGTTACACATTTATGCAAAATGTATCTCTACACGATGTCAAAGCTGAGTCATAAGCCGTAACAGTATGCTATCGATTGATATCGTTGGTATTGTAACTGGTAACATTGTTAAAGCTGTTATAAAGTTTTCCTATTTTGAAAGCCTTTTGCCTCTGGCGCCTGGTGATGTTTTTACAACCTGGTCTTCCACGCACATTTTATCCATTTGGGATGACCTCGTGTGGTTGCGATAATTAGCATTATAAAGCTATTGAGTTCGGATGCTGATGAAGCGTCTTTTCTCGTCCAAAAACAAACTATTAGGTCCAGCTGATTGCTATCATACTGTAAATATGGGAAATTGTCGCATGAATCGAAAGAAGATGCAGGCCTCAATCTATCAATGTACATGTCTAATAATGCGGCATATTTTCAAAGACTAACAATCAAAGAACAGTTCTAGAATTGGGTCAAGAAGGTTTTGTGCTCTAGAAAACAGTCAAGCATGGTTTCAGTAACTTTGACCATGACAGGGTCAGCTCTTGCTATATTTGATCAGCTTTTCGTGTCACACGTTGACATCTCACCCTCCTAAACTATACGGGCCATACTTATTTGATACAGTTCCGACGGGGACCGTTGATCATTTCACGTATGTTATTGCATACATTGTCCCACAGATATGGGTTTAACTGTTTAGATCGATTCTTTGACTTACGTAATCAGTATGCATAACTCGTGTTCGTTCACTCGCCATATGTCACGAGTTATTGTTCTTCTGCCATACTTATGCATACTCTGACCTATCTATCTATACATAGAGCTCTAATTTTGATCTATCTAACGTGCCTACTTAATTCTCATGGGAATAGACTAGATTAAATACTGACCTACAGGATCTGTAGTTATAGAATAGAGACTCTATATATGGATAGATCGATCTTCTACCTTATCTATGCTCTCACTCTAAGGACCATCCATATTAGTTTACAGAATATAACAGCCAGTCTTTTATCAGCTAAAAACTCAAATTTTATATATATGATATATAATATATATATATATATACCTATGATATAGGGTCGAGATATTATATATATATATATATATAGACACTCTATAATAATACTCACTAACGCGACCTTTATCTGGACAAACCGCCATCTCTCTCTTCTATATATGTTACTTGGGTACATTTAAAGGATATACCGGGGGTTACAGTAGTGTGTTGTCCACATAAACCGCGGTCAATGCACCGGAATTATTAATCATTACTGAAAATGTTTACAAATATTTTGTTTTGACCATTTTAATATGATAGTCTAGTACTTATAACGTACAAAGATAATCTTTTATGATTGATTTCTCTTGATTTGTTGTTATATATATGTTTAAAGGGATATTAAATTTTAACAACTTACCATTCGTTGACATTACCTGAAAACCTCAATATCTAATTTTGCTAACAACAATATATACTTTGGCCCATATGGTCAAAATAATGTTTAATCATGAGTAGAATATGTAAATTCTAAGTTTTCAAAAATCTGAATTCTTTTAACACATTTTACGCCGAAAAAGTATATTTTTTCTCTTAATTCGTCTATTTACAACTTTGAATAAGTTCGCAAAACGCTGCCCAATGGTCCATACTAATCATATTTACAACAAATGTAATAAATCGAATCCATAATGACGGAAAAAGAATTGAAAATTTATGAATTCCGCAAAAATACGCATAAATATATATGGGCACGAAAGGTTGACTTTATACTTATAAATTACTATCTTGACCATTCGTGGACGACCTTTTGGAGGACCAAAAGTATATACCAAGATTTTAAAAGCTCTCTCTCTTCTATTATTAGCGTTAAACTTTCAGTAGATATCTTATTTAATATATATACATCTTTATATCTATAGAGAGTACATAAATATATATAGTATATCGGTAGTATCTTCTATATATATCTATCCTATCTCTCTATCTCATCCTCTCTCTATCCTCTCTATCTCTATTTCTCTCTTGTCTTCCTAAATCTATATCGTCTTCTCTCTCTCATATCGCTCTCTCTATTTCTCTCCCTCTCTCTGTCTTCTATCTCCTCTCTCTCTCTTCTATAAGGAGATCTCTCTCTCTCTCTCTAGATCTCTCTAATAAAATATCCCTCTCTCTCTGGGAGAGAGATCTCTCATCTCTCTCCTCTCTCTGATCTCTCTCTCTCTCTCTCTATCTGTCTATCTCTCTAGGATCTCTCTCGTGCTCGAAATAGGTTACTTCCGTTGTTGGATGTAATCGGTGCATTTGTTAGAGCTACCTAGATGACGACCTGGTCCCTCCGGCTCGCCTGGGTCTCGGGCTGTGCTGTGTCAGTCTGAATAACAACATGGATGAGTACATCCCTATATCTCTCTTATATATATCTATATCTCTATATATATCTACCTCCCTCTATATATATCTCTATATAGATATATCTCCTATATCGTCTCTGTCCCTATTTATATCTCTATATATATCTATATATACATATTTATGTTATACTTAAGGTGTTTATATATGGTCTCATTCGACCATATATCTATCTATACATATCTATATACATCTACTATATAGATTTGTATGTAGATGTCAATATCGGGCTGTATATATATATATTTATACATACATATATATCTCTATATATATTATCTCACTCTATATATCATCTATAGAGGATCTATCTTTCTGTACTATATCTCATAGATCTATATCTATAATCTATATTTATATAGAATATATCCTATATGTTGATGTATCTATTATATTATATATGATATTTGTATCTATATATCTATATATAATTTATACAGACCATCTAATCTATATATATATATCTAGAGAGACATATCTATATTATATATAGATATATATATATATATATATATATATATCTATAATCTATATAGATATATCTATATATATATATATATAGATATATATATATATCTCTCTATGATCGGGTTTACTTAAGTTGTTTGCCCTTATTTTTCATTCGGTGCATTTGTTAATAGATGACGACACTGGTAAGAACGGCAGAATAGATCGGGCTGTGATGTGCAGTCTATATAATAAACCATATCTTGTTAGAGTTAGGGAGTAGATCAATATGATCTCTAATAAGACTTGTTATATATTGGGAACATATAGATATGTATATATTATCGGTTATAGATATATATATTATATATATTATATATATAGCGATATATATATAGATGTGTACATTATTAGCGAGAACGGGGGCTGGGTGCCTGTTTCTCCAGCGAACTCTCTGGTGGACATTAAAATTTGGGCTAGATTTTTTTCGACCAGGGTCGTAGGTCGCTCTAAAGTAGAAAGAGTTAATCTAGATCTGGTCTCTAGACGCTATGCAGTTCCATCCCCTTCTCTGATCAGTGTGACTTAGGACCCATCAAATACCCCAATACCTTTATTGACCCACAGCCTCCAGCAGCCCGTAACAGGCAATCAAAGAAGAGGCAAAACATAGACAGCGAGGAACACTCCAACCCTGCTCCCGACAGCTGTCGATTAAAGGTGATGTAACACGAGAAAACGTGTGTTGCCGTGGTCCATGTAAACACATTTTACTTCTCTGGCAAAGTACACGCAGCGTTTGTGTTGCAATACATATTTGGATCCCTGTATCAAGATCGGCTAAGCATCGATGGGAAAAGGATTGGAACAGTGACGACAACAGCTCTGTGAAGAAACTGACTCCGAACCCAGTACAAATGTCGGCAACACGAGTTACCGTCATTTTAAAGATTGGGATCCAAGGCGACGACCTAGAGAGGCACTTTATGTTTTGATTGGTGGCATTTCCTGGAGAACACTCTCATGTGGCCTCAACGCACAGGTTTGTGGTTTGCGTTTCGTGCCACGGACAATCGCGTGGTGTAGCGTGATACGCCTTTTTTTCTTTTTCGACCGGGAAAAAAATGTGAAGGATGCTGAGTGTGATGAAAATGAGAGGGAGCATGTTACGCATGAGGCGAAGTTGATAACGAATAGGACTACCAGATAAATAGACGGACTGCCACTACAAGACAGTGAGAACCTCAAGGAGGTCTACCGAAGCAAAGCAAACGCCTCCCAGTACAAAGTTATCCTGAGGGAAAGATTTCGATTTCTTGTGACGAGCCTAGCTGTCGATGTATATGAGTTTGGCTCGTTCATTGATAAGTTACGTCTTGGATCGGTTTTACAAATCACTTTTATGACTATCTTTATGTCTTGGTATTCTCAAGATTGCATGGTGGCATGATTGATGTTGAAATACGTCAGGTACACCGGAATGTTCGATTGTTCAAGTTAACATAAAGGGAGGCCTTAAGTTGGCGGCATTCAGTAGCTTATTCCTATGGGATCTAAGATTTTTTATTTGTGTCAGTTTAGAAATTTTTTAGTTCTCAACTAACGTAATCAATCTTGCTCCAGTGATAACCCTCGTTCTACTGAGTGGTCCTGCAAAGCTTCATTAGTTATTCCTACATGATAACGATATAATTCCGTGCCGACTGTAGATGTGACCTTTACTGGGCAAATCGGCTGACATTTATTACAAAGGATTATCATTGCGTGGGTCGATAAGAAATATTATTTACAATGTGTAATAGTTGCTTCTTGGCTGTGTTTTACACCAATAATAAGATGTTGACATACGGGTGATAATTTTAGTAGTACCGAATCGGGATCACAAATATCTCACATTATCATACTGCTTTGACGCATAACAATGCGAAAAACAAGTGCAATACTTTCTCGTGCAATATGCGTTGTGCTGTATTTAACCGGTAGTGGGAGTATTTCAACGCAAATGCTATTATCAGGTGGTCTTCATATAATATGCATTCAGGTCATTGAAAAAGAGCCACATGATGAAATGTTGCTAAGGGGGTATATTGTAGCCATCACTCATATAGTATGGCGTTCTATGTGTGTTCAGTGTATGTCTTTTAGATTGTCATTGCCGCTAACCATTGGCCTTCGACTATTGTACTCCAGTAGGCGTCCATAAATTGAAGGCTAGCACGACGCTTGAAGGTCAATTACAACGATTTTCATCATTTGTTTATTATGCGTTTCAAAATGGAGATTAATCACTGATTAACCAACGGGGCCCCGCAATTCATTGCACCAGCATGCATAAGCGTTTAAACATCCGCGGGTAAGGTCCCACTCGAAAGAAAATACGAAGCTATCTTTTCGATGCCATTTTGCATCAGTTGGCCGCTAGAGGTAGGTTGCGTGACAATATACTCTCTGCACGGCCTCTAAGAGAATTTGACTGCTAGCAAGCGAAGCGAAAAGCGTTTATTTTGGTTTTAAGTATACACCGTATTTACATGAACACATGTCACGTCGTCTTTTGTTTAATGGAGATTACAAAGCCCGATTACATGACACCGGGGAAAATTATGTGTATGGCTAATTACTTTAGTCTATATAGGCGGGAGTTGAATCATCCAAGTCAGACTCGAAAAATGAAATCGGTAGCTCAGAATCCGCTTGGGATGCAAAATCCACAAAAGATCTCGACGAATGGTCAGTACAGTATACCCTTCCCAATCTTTATTGAACTATGTTAATTGGTAAAAAATAATCGTTAGTAGAAGTTACCTAATACATTTACGCATTCTGAAAGCTGAAGATGGTATATTGACAGACCAAACTACTACATTAAATAGTACTTGGCTAATAAATGTGGCTTTGTCATTATACCCTCAGCACATCTAATACTGTGGACAGAATTTTGCATGCAGCTTAATGATTATTTTCTTTTTACATTCATTTCCTCCTACCACAAAATTAAAATTACAATGAAAGTTTTATCTTTAATGATTCTTCTTACTTAAGCGCAGCTCAGAACACTGCACCCTAATGATCACAGCCAGAGATCGTGTGTGCTGCCTAAGTTTGGAGAGAGTGATTGCTATAACGGAAGAGTGGCCATGTATAACCCAGCATCCCGGGTTCTACCAAACTGCCTGAACTCTTGTGCTGGAAGTGTCCAAAATTTGAATGTATTCAAATGGTCAGACCTGTTCGAGTTGAGACTATTGCCATCAAAAAGGACAATTTGACGTTGGTCAATCATATCATTTATTGCTGAGGGAACATAAATCCGCTGTGTAAAATTGTTCGCATTGATAAACTACAATATCTTTCCCATAGCCATGAATAAAGAACAACACAAGTAACAAAAAATACAGAAGCAGAGCTGAAAATAAAATTACAAAGTGAGGGAATGGTTGACGTATGACAATTGTTTTTTTATTTACACAACATATTTCAAAACCATACACAACTAATCGATATATTGCTTCAGATTATTCAGGTATATTAGCCTACCGCCGGTTTATATTCTAGGTATGGCACAGGCTTGGCAAAAGAAACAGGAATTTGCTGCCAGCCAGTGTGGTTACATCCATTGGAGAATCCTTCACTGACCCGGGTGTCAAACATACAGCGCTTATCTGCAATGGAGCTTAAGATGATTTCTTGGTCAGGTTTATTCGACACCTGTTAGCACCTTGTTTTTCATTTCAGATTAATACACACACACACACACACACACACACACACACACACACACACACACACACACACACACACACACACACACACACACACACACACACACACACACACACACACACACACACACACACACACACACACACACACACACACACACACACACACCAAAAGAATTGGTTCTTTTACAGGCTTGATAAATGATGCTCCCTGTCTGGCCTTGGGACAGGACACTCCTCATTGGGACTGGCCTCCTGAGTGATGGTTTGAGCAATGTTCGAGTTATAACAGTTAAGTGAATAGCTGCTAGGAGCAATCTGGATATATACAGCAGGTTGATAAATTATATTGCCAAGTAAGAGTTAAACCTTGAACACATAGTTATAAATCGAACATTACAGCTGTCACTACATATATGTGCTAAACTTCCAAAGGACCCCAATTAAAAATCTGCTATTTCATTGGCATAACCTGGCCTCAATGGTAGCATAAGGGTAGCGGACACTCTTCGGTGCAAAGAATGTGACCACCTTGGGAAACGATTCTAGGCTTAGTTTGACTGCCATCGACTACAACGTGGCTAAAGAGAGTGGGTATAGCTTCCATGTAGTAGCCTAGGTTTCGCGGCGCATTTTGCTGTCTTTCGGAAAACTAAAAAACTTACGCATGACTTCTCATCGTTCCGACAACGGAATGCACAACAATAAGGCAATATCCACACCAAGAAATGCACCAGACCGTGGAGAAAGAAATAGTAAGCCACATGCTGTCAACCAATCATGAAGGCTGAAGACGGCGAGAGGTGTTCGCGAACAGCGCATGTGACGTCACTATCCGGAAATTCACGGAATTTCGATGGAATGGAATAGAAAAAAATCGTTGTAGTTGAACTTTAACTCTCACTGTTCTATCGCGGTTAAAAGAAGTACTTACCAATTAAGTGTATTTTTAGAACCACTGATCCTAATTGTATGAACGCAAGGTTATTTAACCACGCCGTCCCACTAGAGTAAATATGATTCTAGGCCGACTGAATTCGGTTTATATATGGTCCATGCCTTGTCTTATTATTCATAGAGAGGAAGATGTAGCATAGCAAATGTTACCTGATCAGATGTAGCATAGTTAATGTTACCTGATCAGACGTAGTGTTTCGCTAAGCTTAACTTACTGACACTTTATTACAGTCTATGAATATCTTAACAAAAGATATTGAATGCTGAGGGGAACAAACGACGTAAATCGTAATGTAAAGATCTCCGCGTTTGATAATTGAGAAATCTTTGAGCTATGAATATCGTCAGCTGCACGAGACAAAATCGTAATGGCAAGCAGATGTCCAAATCCAATGGTGTTGCCGTAAAATATTAAACTCGGGTATATCATCGGTTCCTTGTGTAACTTACCGCTGCCAAAGTACCCTTTCACTGATCATGTTTTCCATCCAGTGTTTATGTGCAAAACATTGATTCGGTTCTATGTTTATCCACGACCCTACATGGTTCCTGGTGGGTACGATAGGGATGATGGGGCTACGAAATGCTCATGTTTTATAGTCCTGATTATTTTTAAAACCATTTCAATGTCACGCCTATGTGATTAGTATCCCAGTATAATATGCTCAAACACAAGAGCATGTGTCGACCACAATTATTGACTAGTAAGTGATGATATATAAATTAATTAATATACTAATAAACATTAATGCTGGTTTAATAATGATTCTTTGCACACTTGCATGCATGAGCATTGGGCATATGACACCTACAAGAGTGTTAACCAAAGCAAGGGGTCACACACATCGCTTATTTCAAAGTGCTCGGAATTACACTCCTGGATTAGGATGCACCCTGTGTTAGCATTAAGTGAAACATATCACGACCTTCACTCACGTCAGAGCCAGTAGGAATGCTGTGAGAGATAAATATCACACAAGGTTCACATTCTTATGTCCAGCCAATATTATTATTTGATCCACTTAGCCCATCACAGCAAGGCAGAATGTGGCATATCAGATGAGAAGAAAGTAAAAAAACAGCCATGCGGTTGTCGAACTGGAGTTAAAGTGCATTGGATCGATTAATTATTCGACCTTGCATCTGTCCCAGGTGTATGGATATGTAAAATTGATGATTCGCATCGTTGTTGAGGCAATAGCCTGATTCTATTAAACAACAGTTGCGTATGGCTTAGTGTCTAGTTTACATGAATGATACGGCTGTGTACACAACTGCTGTAGTTGGTGTATGTAAGACGGCTAAATAATATCTTATTGTGCTGTGCGGCCTTTGTTAATATTCACATGATGGTCGGTCGCTGCATCTGCACCCAATTGGTAAACAGCAATCAACAGCTGCATGTATAGCGCGATGCATATGTTACATACGACACAATGAAGGTAAGATCAAGCCTTCGGAAGTAGAGCATTTACGGCTGGGTTGTATTCACACACAAACAAAAACGAATTGCCAGAATAATTATCCGTATTCAAATCAAATTCAATGCTATGCTGCTAATGATGCCTCGGACCGAAATTGAAGCTCGGTGCGGCCGTAGCTCATTCACCGAAGCCTATTATTTTCATTTGTGCGACATTTATGGCAAAGTGCCTTGTTTCGGTCATTCACGGCAGTTGTGATTCGGAATGCCACCATTGTAGCACCATGTATATAAATGCTCAAGAAATGATATTGTCTGCAATCACCTATTATTACTGCAAGTTGAGCCTACAAGGATATCAGTGGGCGTAATATGAATCCTTGATGACGCAATTAGGATTGGTATCGCAGGTGTCAGCATAATGTTATTCAATTGAAGACATTTTCCGTGAAAATTTTGTCTAATAGCACAAACGTCATCGAGGTAGCTTATCCTGCTTCCGAGCAAGCGTGAACGAAAACATTATTCTGTAACATGGTGCAAATGGCGCATGATCGACGTCGTTTATATGCTGTCATCGAGTTGTTACGCTTATCTAATAGCGCTAATCTGTTCCACAATTGCGGTATAGAAACATTAGATGGAGAGGTAAAGGTGCCAACAACGATCTTGTTTTGTCTGCAAATTGCTGTGGTGTAAGTTGATGATAACATCAACTCCTTAGTACATAATGTTTTGAACCCGAAGAATGCCGAACGAATTTCCATTCTACGATTGGTGCAGTTGGATATGCTGATAATAAATTGACGATCTTATGAAAGTACATACTACGCGTCATTTGAATACAGCGTACCCAAATTAATGTCTATTAACCTTAATGAAATGTTGCATACTTTGACCAATGTGTGACTGGTCAAGTGCAGCCGCTGGAGTGGAAAAGAATTTCTATTATTTAACTAATGTGCCATTTCAGGTGACAACAGCCAATCCTCGATACTTTGAACACCAAGTTTTGCTAACGATGTATTGGTGGAAACAAAAACGTGAACAGTTCCTAACCTAAAGCGCACAAGCAGAAATGCTCATGAACTGAGACACAAACTTGCCTTGTTGAGCAATATATATGAATGGTCTAAGTACCTGGACGCGGCCTTATTATAAGAATCGTAGCCTCGTGGAGAGATATTACCGGCATCCTATTGTACATTCATGGTACCAGGTTACATGAGCTTGGAGCCTTCAACCTGCTGTTGCACAAAATATAGCAGGTATGAGAGGACTTTAAAGGTAATACTTATCTATTCTCGACAATCCATTCCAAACACTATACACAATGTAGAGATTATCATTATAACTGAGGATATGTGAGGTAAATGATACGGTTTTGGTCTTTGGAAATGCATTAGGCTCTAGGTAAGACCTCACTTTGAGATGAATTGGACTTGGCAATGTTATTGTGAGCAAACCCTGATGTCTATCACTGAGTCAACAAATGTGATCCATTGTTTTCCCGAAATGATATAGCATAGGACACCCTTAAAGCATACATGAACTGGGAGAAACAACTGGTGCTTTCAGACAATACACGGTGGTAAATATGCAAATCCTTGACAATGTGAGCTCTAACAACAATACAGATATTATTGAAGAAGCTTTATCGAAGGGGATTTATAAGTATCGGAGCGAAATGGTCACGATAAAAAGGAAGGGGGGGTGGGGGTTGTCCATGCGACGAGACTATTTAGCACAAATGCATCCTTGTTATATTCACGAGGCGCGATGATTGTAAATATAACTAGAGGGCCTAACATGGCAACGCTGAATCATATTCAAAAGTTATTGATGGTCGTGTGGTAACATGTGCTGCCTGATAAGATGAATGATTAATCATGGTTTGCTTATTGCTGTAAATATCAGAGCAACGTGCAAGAGACAATCATACATGTCCAGATAACTAGCGCTGACAATCTCTGGTATTGTCACAAGTTTGGCGGACCTGGCCATTGTATTTGTTTATGCAACACCCCCTAATTGGACAGGCATGCGACTGATATAATGTATTTCAATTAAAATTGATGGCAAATAAACTATGAGGATATCATTTCTTACCATTTCTGGCGTTTGATAACCTATTCATGTATGTAGTGTCAACTCGTTGGTACGCTACAAACATGTAACTCCCTTAAAATAAGCAATTAAACACTAGCCGCTGAAATAACATATCGGTTTTTATATTGACAATGTCCTCATCTGCATATGCCTCATGTTATAGAGAAATAAGCCTACTATGTTGGGTTCATGCAGAGCAAGAATTCGTTTTTTTTATTACAGATAGGTACTATATGCCAATGCACGCTGTATTCATTTGCATTGTTTTTCTACCCTACTGCTTTATGATATCCATTCCTTGGTACCGCTAAATTTTGCTGCAATTCGTGCATATATCAAGAGTCATGATATCGACTTATCATGTTGACTTCGAGATGCATGGAATGAAGTCAGGTAATCGTCGTAACGGCATGCTGGAAATCAGCATCGGAATTTGAGTCACCTGCGCTGACAACAATGTAACACATCGAGTAGGTGGAATTGATGTCAGTGCTTAACCAAATTGCATCCATTATACATCTGCTTCTATGATTTCACATGTCAGATATGTCATTAATACTGGACATTTGGATGGCACATGGATATAAATAGACAAAATTCGGCAATCATGTCCCTCGGCACAATTTCAACACACAACTATGAAGGCTATTGGGATTAACAACATTGCATCACAGTGATTGGTCATTGATAGCACCCTTCCAGTATACCATGATCATTAATTCTCCTGCAGCGTCATTATCAATGTCAGCGATGTGTGATAATTTAGTTCGGATTGTAGTGCCTAGTGCGCTATTCAAATTCATGTTCAGTCAATTCAAAAAACGTTACATAGAAATAATAACCAAAAAGCATTCAATTATGCACGCCGTAATTACCGTCACTTATATGTCAAACACCGAAACAACAACGAGATGAAGCCAATGTTATCATGCAACGGGAAATGAACTTCTGCGACACGAAGGCAGTCGTGCCCTTATGTAATTGATACAAATAGAAGGGCAGCGTCGTCCAAAGAACCGAGCAAACTGCAAATAACTATAAAAATGGACGGCGTGACTGAGTTCGGGTGTCCACTAGCTTGCTAAAACATCGTGTTACGGAGAAGAAATATGATACATCGTTCGGTATATGTCATTGCTCTTTTCACTGCGACCAGCATGTTAACCTGTACTCCATATTATTGCGTAATATGATTGCACGGTGCTTTCTGTCAGAAACACAATTTACTGATGATATTGCCTTCGCGACCGGGTATTATATCCTAGATAAATTAAATACACTGTTGTAGCGATCTAATCTGCCATCATGCAGCGATATAGCGGATGATAATACAGGACGAGTACTGGGAAGGGTTCCGATTGATTATGAACTGCCTATATAAAGATGCAATATCATTTATACTAAGCATGTATTTAATGCACACAAGCTTGCGTAAACGATGAACACATGATATACTGACAGTTGAACAGGGACGTTTACGTCTTTGTGTTTGACAATTGAGATTCCCGTAGTCAGTATGGTTCGAGAATCTTTCGTTGTGCAACGAGGAACGGTAATTGTCCCAGCAAATTAACGACAACACGAAGGTTGAGACAATACGCATCTAGTGGTACGTATAATCGATGTTGGCAGCATACAGTCTGGCTAGAAGCTGGGATGACAGCTACTAACACAACCCTCTTATCTGCAGTATCCGACGTTACAACTTGTCAAAATACCAGTTAGCAGAACAATGATCACCATTAGAGCTTAAAAGCAATATAACCGGTATGAGTAGGGGTCTATGCATAAAGGATATTCATAGAGCATAAGCGAGGGCAAACACATCGATGCTAAATGCTTCGAGGACAGCTTGCTGCAAGAATATGATAGCGGGGGCGTTCCTTGGCAACGCTGAATCGCAACTGCGTGTATGGTTGATGATTCCGTGATAACCTTAGCGGCCTGATATAACGGTTGCTCAGTCACAACAGGCTCAATCCGCTCTATGACATGTAAGGGTAGTAGAATCAACAACATCAGCTTAGGCTACTGCTTTGAATTGGTGAAATTGCCCGACGTTGGTGCTGGACTTCGCAGTAATTAAATAGAATATACTGAAAGGAATCATTAATACCAACAAGCTACAATACATGCCTTGTACCTAGACTAACATTTGAAATTATATGGAGTGCTGATTCCCTGAATGGTAGTGAAATGTCGCTATTCTTACAGAAAACGGATAACGTTACTTAACTGATAATACACAGGTCAATGTTATCATCGAACCTAAATTCCACCTGGATTAGAAAAAATGATGCGCAATAGGAGGTGATAGTGTGTCGAAACATGTGATTCTTGACAGATGAGGGATTTGTTGCATTTAGTTCAATATTCATAATATTATTCATTTGTCAACACTGTCAATATGTATCTGCAATGTGTCGAATTATAACTAAATCATTTGATAAAATTTCTCATACGGCCTGTTGTTGCAATGTGTACAATAACAGAATTTAACGATCATGTCATTTGATATGATAATGGGGACCATGCAATTGAGTCGTGTAAGTACGGCCGAGTTCAAAGCAACTACATTGACTACAGGGTAACCTATTGAAATCATTGTTTATATCTTTTCAGCATATAGCGAATCACGCGATTTAAATTTTAATGGTTTTATGTTTGATTATGGTTCCAATACACAAATAAATATAGATATATATAACCATATATATATATATATATATATAGATATATATATAGATATATATATATATATATATAGATATAGAGAGAGAGATATATAGATATATATAGATAGAGATATATAGATATATAGATATATAGATATATATATAGATATATATATCTATATATATATAGTATATATATATATCTCTATATCTATTTGTCTTATATCTCTCTGTAATCTCTCTATATATATATCTCTCCCTCTCTATATATATAATATATCTGTATCCCTCTATGTATATAGAGATATATATATATCTATATATATATATCTCTACATATCTAGATATATATATCTAGAGATCTCTATTCTCATATATCTAGATCTATATATATCTATATATATATATCTCTCTATATATATATATATATCTATATATATATATCTATATATATATATATATATATATATATATATATATATCTATATATATATATATATATATATATATATATATATATAATATCGTACGCTTACATTATACGACCGTACGATGACATTATCCGAGGCATCTCAACCCAGGGGTTTTGCTGTTGCTCCATTAAGCATATCTTCAGCTATGCCTTTCGGTTTACCGAACTAAGTACTCTTACATTATGGAAAGTGCATGGCAAAAACACATCTGCGTGTACAAGGTCAGTCCCTTAGTAGAAGTTTCATTATTTTAGGGATTGAAGTACCTTGAAGCGTCCTTTGAGGTGATTTACTAGTAAATGTTAACGGGAAGCAGAAAATATGAAATGACGTTTATGCTCTTCACTTAGACTGCGATATTTGTTCGCTGGTTCCGACCTTTCGGCGAGTAATCACTCGAACGTACGACCAAATGGGGCTATGACGGGACGCCCATAAAGGCCAGTATTCCAAGTGGGTTCCGAAACTCTCAATAAGCTGTGATGAATATTAAAATTGAACTGGTTTATGATCCAGTCCAATGATTGTCTGGCCTTTTGCGAGCTAGAAAGAATGATAGTAAGATTTGCATGGACAGTTAATTCACATTATAGCAGTGGAAGACATTTGCTTCTTGTGTGCATACAAATGCTTACTATGAGATTCTAACCGTGCAAAGACTTCTAACATCAGACAACGTTTATTACGTAAAAAGAGCGAAACACAACGGGTTACGACCTCTTATCAAATCTGCACTTTCGATCAAAACACAGATACGCTGTTATGCTCCATCATGCCATAAATTGACTCAATCCCAACTTGTCAAAACATTTGGTTGGGAGAGTTAATGTCACATATTTTGCAAAATATACCAAGATTAATGCACACATCTGTTACTGTCAAAAATCAAGGTAAAACTGCCTGCGATAATATTAATCAATATTCGACCAATTCAGCAACTGCAAGGTTTTACAGACATTTGACTATGTTGTATATGATGTATCCTCCCCTGCCATGCCCCTCAACTCATGTTTATAAGGTAAAGAATGGTTGTTGGCCATATAATTGAACCGCCAAGTTTTATTGGGAGATAACATCAACTAAGTGGCATATTGAAAATTGTCATTTATCCAGCGTATCAAATTACATTCCCAGTATGGGTGCGTCAAATGAAATTGTGGAAAGATATCTAATTACACCTACAACAGCTAAGTTTTTATAATCTATGCAATTATTAATTGTATGCAGTGCCATCGCTCACTTGGTGCAATGTTTAAATGCGTTGATAATCTTTGTAGCTCAGATAGTTAGTTGATACAGAACAATAAATAGACAGACCAGGTAATAGAAAAGGCGGATAATTTCATATAAAATATCGGTTAAAGTTTTACGCTGGGCTGACCATTTATACCATGCGACAGAATGAACTCATTTCAGGCCATGAGAAGTGTACCATATAATTATATGGTTCGCATTCAAGCGCACAAATTTAAATTGTATAACTATCCATCATCCAAATCAATTAAACGCTGTATTGCTATCATGAGTCGGTCAGCATGTTAAGTTCCTTTACATTGAATTCCAAACTTCGGTTTGCCTTATATTTTCTACGTTCCAATGCTCCTCTAATTCACAAAAGCATTTTTCGTATCTACTTCATTTTAGTGACACATGTGGCACTTTGTCTGCCCTCGGAACAACACGTGAGTGAGTGATGAAACGTGACGTAATGATACATTTGCCTAAGGTGCTGATATACAACTGAAGCAAGCAAGGACATTAATGGCCGATATATAAATCCTGAGTGTTACATACTTGCTGCTATCATGTGCAGTAGGATATTGATAATTGGTGGAAACAGTATTTAACTTTGCAGAAGCTGAACTTGGCGAATACCGACAGCATTTACGTCATAAAATTACCATAAACTTGATGTTGTTCACGATTTATTAAACCGCTTGTATTCCTCAATTTAATTTGATAATAAAACCACTCCTCAATCGATGGCTTCATTTCTCCTTCGCTACAATTAATCACACCGTACACCTAATTTCGTACATGTGAATTCAGTTACTGACGTCAACGGCTTTGTTGACCAGGTAGAGAGCGTTTCTATAACTCTCACTTGTGTTTTGGTCCAAGGCCAGTTACCCGAGACCTCTCGTGAGGCAATAAGCAAACCAAGCTTCAATCGCTGGCACAAAGAACACCCACCTTTATCAACTTAGATTAGGACTAAGTTGCATGCAATCTTTGCCTCATTTCACTGAAAGCTCCTCAATATAATCTGGTCCAAGCTTTTTCAATAGAAGTTGCCTGCGTGTCGTTAGTCATGTGCATAAGAATGTGGCTGATATGATCGTCCTTGGTTGGGGTGAGGTTGAAAGTGGTGGGAGGTTGTGTTTCGCTCTTTAATGCATTATGACAACGCTTTTCTGAATCGAAAAAAAAAACCACCGACCAGAATGTGGCGGTTGCAACCAGCCTAGAACGAGTTTTTGAGATCAATGCCATACTTACGGGTGCTTTGCCTTGAACTGGCGGCATCATTTTGCGATATCTATTGAATTCGTCCGTATATTTGGCTACCATCTGGCAAACGCGAGGTGAGTCATTCATCAAGCTTTTGCGGCGATAAATCAACTAGCATGTCTCTTGATATTTCGATCAATATCATGCAATCAAAGGTTTATAAAGAGGCCTTGGGGAAAAAAGGAGTGGGCAGTTCAACCTGAATGTTACTATTTTGTGATTGGGAGCGGTGAGAGAACAGGCGCACCTGGCTAGTGTGCATACTGGGCAATATTGGCTGGGGGGGTGTTGATGAAGATAATTGTTGTGTATTTATCGATGTTTGACATCTAAGTCGGATGATGTATGTTTGATACTTACGAAGTATAAATCGCATAACTAATTTGGGATCGCAGATTGCCAAGCAGATTGTAGTGTGATTATATAGTAATAACGACATCTTTTTTTAACGATTGTATATATTGTCCCTGCAAAGAGCGTAACAGATAAATCATTCATTCGAAAATTGGATTAATTCGAAAATGACAATTCTTTGATTGAGAGTGATATTGAAAATATCCTCCCGCTTATTCACTATCATCATCGTTTTTATATTTTGATACATTGCCTGCCATCGGGTGAAATTAATCATTCGACCAATTTGCCTGATCAGTTGGCGGTGTAATGCGTTGTTTAGGGTGCGTTTCTCGCATGTGCTGCTATCCGTTTTGGATACAATAATGCCACCATCGCCATCGTTGCGAGTTGAGAGCAAGTGGTGTAACACATGAAGGGAGACGCTATCAAGAGGGACACTCCCTCTCAGGTAGCAGCAAAACTGTAGTCGATCTGTAGCAAATTCGAGATCATTTGCATGTAAACTAAATGTGTAAGCTCGGTTTAATTAACGCTGATGGCCTTTGATTGTAAAGCAAGACCTCATTTATGGATTGCCAGAGAAATTAGGTGGCTTTTATGGCCCATGACATTGCTCTTTAGAAAAGGAAATGCGTTTTGTGTTACATCGCATCATCTTGAATTGTTGATTACCAATATCAATCAAATCAGTCAGTTACCCATTGACGCTAGAGCGCGTTGTTACTAAATTAACCTACTGTTCGAGTAAATAGAGGGTCACCTGGTGGTTGATTAGTAAACACATACTTTATCAAACGAGTTTGGAAGAGACGCCCTAGGACACTCTATACCACACACACATAATTGAACATGCTTATGTAGTTATAATGCATCACAAACTGATCAACATGTATGCGATGACAAAATTATCCCATAAGTATCATCTACCAACAAGTTCTTTTTTGGCTATTCCATTGTTCTTTTGTGGCTATTCCATAACTTGTTCAACATATGGTGACATCTTTCCCTTAGTTTCAAAGGTTCAACATCGCTTCAGACGTTATGACACCGTACCTTGAAGGTGCTGTCACACTAATAAGTTCATTGTGCAGAGGCAGTCACAGATGATGGAATACCGCAGGTATGTGATAGGTGTGCCGAAGATTAGGTCAAGTGCACTTTATAGTATGTTATGTTGCCTAACACGATGTAGAACGGTAGCAACGCAGCGCGATGTATGCGCTCTCGTGCAGTGTGCAGCGTGCTCTGTGGGGACCATGTAATGCTACTCATGATATTTATTCAACCTACTGTGATTGCATTTATCTATGTCCCAATTTTAATTCTATAATAACATGGTTTTTATCTCACGTTTGGTTATGATTGGTAGACGTTGCATTGAGGGCGTTCGTAGCATTGATATATATATATATATATATATATATATATATATATATATATATACATATATATATATATATATATATATATATATATATATATTTATATATATATATATATATATATATATATATATATATATATATATGCTCAAATGCGACAGTTGGGCGACAATTTCACAAGGGTCGGGGGCCAATTGGCTCCCAACCCTTATATCTGGTGTCTCCCAAAGTTCAACGCTTTCTGCCGATTCCGTGTCTGTTTATATTCGCTCCAAATTTTGACAAACTGTAGTCTGAGTACTACTTAGGTCTGGCGATCAGTTTTGTTATTCTATAAGCAGCGACATTTGTTTTATTGCAATTTTGATGCTTTCAAATATATACCCAAATTCTTGTCAACGCGACGGTTGGGCGACAGTTAGTTTTTTGTGAATTATAACATATATACTGGGTATATGTTTACGAAATACTCAGTAAAGCCTGCAAGTGCCATTCTTAAAAATTTACCATCATGCAAAGGCGTGAATTATCTTTATAGGTAGTGATCGGGGGTTTTAGTATATATATATTGACAATTTTTCGCTCTTTCAGTCTCCCACTTGCTTGCGCGCCTCTCGGCGGAGGGGTTACTACGTTTTGTAATCAAGGTCAGGTGAACGGAATTATACAGTGTGATTCCATACCAAAAATAGTCAATTAATCAACAGAAAAATGTTAGTACTATTCTAGTGTCAAATGACATTCAGTTAGTATTTTTGTTTAACGTTATCAACGGCATTCCAATTATTATAATATGATGAGTTACCTCACCAGTACCGGTCATTTGTCTTCGGTCCCTTGACCGCTGCATAGCAACCGCTCTACGCGATCTGACCTCGTTTCCGCGCGGCTCTGAATAATCTAGGCGATTCAGGTTACGTTTCTGGAGCCGTGGGAAGGAAGGGATGCTGTTACATGCTTACCAAGTCAACTGATATCATGAGTTGATTTAGATGGCAACATTTCGTTGGAATGTGCAGTCGGGGCGGTTGTCGCTATTTCAAACGCCATGAGTCGCTCGATATATCTCAGAACAACTCCTTGCTCAGAATAATGACAACGCAGCGTTGTTTATCTACTTGTTAATATCGGATAGGTGTTAGTACTGTGTAGGGATAGCCGATACGTGATCCGAATGGCTTGCCTGGCTATCCGTGTTGCTGCTATAAATGGGCTGCCTAGCGCTTGGCTTAAATAAATATTTAAAAAATATATTTAAGCATATTTTTTATACTTCTCTCCCAAACTAACATAAAAAAATACAATTAAAAAGATGTTGAAATTTTAGGATCTGGGGTTCGAAACCACAACATTTGAGTTTTAGGCTAGCCGAGCTGCCCTCTGAGCCATTTTGACTTTCATATTTATGTACAGCAGTATGTACTAAATAGAACAAAAATACGACGATGGTGACAATGAAGATGGCAATGATCATTCCTTTCATCCTCACATTCCTTACCACCACCACCCCCACCACAACCACCATTATCATCATAATGATTCAGATATTAATGAGTTTTGCGAGAATGTCCATACGTTGGCGTTTGCCATGCTGTCAGTTTAATGGAGATAGAGCCTTTATTAAAGAAGTTGATGAGTGTCCTTAGAAGAGAAAACAACAGGATAAATACTGCCTCGTTCCTTTATAAGTGATGCAATTCCATACGATACAGATAGTTCCCCGGCCCGATTACGCTCCGCTGATTCCATTGGTGACAAACGGTGGTAAGCCAAAACGACGCGAATTAACCTTGGACGCACGATCGTGCTGGAGTCGCAAAAGCTCCCCACTTCCCTTCTTGGTATCTTAGTTATTTGCCTATATGTAAATGATGTAATTAATGTTGTCTAGGCCATAGTGATGATGGAGATGTAGCCTGGATGCCAGTGCCGGGGGAGATGTGGCCTTGATGACAGTGATGTTGGCGATGTAGGCTAAGATGCTTATGTCAGTGATGCATCGAAGTTACCAAGGTGTAAGTGACAGAAAAGCCTGTCAATGTAGATATGCATAATAGTGGTTAAGGTGACTGCGGAGATCCACAGGATGCAGGACAGTCAGTGGTGCTGTGAGTTCATATGTGCATGTGACGAACTATTTCGCATCTGAATTATTTGTAATTCAGTGGAACATGCCTCGTTCGAACTTTGTAGAAGCTCTTATAGATCCTCAGTATGTACAGATAAGGATCCGTATCCATAAAGAAACTTAAGTCCGCAAACTCAAGTTAAGATTCTTTATGGATACGGCCCAAGTTGTCCAGAACAGACCTATAAAGTCAATTCAGAGGCGGTTTACGCAGAATCATAGCGATGGCAAGCGAGTTCTAAGCTGAAGCTGAACACAATGATAATGGCGGTATTGACAGAGATATAAACGAAGTGGTGTGATGTTTAGCTAGGGATACAAAACCAGAGCAAGGCAGGTATAACACGATACAGAGGCAGTGATGGGGAATTATTGAACGATGCTCACAAGAAGTGGAGGGGAATTATAGACTGATCCTCAACAGCCAAGAAGGGGAATTGGAGACTCAAAGTGATAAGGAGTTATAGACCTATACTCGCATGCTGTGAATGATAGTGTGAGACCTACTCTCAGATGCAGCGAAGGAGAGTTACTGACGGATACTCACATGCGGTGAACGGTAGTTACAGACCGACACTCACAAGCAGTGGAGGGGAGTTATAGAGTGATACTCACAAGCAGTGAGTGGTTGTTAGATACCGACACTTACAGGTAGTGAACGGTAGTTAGATACCGACACTCACAAGCAGTGAATGGTAGTTCGAGACCGAAACTCACAAGCAGTGAATGTTTCATAGAGACCGATACTCATCTAAGTGAAAAGTAGTCGGAGACTGACACTCACAAGCTGTTGAGAGGAGTTAGAGAAGATACTCACCGGCAGTGAAGCGTTACTGACCGATACACGCATGTAGTGAATGGTATGTGAGACCAACACTCACAAGCAGTGAATGTTAGCTACAGACAGGCACTCATAAGCAGTGAATTGTAGTTAGAGGCCGACACTCACAAGCCATGAAGGGGAGTTTCAGACTTAACTCACAAGAAGGAAATGGTAGTTAGAGACCGACGCTTACAAGAAGTTATTGGCAGACCGACACTCTTAAGCAGTGAAGAGGAATTGCAGATTGATACTTGCATGCAGTGAATGGTAGTTGGATACCCCAGACACAAGCAGTGTCGAGGAGTTACAGACCACATTCACAAGTAGGGAACAGTTGTTAGAGACCAACACTCCTAAGAAGTGAATGATAGTCCGACCCTCACAAGCAGTGACTGGTAGTTAGAGAATGACTAGCAGCGAATGGTAGTTATAGACAGATGTTAATAAGCAGTGAAGGGGAGTTATAGAGCGATTGTCGCATGCAGTGAATGGTAGTCTGAGACCGACACTCACAAGCAGTCATTGGTATTTAGTGAATAACACAAACAAGCAGTGAATGGTAGTTACAGACTGACTCTCATACGCCGTGATTGGTTACGGAGCGACACTCGCAGGCAATGTAGGAGTTATAGCCTGATACCAACAAGCAGTGAACTTGATCTAATAACTGATATACACAGACTGAGATGGGGTTTTTAGACTGATACACAAAAGCAGTAATGGTGAGATATATACCGATACTCACAAGAAGTAATGGTGGAGTTATTGCCCGTTATTCTGGATACTCACAAGCAGTCTACATACCACATATTGGGCGTCGGTGTTTGTATTTGAGTAAGTGTTTATGTGTATGTTAGTTAAGGGCGTGTTTGCGGGGAGAATATGTTAATTTCAACTTCATTACGCTGTTACATTGCTGACAAAGCTGCCGCTGCAGTAATAGTTCCCACCAACGAAAGCTATAATCCTTCTGACGTCAGTTATATACATTGGATATCACATTCAAGATGGTTGCGCAGATCCTATCTAACATATCATTTAATAACATTGAAGCTGTGTTACTTTTGCGTATCGCATGGCACTGTCGGTACATCCATTCTGAGCTATATCGCCTCAATCCCGAAGATATCGGATAACCAGCATTCCGAACCACCCTACCGTATTTGTTTTTATTTGAGAAAGACCCTTTGAGCTTTGTTGATATCAACCTCAGCTTACTATTACAAGCCTAAAGGGTTTCTCCAAAATGTGGGTCGTGTTAATGGTGTTTAATTATCATGAAATCGGGTTAAATTAAGATAACATTACACCCGCCCCGCCCCCTTCACATGTTACTACATCTCCCCCCCCCCCCCATAGAGACACAGATGTTCTTCGTCCACTGTCCGGTATACTTCACGAGACCAGCCTCAAGACGCCTAAACTGGAACCCATAACTTCCCATGCATAATTAGTTATGGTCGGTCCAAGTTAATCATTTGAAGTGTTCGTCTAATGGAAAAGAAAGTAAGGTCTCGTGGTAATCGTCAGGAATTACTTCACAACCCAACCGCAAGACGAGGCATGATATCATGGTGGGACGGAAGACAGCAACTGAGGCATCCTCTCCGATCTTTGATAATGAGGGCAGTTTAGCCAACGGATACGGGGGGGGGGGGAGTGGCTATTCTGGCAGTATGTGGTCACCTCATTTATTGTTGATTTCGAGGCGCAGTATCATGAAGGAGACGATGGAAGGAAGATGCTTCTCTGGTGTAGTAGCGGTGGGCTAGCAGGCCACCCACCAAAGCTATTCATATGGTTACACTGCCCATCCACTGACGCGATGGGCTATATTGATGTAATTGGTCATATTCGTTGATGTGTTGAAAAAGTCGGGTTATTAATACCATAAGGTCTTGCTTATTGCTAGATCAACAGATATTTCTGACACCAGCCAAGAAATTCAGCTTTCACTGTCCTTAGAATGGATTTCACGTTATAACCTATTACTATTAATTTGCTTGTATCAATGTGTGGTTCTCGATTTATACTGACCACAATGCTGATAGAACTCATGCGACAGAGAGACGGAATGCAACGGACCGGGGATGCATAAATATCGTGCTATTGAGTCTTTAATAGTTATTAATTAGCCCCTTCCTCCCTCGTTCGCCTTCCTCGCTCGCACTTCTGTCTGCTAGACATTTGCCTCACTACATGGGCCTGTTTTGGAGCGTCAACGCATAGTCATAGCGGTGGATAGCAAGTGTTGGTTATCGCATGGTCACGTGGGTATATCATCCGCGTGACCATGCGATAACATACTTATCGCGATGGCACCTACACGCGATAATCAAGCACGACGCTGTCTCCTAATAATGATAATTAGCGTGAACCTATGTTATGTAAGGTATCTGCCTGGGACCTGTAAATATGACAGGTAGTCCCTTAATCCCCCATTCGGCCTCAGCTGCCTGTCATGATGGTGTCAACTATAGGAGATCTCGGAGATTTATCTTTTTTCGACGCTATGCTTCGATAATTTGTAGTGTGAGAAATGTCCTAACTCTGGTAATCAGAGCTCCGCCGACTTCGCCGTTGTTTGATGTAAGAAACACTGTAGCGCAGTAGACACGGCTCGGCATGTGTTACAATTTCGTGCCTCAGCATGATTCCGGGGAGATGGGATAATAATGGCAAGCAAATGACTCTTGAGAAAACCTTCGATTTAAGACTTGTAAAGTGTGCGTGATGTTAAGAACTTCCGTAGTGTTACCATGCTAGAGCAGCGGTGCTCTGTGAGGGACCATCTCAAGTGAAGTTGTTTCTCGTTGATATATCGACACGGTTGCCGTTATCGCATGGCAAACTTTGCGTTTGAGGTGATATGGGAAAAAGACCGAGCTTTTTCTCGAGCTCTGATTGGCTGAGACACGCTTTGAACTCAAGGTCACCAAACAGTGAGATGTTTGGTTCTTAGAAGCCTCACCCAGCTGCTCTATGTGCGCCTCTTGGATCTCCGGGATACATAATCAACTACCCAGGTGGCACTTCCTATTACCTTTCCTCCTCCTCCTCTTCCTCCTCCTCTACTTCCCCTTCCTCCTCTTTCTCCTCCTCCCCTGCCTCCTTCTCCTCCTCCTCTTTATCATCACCATCGCCGTCATCATCATCATCATCATCATCATCATCATCATCATCATCATCATCATCATCATCATCATCATCATCATCATCATCATCATCATCATCGTCGTCATCATCATCGTCGTCGTCATCATCATCATCATCATCATCATCAGTGACGTGTGAAGGCTGCTTAGGTGCCAGAAATGTATAAAAGTTGTTAAGGTGTCTGCGGTAGTTTACTGGATGCATGACCGGTGTATGTGACTTTAAACATGTTCGTATCTGAATTATTTATAATGCAATGAAACGTGTCTCTTTCGAACCTTTTAGAAGCTCTTATAGATCACCAGTGTATACAAGTGAGGTGTTCAGAACCGACTTACAAAATCAGCTCAGAGGAGACATGCAGAGATTACAACAAAGCGACCAGGAGAAAGTTAAAAACTTATGTTCGAACACAGCGTTGATGGCGGTATTGACAAAGTTATAAACGAGAAGCGTAGGGTATAGCTAGAGATACAAAACCAGGAAAAGGCAGGTATAACACGATACAGAGCCAGAGATGGGGAATTATTGACCGATACTCACAAGAAGTGAGGGGAATTACAGAGTTATTGACGGATACTCATGAGATTTTAAGGGGAGTTATAGACTGATGCTCACAAGCGGTGATAGGGAGTTTATACACCGACACAGAGTAAAGTAGTGAAGCAGCGAGGTGATGTTATAGACCGATACTCACAGGCTGTGAAGGGAATTCATGGACCGATACCCATAAGCTTTGAGTTATAGACCAATACTCGCAAGCATTGATGGGGAATTATAGACTCATATGCAAGCAGTGAAGAACAGTTATATACCGATACTCACAAGAAGAACAGGGGAGTTATTCACTGATACTCACAACAAGTGAATTGCAATTATACCATAGAAAGGCAGGCATAACACGATACCGAGCCAGTGATGAGGTGTTATGGACCTACACTCGTATGCAACGACGGGTCGTTATAGACTGATACCCACAAGCAGTGAACTGGATTTAATAACCTATACGCACAAGCAGTGAATGGTAGTTAGAGACCGACACTCACAATCAGTGATATCGAGTTATTGACCCATATTCCCAAGTGGTTAAGTATGGTTATTGACCGATAGTTGTGAAGACGAGTCATATACCAATACTCGCAAACAATCTTCATACCTGACATTGGGCGTGTGTGTGTGTCTTTGAGTATGTGTTTATGTGCATGTTAGCCAAGGACGCATTGGCGGGGAACGGAATCTCTTAATTACAACTTTATTGGCCGTTACTTATGTGGCAAAGCTGCAGCTACAGTAGTAGTTACCAAGAACCTAAGCTATAATCTTTCTGAAGACATTTATGTACAAATCTTATCCAACATATCCTTGGATAACATAGTATCTGTGATACTTTCGCGTATCGCAAGGCACCGTTGGCATATCCATTCTCAGCTATATTGTCTGGGCTTCTCGTTATGAATACAGCACATCCTAGAAACAGGTATATAAGTCATGGATTTGAGTACCTGCTTATCTCCAACCCAAAGACGGCATTATTGTTGTTGTTATTATTATATATTATGCGATGCAAAGTTTGTTATGATCGGTTCAGGTCAATTATTTGACATGTTCGTCTACTGTAAAAGCAAATCAAGTCTCTTGGTACTCGTCATGTAATCTCGCGAATTACTTCACAACCCGACCGCAAGACTAGGCGCGATATCATGGTGAGACGGAAGACAGCAACGGAGGCATTCTGTGTGTGGAGCGCGCAGATACATGAAGGGGAAGATGAAAGGGAGATGCTTCTCTGATGAGGTAGCGACGGGCTAGCCAGGTAAGTGATGGTCAACTTGTAACAGACTGACATTGGTGACGCCTTCATTCTATTTGTTCCGATTGAATGAATTTGAATGACAGGCGCAGAGGTTAGCTAATCACCAAAGCAATTCTCTTTGTTCCTTTATATACTTCAGCCTCATTATTTCCCTAGCTGCCCTGTTGGATCGGAGGTATCCCGACTGGAAGTCTAGCGGGTGTACCGACAGGTAACACCGAACGGCCAGTTCCCGTTGTAGCTATTCCACTGTTTGCATTCCTTGGTGCAGCAATCGTCTTGCGGTCGGAATTTATAGCTCCATCAGAGAGCTCTCGCTATTCTTGGCTATAATCTGCTCAATCATCATTCACATTCGGAGTTCAAACGGATATCATCACGAGATGGTTCTGTCGTACGGGACGAATGGTAATATGAATCAATTATCAGAATATGTTTGTGTGGTTTTTGATATATCAAATTTATGTTACGATTTTCTCGGACCACATGATAAATTTTTCTGCGGCCATGAGCGATGAAAGTTAGGAAAAGTGACATCGATGTAGACTATAAATGCCCTAAATCGATTTCTTGCAACGCTTTTGTTCTCTTTGGTGAATTGTAGCTTAGTTTGCACGCCTCTTGATAAACCAAATAACATGTTGAGATGAATAGCGTTCTAGCTCACCAATTTCATCAATAACTAAAATAAGACATCCTTGCCACCAAAGCTGTACTTACCAAAATCATGTAAAAAAAAAAATAAACATGACATCTAACTTAAAATATTTTATTAACTATACGACATAATAGATGACCGACAAGATATTCGGTTAACTAACAGACCACATTGCACGGTGCGACACTGCTATGTGACTAGTCAGTCCTGTAATTAAGTTTATTATCAAAAGATTGAGGCAAAGGTCACCTACAATCCAGAAAGTTGTCTCAGATAATTTATGCGCGTGCGTGTAAGCGCGTATGGGCGTTTGTTGGGGATGCAGGTGGGTTGGGGAGTGGGTCTTATGGGACTTGTCGGCCATACAATTTCCCTTCAATGAAGAATGAGGTCAAGGTCGTAACTCCTTGTCAATTGTCATTGAATCGATATAGCTAGATTGGTTTCCTAGTTGAAATAGTTAATTGTATTGATTAAATTGTTTGGTTTGTTGATTAGGTGTTAGGCGAGCTTCACTGCAGTATTTGATATAGTGTTAAATGCATTACTTATTTGGATTTGTGTAAAGTTAAGAGCATCAGTTGCAGAAGGAACACAGAAACCTCAGGTAATGACGCTTTCATGACTTATATGAATACCTTTATCTGAAAAATCGTGTAATCAACTTTGTGTATAACATGTAATTAAGTGTGCTATATGTGGCATGAATTCAGAAACGCAAAAAGGAATGTAGCGCCCGGGAAAAGGCATTATGGTGGACCAAGCTGGGCTTGGATCTGGAGGGATTCATATTGAAATACATATATGCGCGCTTAGGTACGTCTGTATGCATTTGGGGGTTTAATTTGAGAAACAAAAAAGGAGTGTCTCTTATGCTAGTAGATTAGCGACATCTTTACAGCTCCCACAGCTGACGAGCTTCCTGCAGCTGTCGTGTTTGCCTCCACTGCCTCACCTCCCGCTGGTGTCACATCTCACACAGATGGCGAGCTACCTACAGCTGTCGTGTTTGCCTCAACTGCCTCACCTCCCGCTGTTGTAACATCTCCCACAGCTGACGTGCTTCTTGTAGCTGTCGTGTTTTCCTCAACTGTATTACCTCCCGCTGTTGTCACATCTCCAACAGCTGGCGAGCTTCCTGCAGCTGTCTTGTTTGCCTCAACTGCCTCACTTCCCGCTGTTGTCACATCTCCAACAGCTGGCGAGCTTCCTGCAGCTGTCGTGTTTTCCTCAACTGCCTTACCTCCCGCTGTTGTCACATCTCCCACAGCTGACGAGCTTCCTGCAGCTGTCGTGTTTGCCTCAACTGCCTCACCTCTCGCTGTTGTCACATCCCCAACAGCTGGCGAGCTTCCTGCAGCTGTCTTGTTTGCCTCAAATGCCTCACTTCCCGCTGTTGTCACATCTCCAACAGCTGAAGAGCTTCCTGCAGCTGTCGTGTTTGCCTCCACTGCCTCACCTACTGCTGTTGTAACATCTCTCTCAGCTGTCGCACCCCTAGCTGTTGTCACGAGGCCAATAGTTTGTGCAAAGTACAACGGCTCAAGCGTCACTGCCGTCGAGGGTATTCCATTTGAAAAGTCACGTAGGAGCATACCGACGAAATTTGTGCTGTGATGACTTCAACAATGTACCTTTCAAGTAGTCTTAAATAAGAGCATTTGTGTTCATTATTTCTAAACAGATCATCTTGATGAACCAGCCTTCTGTGGACCCTTTGATCAGTCCTCCTTAATTAACAGTTAGGTTATCATTAAGCGCGCAACATCGATTCGATGTCTTGCAATCTAACATTTCGTGAAGGTTTACTTCATATGCAAAGCGTTAGTCATGCCATTTTGTTTACAGAACAAAGAGCCTAACAATGGTCCGCATATCACGTCAGTCGATGCCCGAGTGTCGATCAGTGAGTGTTTTTCTCATAAATGTCACCCGCATGGATAAAAAAAAATAGTTACACACACACACACTTTCACACACACACACTCACACACACACACACACACACACACACACACACACACACACACACACACACACACACACACACACACACACACACACACACACACACACACACACTCACTCACTCTCTCTCTCACTCTCTCACTCACTCACACTAATACACTTTCTGATATATGCTGTTTTTGAATTTAAGATGACTCTCGTGTGCCAGCAGTGCAATCAGGTGAACTTGCTCTTTACTACAAATGGACGGCAACGACGACAAGCGAAGTTACCGATAATTTCTCAGATTGGATACGGCTCCCCGATGGAAACTGTTTGCCGAGTATAAAAATATGTTCTATCAATTGTCCAGATATTAACCTAAACATTGGTTACCAGCTTCGCGAATTTTTACTTTTTGTGGCCCCGTCTGTTGCAGGTAAAAATGAACTGATTCAATTTGCGCAAAATCGCGAGTACAGTTGGCAGCAGTTGAAGACCAAGATTATGAATGAGCAAAACAAGGCTCAGCGACTTACTACGAAACGTCTTAATGTTATGAAAGTGTAAAATAGTTTCAGATGATTGTTGTGGCCTCAATACATTCTTGCCAAACGTTGTGTTTAATTATATATTCATAATAGGACAGTCACGTGCAGTGAATGGTTTTCAATACTTATCTGGTCCAACCATTTATAAGATGACTTATATCAGATATAGTTGTGTTGTAAAATAAATTTATGATACATGTTCCTCTCATTTGGGACATTGATATCAACGGATGTGAATACAGTGTTCTAGTTCTTTACCAATGAAACATATACCGAAAATAACCCATTATATACGTATTCACCTGTTGGCGATAGAGTTCCAAGAATCCCAAATTGCATTACTTTCTCATGTTATGAACGGAAATTTCGAAGGTGAGAAAATTGCAGGTGGGCGATAATTGGAAAGAGGTAGTGCGAGTGCGGCAGTGTCTATAAAAGATAAAAGGCTGAAACGAGTGCAGTTGCCATTTGGTATAACGGATTTAAATAACAAAAACCGAGACATTCTGAGAGAAAAACAGTCAGGGGATATAGATAGATTTGTGTACATAATAAAATACATAACAGGTAGGGACGCACAGCACATCATGGAAAATATTAAACAATATACTATAATTTGGTACACATCTTGTCTACGCGTGGTCTCGTAAAGCTAATGTCAGTTATTAAGTAATATATAACGAAATATCATGGGGGACAAACATTGTGCGCCTTAACCGTGTCCGTCCGCAACCCATCCACTGAGACTGACACTCTCTAGCAGTGGCTGGAAGTTAGAGACGGACACTCACAAGCAGTTAAGGGGAGTTACAGACTAATACTTGTATGACACGGTAGAAATCCTGCTAAAACGGAATAGTGAGCGAGACTGGTCTTTGTTGGGATGTGGCGGCAGGATGAGTTTATTTGTTCTTTAAGCAGGTAGGGATAAGGATTCCGTATCCCATAAATCCACCTGTCAATATAGATTATGACACGGTAGAAATCCTGCTAATACGGAATAGTGAGCGAGACTGGTCTTTGTTGGGATGTGACGGCAGGATGAGTTTATTTTTTCTTTAAGCAGGTAGGGATAAGGATTCCGTATCCCATAAATCCATCTGTCAGTATAGATTATGACACGGTAGAAATCCTGCTAATACGGAATAGTGAGCGAGACTTGTCTTTGTTGGGATGTGACGGCAGGATGAGTTTATTTTTTCTTTAAGCAGGTAGGGATAAGGATTCAGTATCCCATAAATCCAACTGTCAACATAGATATTGTGATATATAAAAGGTTTGAAATGAGACGGACTTCTGATCTCTTCTTACCGTCGTACGAATTCGGCCTTCCAACTTGTTCCTTAACATCATGACTATTTTAGTAATGCGGATGTATATATATATATATAAGTGTGGCGTCGCCAGCAAGCATGGAGGTTTCTGATTGGGGCTCAGCTGCTACCAAGGGGCTTGCCTACAAGTATGGGCAGATACTCGAGTTGGATCTGGGGAATTGATATTTATTGGCGACGCATGGTCAGGGAACTAATTTAGAGCACATTCGGCAATAATAAAATTGTCAACATGAGTGACGAGGTTTGATACTTGAGGGACAGGGGATTCCACACTGGCTGACGACGCTTAATACGATATGAATTACATTAGATGTAAAATGTGTACACATGTGGACGACGCTGATTAGTGTTGGTTATCGTATGGTCACGTGGGTATATCATCCGCGTGACCATGCGATAACATACTTATCGCGATGGCGATAATCAAGCACGACGCTGTCTCCTAATAATGATAATTAGCGTGAACCTATGTTATGTAAGGTATCTGCCTGGGACCTGTAAATATGAGATCTTAATCCCCCATTCGGCCTCAGCTGCCTGTGTTTTAGTGATGATCAGATAAATACTTTTGTTTCTATACTTCTTTGTTTATTTGATTAGAATATGCTTCGATAGGTTTGTTGTGTCCAGAGCTCCTGCGACTTCATCATTGTTTGATGCTAGCAAAACACTGAAGCGTAGTAGACACGGCTCGGCAGGTGTTAGAATTTGGCGCCTCAGGAAGTTTCCGGGGAGATGGGATAATACGTGACATCCCGATGAGAGATACGCAACCAGATTAGCGGCTGGCAAGCAAATGACTCTTGAGAAAACCTTCACTATAAGACTTGCAAGGTGTGCGTGATAGTAAGAACCTCCGTAGTGTTGCCATGTTAGAGCAGCAGTGCTCTGTGAGGGACCATCTCAAATGAAGTTGTTTCTTGGTGATATATCGACACGGTTGCAGTTATCGCATGGCAAACTGTGCGTTTGAGGCGATATAGGAAAAAGACCGAGCTTTTTCTCGAGCTCTGATTGGCTGAGAGTAGGGTGCAATGCGATATTGGTTGATACAACGCAATGCATTAAATCTTATCAATAAGGGCAGTCACACACAGTCAATGGTAGTTAGAGACCGACACTCACAACCAGAGAGGGGGTATTACAGGCGACACTCACAACCAGAGAGGGGGTATTACAGGCCTACACTCACAACCAGAGAGGGGGTATAACAGCCGACACTCACAACCAGCGAAGTGATTTTATAGACTTCCTCCCTCGTGTTTCTCGCACGCTGGCGGTTCCTCCGTTACCTTCCTCGCGCGTCCCTTTCATGTCTCCGAGGCAATTATCCCACCAAGGGGGGCCTTTATTGGAGCGTCAACAAGGCTGCATTACACGCTTTGAACGCGGGTCGTTCCAGGTCACCATACCTACAGCGTTTATTGCGAGATATGTGGTTAGTAGAAGAAGATGAACGGGTTCAACGAAGACAGGAGGTGATATGGGAGCGGGAACCAGGCGGAGCATATGATCATATGTGCGTACAGGGTCCAGAATGTGAGGGATGGAAGCTATGATGATTGTGAGAGATGAGTCGCGATCTTAGAGAGTCTTTGTGTGTTGTAAATGAAGCTGAGTCCGGCTCAAGTGCGACGATTTTTTTCACGCAACAAATGTCGACGAGGGTTGAAGCTGGTTTGGGAAAAAGGGACTATATTTCTCTTTCTTAAGAAGCCAAAGAAAGCGAGGAGAATGGATGTTAATGCAATCGCGTCTTCTGGTGACGCGTAGGTAGTTGGCGTATCATCTCTTGTCTTCGTTGAACCAGACGTGCACGGCCGCCTCATCACGCTCACCCATGGCACGTTGATTACCCGCCTTACGCGGGTTGGATCAGACCCTCATTTAGGTCATAGCCTTCTTAAAGGCGGCCGCTCTCTGGGTAATCGTGCAGGCGGTCTTCCCGACCTGCTTCAGCATCACGGTAGCTGTTGCTCCGACTGTTACCAGCGATATATCTCGTTCCCTCATCAGTAGTGCCTATCAGTCACTCATGCTATGAGTCACGCCTTAGACAATACTTATCCCGTCAACCCCTTAATAAACATTTGTTATCTATTAACAAGTTAACGCTTCTTCTAATGTCCTCCCCACCCTCTCCTCTTTCTTCTACTCTCCCACTTCTTCTCCTCTCTTGACCGGTCTACCTTGGTGGTCTTCTAGGCAATATCTCATATATCTTCCTCGCTTTTGCATATTCCGTCCTGATCTGTTTCGATATTGCTCGTTCGCTTTGCTTAACATACATAATCTCGCATAACAGCTCCGACCTTTGTAATTGCAGCGGGGTTCTTGAATTTCTTTAAGCCCAGTAAAGCGATTGTATGTACCGACTTTCCGTCTCGGTTTCCTTGTGAGGTTTGGGGATAATTATCAAGTAATCCTCCTGGATACGATCTTATGACATTCTTTGTTGATGCCGATGCATTACACGAGTGTTATATAATCGTATTCAATCAACCTAAATAGAATAAGCAGCTATACTAAAATTAGTGATGTGTTATAATTCTGACAGCTACAGTAGTATTTACATACAAGCAGCCGACTCGACCGGATGCAGCGTGTATACATCCATTAAGCGAACACACATTAAATTGCGTAGTCACGGTAATTATGGTATGGGCGGACAGTAACAATAGTACCATTCATGTCCGACTCAACGAAACTTGCGATTAAACCAACCAAGATTATCTTGGATATTTGAAAAACAGAAAAATTGGGATTGTCGTAGACTGAATTTAACCTGTTAAATTACAATTGCGAATAGAGAAAGTGTAATATATTGATAAATATTATCAAGACGAGCGCGCATAAGTTGGTGTAGCATACACACCCTTCCATTGCCCCCCAGACATTCCATTTGTTCATTATGTGTGGTGTTATTCACAATGATATCGTGAGTCACTTCAAACCATGCGCACCGCAGCACTTGCAAGCTAAACATAGCAACATCTACGGACATATATATATATTTATATTATATGCATCGACCGTTGGGAGACTTTTGGCGGGAAACGACCGTTGGGGGCCTAGTCTCCCGAATGTTGATTCAGTCTATAAAATAGTTGGCTTGACCGTCGGGGGACACCAAAAAATATATATCTTAAACCGTTAATATAAAAGGTTATTTCTTTACTAAATTATAATCACGGGCACCGTAGGAGCAATTTGATGTAAGTAATGTTCACGTGCGGCGCATTAACAAGAAGTCCCCCGACGGTCGTGTTTTGCAGCATGTCCCCCGATGGTCGCATTTGTCGGTATATATATATATATATATATATATATATATATATATATATATATATATATATATATATATATATATATATATATATATATATATATATATATATATATATATATATATATATATATATATATATATATCTCTATATAGATATATATATCTATATATATATATATATATATCTATATATATATATATATATATATATATATATATATATATATCTATATATATATATATATGGCAAAGACAACCACGATAGAACGGCAGCTATATTGACTGGCACTTGAAATTAATATTGCAGTATCCATGTCAGTGGGTACGGTGAACAAGTGGATTATGGGGATTCCAACGGAGCGCCGTGAATGATCTAAAAGCAAAATATCGGGTTCGGATTGCAGTAATCGGACTGTGCTGTCTCTCCTGGCCAGTGGAAAACCGTAACATGAGGGCCCAAAAACGTTGAGGGTAATCCTACCCACCAATCAATCGTTGTATGCCGTTTTATATAGGTCCCAGACAGCACATGTCCTTTGTGTCATTAATGCAGCTAGCCATTGTTCCTTGCTATTGTACTCGGGTGAACGTCAATAAAATGCGTGAGTGACATTGGCTCACTGAGTGACATCGCCGCTCTGCCTAGCACTAGTTGGGAATAGCTAAAACCACAATTAATTCTCATTTCTCGATCGTAGCTACAGGGAATAATTATGCTTTTCATAGAGGACTACTTAACTCATCTCAATCTTAATTTGATGTACATAAGCGTTTTAATACGTGTCCTCATACCCGCTGGCCTAATCACGCCGTCCTGCTTGTATTGTGATATAATCCGGGCCGACGGTTCCTGCAGAGACCGTTGATTTTATAACCCCCCCCCCCCCACCAACAAGTCTAATTGTTCATAGAGGGGTATATGTTATATATTCAAGTGTTCCTAAACCAATGTTGCGTACCACAGAGCTTATCTACGAACACTTTATACCATTGAATGGCGTTATCTGCGCACACGAAATAATGAAATCAGTCCACGATCGGGTAGGTAATATGGCTGTGCTTTGCAATCACAAGTAGAACAACTGTATTACAGTACTCACAAGTATTCACTCTGATCAATGCACACACGCACGTACTGTTACAAATATACTATGTATTATCAACAGCGATGAGCCACAGACTATTGTATATCCAATCCTAACACAACCTGCCCCACAACATTTCCAGCAGGTCCCAGAACGTCGCCTGTCTAACAAGTTGCTGTTAAGCACGGAAAGGTCGAGCAAAGATCACCACTCAACAAAGGAAACTACCGGTCGTCAATCGAGCAGTCGTGATACCATTTGCATCTGTGTGGTACAGATAATACTCGTAGCAATATACGGTAGAAGATGAGACCTTTACTACGTTCGTCGGGTTACATCGAGCTGGTAACTGCAGAGGATCACCATCGCGTACATCAATGTTAAACGGTGTTAACAAATCTATAATTCTTCTCTTCTAATGGTTGGATCCGATTCTGTCAAATAAACAGAGACATGCGTATAATATAGACATGACTAACGACCCCCAAAGAAATGCTATTGTTGCAGAGAATTAATGTTAAATGTCTCACATTACAATATGCTCTGGCTTCTTTACACGACGTCAAAGTCCCGACAGATATGCTACTGAGAGATATGTTTGGTATTGCCAGAACGCCGAACAATTAATATTGTCAATCTAATTCTGTGTTTAACCTCTAGTGATAGCATTTCCTCTGGCCTTTGCTACTTATCTATAACCTGGTCTTCAAAACACATTTCCTTGCTGTACTGTTACAGTGGTCGTACTATGTATGTGGTCTTAACAAGCGGGTCTTCATAAATTTGAAGGATACCGATGAAGGTCGTACCTCGACTAAATACAAAGCGTTTTATCCAGATGATGTGCTGTTTATCTGCGCAACTAGATTTCAACATCCTATGGTGAATGATTAAGACTTTTATGATCATTTTACTTGCACACAGAGCAGAACA